>JABACO010000002.1:11149457-11169577 GCA_013339895.1 Ephydatia muelleri | reverse complement strand
GGTTTTTGTGGATCTGAAAATCGATTGTTCCGAATAGTTTAAAAAACAAAATCGATTTTTCCGAATAGGTTTTGCCAAATTTCCTGCCGAATACCTAGGTTATTCAGGTTATGGTGCTTGTGGAGTGCACACTGAGAATATAATTTATGTCTGCACAGAAATCCACCTGGTCTCGCACCAAACTAGAGCTGTGCATGTCAGTTGAAACACAGAGACACAAAGGTTACAGTAGCATGCATGTGTTTAGTTTAATAAATTGTATGTCTTTACCATGCACTTGTACATATCCATAGTAATGTAAACCTAACCATCCAACACTAACCACTGAGACCAGACATCACCATTAAAAACTCACCCCACATCACCTACAATCATGTACTCCACTTACAATCATCCCACAACACTCCATTCCCGTTCTCGCTAAAGGCATATGAAATTTCCCATAAGTACGATTGCGTAATGCTCTCTAATTCCTCCACATACTTAAACAGAGCGCGCATACTTACTTGAATTGGGTGAGAAGCATAAAGTCTGTCATTCTGTTTCACTCGCTAGCGCAATACTCAGATATGTTCACTTCGTACCACTGTACAATAAAACAATGCAATACTAGTACTGGTACATAAATTTATTGCTACTACATATAACCACAACTCGTGGCATATACTAATGAACTTAGTTACTTACTTGAAGACGACGATAACAGCACTGAGCTAGTACACGCTGTATATTTTGTATCCCCAATTGATGCACATTAAATATTTTGTATTATATTACTATCTATTTATTCAATTCTTGATTGCTTCCGATGTCGTTATGTATGTATAAATAGTAAAAACAACAGTGACGTAGTTATGTCTATAACTCTAATTATGAAGTACTCAATTGAAAATCATATCCGGATATCGGCATAAAAAGATATTCGAATAATGTTCGAATTGTTGATGCTGACGACGAATACCTAAGTACCTCCGAATGGAGAAACATAAACCGGTTATTTCGAATAGATAAAATTCACTAATCGATTTTTCCGAGTAATGCTAAGTTGCTATTCGAACGGATAGGTTTTTGCGAATATCCGAATAACCTGAATAACCTGATAACCGGTTACACACCCTAGGCAGACCTTACACTTGAATGTATTTGGATGTACCATCATTATTAGAGAGTGTTATAATGTTGCCATTATATGTCAAGGTGCATAAGTATTGTGTTTATGTGTGTGTGTGTGTGTGTGTGTGTGTGTGTTTGTGTGTGTGTGTGTGTGTGTGCAAGTGATGTGCTCAAGAATTGTACAGTGCTATTTGCACAACGTATACACATGCATAAGGGTGTGTGAACCAGTATGAGGGCATGTTCACGCACTCCATATGGTGCGGGCAAAAAGAGACTTGAAGTCAGCATAAGCAGCAATAGTTGAGGCATAAAGAATGATATGAAGTTGAGCAAGCGTTATGCAGAATAAGAAAGCTTTATTACACACTTCTCTACTAGTGAAAGATTTTGAGTGCATAGGAATATATAGGCATGTTGTGGTAAATATAGTGTTATTCTTTGCACATGCATGTATACAGTGATGTACAGTGTATGCATGCACAAAGGACCAAACCAATGGGACACAGAGGATCAATATACAGGGACAAAATGTACATACAAAGGACCAATCATATGGGCCTATGGGGACACAATGCATGTACAAAAGAACAATCCTATAGGGACACGAGGTACCTGTGTGTACAAAGGACCAACCCTACGGGGATCGGATGCACAAATAGAGGACCAATCCTATGAGCACACGACATGTACAGTCATCCAATCCTATGGGACGCTGCATGTAGCTACACATACTTATGTACATGTGAGAGCTCTATGTCAGGTACGAAGAACTATTTTATATGGGAAACCCAGCCTGCACAAAGAGGAGTTGTTATAAGGAATGCTTTGGCAACAATGCAGGGAAAACCTAAGAGAGTGGTACAGAAGCTCAGGACATAAACCCACTCAAAAGTTAAATGAAATAGATCCCGTGCATGTGACAAAGTGTGGTGTAAAAGTGTGTCATCATCATCAGACTGGTTTATTGTGTGCCACAAGTACTGTACGTGAGTGTGGGTGTTGTGCATAAGAATATGCCATACGATGGTGTACAGGTTTATATACGCAACAATTCAAGTGTGTGCACAAGTGCAGGAGACTGTGAGCCAGCATGGGTGCATGTTCATGTATTATGCGTGAGCTGAAAATTGTAAATACAACCGATGTCATTGGGCTATTCCATACAAATTGTACACCCCTACTGATGACCAAAAAAGTTGTCCAGAGGGGGTCCAATGGTAATGTCCTAGGGGGATGTTCTATTGCAGGTGAGAGATGTGTCCAGAGGGGGTCCAATGGCAATGATGGCAATGTCCTAGGGGTGTCGCACAGTGAGATGTGTCCGGATGGGTTTCAAAGGTAATGCTCTAGGGAGTATCCTACATCAGGATGTGTCCAGAGGGGGTTCAATGGTAATGTCCTAGGGGGGTTTTCTACATCGAGATGTGTCCAGAGGGGGTTCAATGGTAATGTCCTAAGGGGGTGTCCTACATCGAGATGTGTCCAGAGGGGGTTCAATGGTAATGTCCTAAGGGGGTATCCTACTGTCCCGAGAGGGGTTCAATGGTAATTGTCCTAAGGGGGTATCCTACTGTCCAGAGGGGTTCAATGGTAATGTCCTAAGGGGGTATCCTAGGACACCCCTTAGGACATTACCATTGAACCCCCCTCTGGACAGTAGATACCCCTTAGGACATTACCATTGAACCCCCTCTGACATTAGGATACCCCCTTAGGACATTACCATTGAACCCCCTCTGACAGTACATCAGGTTGTGTCCAGAGGGGGTTCAATGGTAATGTGTGTCCAGAGGGGGTCCAAAATAAATGTCCTGGGGGGTATGGGTAGAGGCTTTATGTCCTGGGGGGGATACTTGATATTAGTCATCAGTAGGGGTGTACAATTATATTATGGAATAGCCCATTGCAAGCGTAGCTGAGTGGGCGTGACAAGAATTTTAGCAGGGGCTATACTAATAGCAAGTTGGAGAGCTTTATTTCACGACTAGAGGATGATGCAAGTGCGTAGCAATAGCCTTACTCACGCCGTGTTGAATACTGCCACCCCCGCGACGTGGGAGGCGCAAGAATACTGTGCGATCGTTTTGCGGCGTTCTTCCTTTAATTCACCGGATAAAAACTCGCTGCCTGGGTGAGGTAAAATTGTTGCGAACGGCTAGCTTAGTTTTAGGCAGAGAATGTGGGCGGAACAAAAGAAGTTATCGAAATTTAATTGTGATTGGGAGAATGGAACGCGGGTTGCATACAATAATGGCGCTCATCGAGCAGGAAAGGTGCATTAACTTTGCACACTGTATCTCCGTAACGGATAACATAAAAATTAACGAACTGAAAAAATCAATAGCGACAGGACCCCTCTACATACGCACTGAAATTTGAAACGAATTGGACGCTCCTACCTGAAGATGTGGCAGTTTCGAACCCCATGGGTAATCAGGTCTCATAACGTTGGCATGGAGCTTGTGTAAGGCACGAAAAATTAGATCTACACACAGAAATGGTGTGCTATGAAGTGTTGAAAATAGAAAGCCGATAGCGTTTACAGTTCGGAAGTTATAGCGATTTAAACGTAAGACATTTATATAACAAATTTTACAATATGCACTAGGTCCCTTTTCGCGGAAACGATCCCAGATATAGATTTATTAGAAAATCATTATACAATAATAGATCAAAACTTATGAAAGGGTGCTTGAGGTCAATTGGGTTCTGTAGAAGATTGTTTTTTGGTGGTCGATGGTATGAAGGCCGCACGCCTCGAAGACAATGTCTTTTTTGGATCATAGAGTCTGTATTGAAAGATTTTACCCACACAGGGTATCGAAGATAAAGAAAGCATACAAATGCACACACACAGATACACGCACGTAGACACATACAAACACACATACAGACACACACACACATACAAACACACACACACACACACACAAACATAAAGAAGCACAGAAAGAAACACGTGGGGTACTCATTGTAGTGTGCATGGCAATGAATGGGTAGAGCGGGGGTCAAATTAGGAAATTGCATAGACCAATGGTCGTGACCTTTGGACGGTAGGGTCATTTTTATCGCACACATGCACAGGGTACTCACATACAGAAAGCATGCAATGGGTAGAGCGGGGTCAAATTAGGAAATTGCATAGACCAATGGTCGTGACCTTTGGACCGGTAGGGTCATTTTTTATCGCATACATGCACAGGGTAACTCACATACAGAAAGCATGCAAATGCACACACACAGAGATACACAGACACACATACAGACAACACATACAACACAGAAAGAAACACAGAATGAAACACAGGGACACTCATTTAGTGGGCATGGCATGGATGGGTAGAGTGGGGTCAAATTAGGTAATTGCATAAAGAAATTGTCAGGACCTTTGGATCGTTGAGTGGATTTGTAATCTAGCCTCGTCCCCAGACCCTATTCTGATATTAAAGTTAGCGAGACAAAAAATATTTTCTGTCTCACACCAACTTTAATATCAAAATAGGGCCTGGAGACGAGGCTAATTTGTATCACACACAGGTTACACAGGGTAACACATACAGAAAGCATGCAAATGCACACAACACACACACACACACAAACAAAGACAACACACAGACATACACACGCACACACACACACACACACACACACAGAAACGCATATGGACACACATAAAGACACATATACAGACACACATACAGACTCACATACGACACACAGGGTGTGTCTTGCTTATACAATCCAAAGACAGGAAAACTCTGATCAGAAGAATGCAGTCAATGTATCTCGACTAACAGAGTATCATACTACAAACAAATCTGTATCACCACAAAGGGCCAATCCGCAACATCATCATCATGCATCATCTCAGTTGCAATCAGCTAAGTCTTTCTCATTCTCAGATGATGCATGAGTTAATTGTGGTTGATGAAAATGCCCTTACACCTGAAACAATAGAATGTCAAGAATGGATCATTTAAGTCTGTATAAAATTGATGAATATGATCTGTTGAATGGTCATGAGCTTTCTGATGCAATTATACATGCAGGCCAAATGCTTTTGATAAAAAGCTCTCCAAATGTTAGTGGACTCCAGAACCCTTATGGGTAAGGTACTTCAGTTTCAACACACTCCAAATGCCTGTTGTACAAATCCACAACGCATGCAGCTCTACACTTATAAGTATTAACCACTTGCATAATCCCAGCTAAATTTTATGTTCATGTAGGAGCTAGTCACTAGGGTATGTACTACAAGCATATAGGAGCTAATGTGTGAGAATTTTAATTGATGGATAGCCTGGTTCTTCTATGAATGAAAGATTAATTCATCAAGTTGCACAGATGTTATGAAATCCCTGACAAGAAATCTTCTCATCATCGAACTCTTGACATTTAGCAACAGAATGGATGTAAAGACTGTGGGGGTGTTTTCCATTGAATTTGCAGCTGAATTATGTAGTGCTGTCAGAGGCATAATTGACTCCCAGGCATAAATTACTCGCCCAGTCATTAACGCCTAAGGCACTAATGACTCCCACAAGGCATGTATGACTCCACAGCTGGAATTCTAAGAACCACGTTTTTCTAGGAGCGCTTAAAGAAAGCTACATGTACTATGGCAGATGATGAGTTCACTGCTGTGGAGATGTATTTACATAGTAGCCAGTAGACCAAGGGCATGACAAAGGGAAGCTAAGGCGCAAATGTAAAAATTTCAAGTTTGAAACAGGAATGTTATACATGTACTACAAGACAGATGGTATCGACGAGGCATCAAAGTGGAAGATTTGCGTGCAATCAGACGATGAAAAAAGGCGGATACTGAGTCATGCCATTCTGGAATAGAAGGTATGTACATATTAACTTATAACTTTTCATTGTCCATGGATTGGGCTGAATATGGTGCCATTACGGCAGAGATAAAACAATTGAGAAGGTTTCAAGTTGTTTTTATTGGCGAAATATTTACGAAGAGATCAGAAAGTTTGTTCAGCACTGCGAGCAGTGTCAAAAAATGAATGCAAAATTGCTCCTGTTCCAAATGTGAGGCATCAGGTTGATATTGACCTCATAGATCCACTGCCCACAACTTTAAATGTAAATAACTATGTGGTGACTTTGGTTGATTACTTCAGCAAGTGGTAGGAAGTTGTACTACTTAAAGATAAGTCTGCTCATGGAGTGCCACTGTTCTTGTTTGAGTGTTTCTGCAGGTAAGTATATTCCATATAGCATGAATTTTAAGAATTCGTCATTTTCTTGGGCATAGGCTAGGATGTTGTATCAGATCAAGGGAGAGAATTTGTTAATGCAGTCCTAACAGAACTCTTTCAATGTACAGGAACCAATCACAAGTTCTTTATATAGTGCATCAACCCGCAAACAAATGATTTAACTGAACGATTCACTCAGACACTGCAAGCATCACTTATTAAACTCGACAATAGCTATCAAAATGACTGGGATGAGCATCTGTCAGCTATCCTATTTGCATATCGAACCAGTGTACAAAAAGCCACTAAACTTACACCGTTTGAATTCATGTACTGTCGGTAAGTATCAGTCGTATATAATCTTTTACATCACTCTAATCCTATACATACATTGTAGAAAACCATAGTTACCCATTGATATGGAGTATATGTTAAAAGCAGAAGACATCATCGGCAATAGTGCTGTTAGTGAAGATGATAATACCAATCATCTCAAAATGATTATGGAGATGATTGTGTTGATGGTGAGGATAGTAGTGATGGTGAGGATAATAGTGATGGTGTGGATAGTAGTGATGGTGAGGATCGTCGTGATGGTGCTCGTAGTGATGGTGAGGATCGTAGTGCTGGTGATCCTCTCCTGGTGCGGCTCGTCGTGCTGGTGCGCCTCATGCTGGTGCGGCTCCTCGTGCCCGTGTGGCTCTCGTGCTGGTGCGGCTCCTCGTGCTGGTGCGGCTCCTCGTGCTGGTGCGGCTCGTCGTGCTGGTGCGGCTCCTCGTGCTGGTGCGGCTCGTCGTGCTGGTGCGGCTCCTCGTGCTGGTGCGGCTCCTCGTGCTGTGCGGCTCCTGGTGCTGGTGCTCCTCGTGCTGGTGCGGCTCGTCGCTGGTGCGGCTCCTCGTGCTGGTGCGGCTCGTCGTGCTGGTGTGGCTCGTCGTTGGTGTGTCGTGCTGGGCGGCTCCTCGTGCTGGTGCGGCTCTTGCTGGTGCGGCTCCTCGTGCTGGTGCGGCTCGTCGTGCTGGTGTGGCTCTCGTGCTTGCGGCTCGTCGTGCTGGTGCGGCTCGTCGTGCTGGTGCGGCTCGTCGTGCTGGTGCGGCTTCTCGTGCTGGTGCGGCTCGTCGTGCTGGTGCGGCGTCGTGCTGGTGCGGCTCTCGTGCTGGTGCGGCTCGTCGTGCTGGTGCGGCTCGTCGTGCTGGTGCGGCTCGTCGTGCTGGTGCGGCTTCTCGTGCTGGTGCGGCTCGTCGTGCTGGTGCGGCTCTCGTGCTGGTGCGGCTCCTCGTGCTGGTGCGGCTCCTCGTGCTGTGCGGCTATCGTGATGGTGAGGATAATAGTGATGCCATGGTGCAGCAAAAATGAGACACACTTACACGCTAGTCTGGCGTACGTCTATTTGTGGAGGGTGTGCTACGCCAGATTACTTACAAGTACACATATTTATAACAGTACTGTTCACTGTTCCATTCAGGGTACTGGTATTAGTAGAAGCGGGCCAGGATTGAACGTGTGTTAGCTGATCAACTACCGGCTGAGGCCCGGCTATAAAGCTCAGTTGCCACCTCCGACTTAGAAGCATTTCTGCATGTGGTTATGTATTGAAGACCTATCTGAGATCTCGTGCACAAGGGTGCTTACATTAGTTAACTATTTCAAAAAATTTTTTTAAATTTTATCGTTTTTTTTTTTTTGATTCTTTTAATGTATATTTTTTTACAGTGCAGTATACATAAGTTACATACATGTAATAAACACAGAAAAACTTAACTATAAGAATGATTTCAAAGTGCTCATATGGACAGAGGTGTCATATAGATTCCCTGACTGCCAGTTCTGTGGAGGGAGGGAGGTATATTGCATGTCTATGATTTGATCGTGCTCCTCTGATGCACCGTATGGACGATCATAAAGGGGAAAAGTATAGACGAGAGCGAAGCCACCCCATGGTCGGTCTGTATGATGTGCCTCATTTGTCAGCTAGCAGTGATGCCAAACGTTTGCAGGTAGTAGTGGCCATGCTGCCCATTGCCTCTAGTTGAGGAGAGGACAATTGGGGTGAATGATGCCCACTCGACCTCACCATATCGAAGCTCGTTTTTTCTTTTTTTGGGTAGCAACTAGAGAGTGTGGGAGTTTGGTTGGAAGGCCATAGGGCCAAAAATGTCTGTTCAAATCGACCCCCCCAAAAACCGTCAGCTGCAATGTCTGACCTAGCACCATCTTCCTTGTTTGCTGACATAGCGGAAAATGTCTCTCCTGTCATTGGCTGGAGGGTTGGTTCGATCTAAACATTGTGACAGACTTCTGCCATGAGATTAGCTGTCAGATCGCAAATCTCATTGTGGCGAATAGATGGAACGCCACCCAACGGACAGGAGAAAGCATGTTCAACTTTCCACACGTACAGGTGGAGGAAACGTTAGATGGTAGCCAGCCATATCTAAGAGCAATGGCGTCATGAAATGCACCATTATGTAAGGTGAAGCCATTGTAATTTGGAGTTAGTCAGCTGGGAACAGAGGTTGGAAGCACTGTCCTGGCTGTGCTTTTGTTTTGAGCTAGGAACGTCCTTTTTGGATTCAATCTGCTGTTGAATTGCCTCAGTAGAGTAGTTTGAATCATGCAACGGATGAGGTCATATAGAGGCTTACACACTGATCTTGAGGCTGTGTATTGCCCTGCTAGTGAGACATGGAATGAACTTAGAGCGAATGATGTCTTCCAGAGGTTGGAAAAGCATTGCAATGTCAGGAACTGTTCTGGCCAAATAAGACCATTTATGTACCAAACCATGAGTAAATGCAGACTATGCTGCATGTGGCTGGGTAGTAGCAATCTAAGATAATGCAAGCAAGTTATTCACCCAATGACAATTGAGTGACAAATTATTGCATTCCCAGAGGAGCACCAAGATGTAGTCAACCGTTAGTTGTGATCTTCAGGCTAGTGCATGGAATGCTGAGAGTGCAGAAGCATAGTGAGCTTATTTTACAACAAGCCAGGATTTTTTTTTGCACTGGTGTAGTAACCATAAGAAGGAAGGAAGGATTATTGATGTTATCCCACCACTCTTTCAGGGTGAGTTCTGTACCAGTTGCTGCAGCATCATCAGCATATCAAACTTGGTTCACTGGAACAGATGAGCGCTGTATCAGTGGTAGAATGCCTATAGGGCATATATTGGTATAGCAAGTGGATCTCACTGAGTGGTGCCTTCTTGTGAGAGAATAGTTTACCCATCGACAAATAGTTCAGTTGCTTGGACTACGATATATGTTGATTAAGATAGTAGAAAAAAATGGACAAAGATGTTGCATGTTATGGAGGGGCGGCCTCATGATTCAGGCAGTTGAAGGCATTAGTGGCATTAATTAGAAGAGCTGCTTGACAACTCTGTGAGTTAAGAG
This sequence comes from Ephydatia muelleri, assembly GCA_013339895.1. NCBI lineage: Eukaryota > Metazoa > Porifera > Demospongiae > Spongillida > Spongillidae > Ephydatia > Ephydatia muelleri. Next base: position 11,159,847 of record JABACO010000002.1, on the reverse strand, counting down.
TCTTGTACTGCATGTACTGCTGCCTCAACTCCTGATATTTGGCCAGCGCACAATTGAAGGGAACCCACTTTCTGAATGTCAGTACCCAGAACTGTTAGTACTGGTTGGCCCCGTTTCGTCTTGCTACTTCACCTATCCCTATTGGGCGTACCCCAGGGTTTTGTCCAAAGCAATTAAACGGCAGGACAAAAAGGGAGCCAGACTTCATGGATCAATAAATGAAGTGCACAGGCGTCTTGCCATCAGGGCAAGTGAATGACAGAGATCAGTTGAAGTCTCCATCCTCTTGCATCAATCCCTGATGGACCAGCAGAGCCATCTGTATGTAGTGCAGCTGCTTTTGTGGTTAAGGCATCAACTGCGTTATACGGAAGCATTTCCGCAAATGGTTATATTGCGGACCGGTCTGAGATCGCGTTCACAAGCGTCCTTACACTAGTTAGTTAACTAGTTCATGATGTAAAGCACAAACCGAAACTGCACAAATCGAACTGTACTTCAAGGAATGCTCGATCACATGACAGTTGCATGTTTTGGACCACTGGTTATGACCCTCAATGATGACGATCAATTATGCGAAGCCTTAAGTTGCTAATTACATATACAGTCCTGGCTCGCAACATCGGAGAATCCATAGATTGAATACCATACGGAATGCGATTGGAAACACAATATTCCAATGTATTACGTATGCTTGTTCCATCATCGTTTCGCATGAATCGAATTAAGAAGGGCGTTTAGAAAACCTTACTTACAGGGATAGAAAACGTACATTTAGGCACAGTACGATTCCTAAAGCTGTTCAGATGCATGGCTGCTGCACACGACAAATTTGTCAGGAGAGCCGGTTCTAAAACGTTGTGTTGTATAATGTGTAGAACACGTATAGGTTTGAGTGTACCTAACGCGGGTTCAATTTGAACTTGGATTGCTGTAAGAAGAGGTTACAGCTTGAAGCGCTATGGCGAAGCCAAAACGGTAGCGCAGAGAACGACGTATTGCGTGGTGCAAAAACGGATGCCATATACTCTTCGAGATTCGTAGCTTCAAACATCGATTTTGTCCAATAAATACCTCATGTGGCTCTCAAATTGTTGTATAGGGTCATGGGAAAAGGGCATGGGCTGAATGGTAGTTTTATAACAAGCCAATAGGTTAAGGCATTCCGTGGGACTTGTTTCAGTCTTGTTTGAGCCCTTGTATAAGGATATTCTCATCCATATGTATGCAATTACTGATTGTTAATTATTGGTATGGCTGTAATGTGTGCAGGTCATGTTTCGACAAGGTCGCGTAGCAGCAAAGCGCAAATACGAATGGAGTACTATAGACAATGTACTTCACTGACGGTTTCAATCGATATTGCATTCTGGAAGAAAGCTAGGGTATTCCACCTCCTACAGCAACTGAGTGAAGTCACCATTGTGGAGGGCACTTCTTCCACCTGGTAAAGATGTAGCCTAAAACAAGCAATATTATGATCAGCATAGTTGGTGATGTTTTAGGTTGGATCAAGGTTGCAGAGTTGTCATTTGCTAAAGTTCTGATGGTATCTTGCTGCTGTCTTGACGTGTGATACTTGATGAGAGCGTGAACTGGCATGTTCAGGGTATAACAAAATAGCTTGTTTGCACTGAACCGTTCATAACTTATTATTTTTTTAGGTGGATGGGAAAAAGTACTATCAAGCATGAGCACTTTCAGTCATATTCCTCAGTGTTTATCTGACTTAGCTGAAATCAGTCACTTCTGGCTTTTATAGATAATTCCCATTTATGCTGTGGCAATAATGATGAAAAGTTCTTGACATACATTTCATTATAAGACGGAAAAATCATGAATGCATCAGGTACCGTCCACACTTCTCGTCATGTGTAAGATGTATAGCCAGTACTTCCCACTACTCAAACAGGTACCAACTGTGTAGCGTATCTTGACACCATACACTCTACCATTCGTAGTAGTGACTGTGAGCTGCTAGTCAGTGCAACAGAGAAACACACTGCCAAGTGCTGTGTCAGGTGTGTGGCATATAGATCGATTTAAGAGCCATAGTTAGCCGTCATGACAAACAAGCGAGTGATTCTAAGAGAACTGATCCACACAGTCATGCTACATTCTCTCATTTAAGCTTACCAGACAAGTGTACCCGATATCATAAAGAACATGAGCTACGGAAAGCCGCCAGCGTCAACTCACCAACCTGAAGCAAAGATTGGAAGGAGCTACAGAGAAAAGAAAAATTACAGAGGACAGCTCACTTAATAACTATCTCTTACATATGATGAAAGAGAATGCCAAGGCATTTGTGATGCCCATCCACCTGGCACATTTGGACGTATCTTTTGAGAGAGTCAGATGCAGGCTGCTTCTCTTAAAGATAAACGACAGATGCAATGGGATCCTGTCATGGTACGGTGGTATCTCTATCTTTGCCACCTGTCCAGTTCAGCATATGAACAACTGCAAGAATCAGGGACCATCATGCTCCCATCTCAGAGAACACTTAGGGACTACACCTATTATACCAAAGATGCAGTTGGATTTGCAAATGATGTTGACCAACAGTTAAAAGGAGCAGCTAAGCTATTATCATGCTCAGAGAAAGACAAGTGTGTGTCATAATCATTATGGATGTAAACCCTTATGCCCATGATGGCACCAAGCGCAACCTCTTCTTTATATCAGACCCTCCTCACTTGATGAAGGCGGTCAGGAATTGCTGGGCAAATCCCAAGCGAAGGCTATGGGTAAGTGCATGCAATATCTTTTGTTGTCATGACTGCACAGCATGTATGCTTCTCAATAACATTAGTGCAATGGAATGGAGGAAGCCAGGAACGAATCCCAAGACCTAAAGTCAAACTCACGTACACGTACATGTACCTCTAGCATCAACTATCGAATTCCTTTCACATATGCCATTAGTTTCCGTAATAAACTAACCCGAATTTTCTTAACGATGGCCGGAGCAGCCCTTGCATTTTATGAAGTTGCAGGCGTTATTCGGGCCACCATGTTTACAAGCTACATGGTCTTCACGCAAATGCAATTAGTGGGCGCAATGTAAGCTATGAATGTCTGTAATTTTTCGTTGTTGCGGGGGTGTGATTTTCCGTTGTTGCAAGCCGGGACTGTATATTAAAGTTGTGTTCCACATGGAATAACTCTCGTTTGAGAGAAGAACTGACATGTATACATGGAGGATGTATAACAATGGCCATGCAAAAGATGGCCTGTATGCATAAACAGATCAATATGTCAGTAATAAACTATGGCTTTCATTGCATGTCACTACAGTAGGCGCTCGATGCATATAAACTCATGGCCGTCTACCTTGATGCATATGACTTTTAAATCCATGTATACGTTTTAACGGACCGAACTAGCCGCAGCTTGTGCGCGCTTCTTCCACGCTCTTCAATTGCTAGTCAATCCTAAACCAGTGGCGTGGTGGACAGGGGGGAACGAAGGGGCAATGCCCCATCCCCGTGCAGGTCTTTAAATTGGGCGACTGAGTCTTAAGTGTTATTGTCCATTTCGCCCGACGAGAAACTTTGTTATTGCATGTATGAGTCACTATTAATAGTTTATAATAATGCGTAACGGTAATAATAAGATATATACAGTGGTGTGTAACCGGTTATCAGGTTATTCGGGTTACTCGGATATTCGCAAAAACCTATCCGTTCGAATAGCAACTTACCATTACTCGGAAAAATCGATTAGTGAATTTTATCTATTCGAAATAACCGGTTTATGTTTCTCCATTCGGAGGTACTTAGGTATTCGTCGTCAGCATCGACAATTTGCCCATTACTCGAATACCGTTTTATACTAGTATCCGGATATGATTTTCAACAGAGTATTTCATAATTAGAGTTATATATATATAAACATACGTCACTGTTGTTTTTACTATTTATGCATACAGAAACAATTTATAATTCGATAGGTATAATAATTGAGTAAATATAATACTAAATATTTAATGCGCATCAATTGGGGATACAAAATATACAGCGTGTACTAGCTCAATGCTTTATCATCGTCTTCAAGTAAGTAACTAAGTTCATTAGTATATGCCACGAGTTGTGTTAATATGTAGTAGCAATACATTTATGTAGTACTAGTATTGCATTGTTTTATTGTACAGTAGTACATATCTGAGTATTGCGCTAGCGAGTGAAATAGAATGTCAGACTTCTTACCCACTTCAAGTATCCGCGCTCTGTTTGCGTATGTGTAGGAATTGGAGAGCATCACGCAATTATACTAATGGGAAATTTGATATGCATTTATAGCGAGAACGTGAATGGAGTGTTGAGGGATGATTGTAAGTGGAGTACGTTATTGTACGTGATGTGGGGTGAGTTTTTAATGGTGATGTCTGGTCTCAGTGGTGGTTAGTGTTGGATGGTTAGGTTTACATTACTATTGATATGTACAAGTACCTTGTAAAGACATACAATTTATTAAACTCTATATGACAAACACATGCTAGTGTAGACCTTTGTGTCTCTGTGTTTTCAACTGACATGCATAGCTCTAGTTTGGTGCGAGACCAGGTGGATTTCTGTGCATACATAAATTATCTTCTCAGTGTGCACTCCACAAGCACCATAACCTGAATAACCTAGGTATTCGGCAGGAAAGTTGGCAAAACCTATTTGGAAAATATGATTTTGTTTTTAAAACTATTCGATTTTCAAGTCCACAAAATTGATTAGTGTTTTAAAAGTATTCGGAAAAATCGATTTTCATTATGCAGGGGAGGTTACACACCCTAAAGTGGAGTTATGGAGAGGTTATTGGCTTGATGTGGGCCACTCCATGACCAGCTGAGTTTTTGGTCAGCGTCAAGCATGTAATCATAGGAAGTGCTCAGAGCTTGGTTGGATTTCATCCTATAATAAATGTGCGCAGTTGCAAAATTTAGGACTGATTTTTTTTTTTTTTTTTGTATCACTGTAGCTTTTTGCACAACCCAATCTTGCTAAATTGCAGCTCTTAACACAGCAATTTTTTAATATTCTGCTTCTGGAGTCTGTGCAGCAGTGGGTTTTCTCTATTACAGCGAAATTTATATACTAATTGTAGCCATGTATCATGAGTGTGGTCAATTTATGTATCATACCAGTGTGTAAAATAGTATAATACAGGCAATGTCAGACATTTAAACGTACCGCAGCAGATACAGGTGCATGATTAGTGGGTCCAGCTTGTGTTCCTCCTCCACTCTGTGGCTAATTAGGGGAGAATGGTTGGATTACAAAATGCTGCACAACTCTATAATACATTGAACTAAAAGTTCAGCAATGGTTTCAATTTTTCAGCAGTTCCATTCTATATACAAATGTATGAATCATAGAGAATACACCAACTTGAATGTGACATTTTCGATACACTATACATAAGTATAGCATACAGCAGTCACGTTCTGTAAACAACACAACGCACAACAAGCAGTCACGTACTATACAACCCACAAGTTGAGCAGTCACATTCTGTACAATATAATATCTGTACAACAGAAAGCACACTGCATGTTGGATTTTATGATGCAGAAAAGAATGTTGTTGCATTCTTAATAATTTTGCATCTGTAGGTGAATTTAAGGTTATGGCAACTATGAGTGTGATCAATGAATAGCTCACACCAGTGTGTAAATAACTTTATACAGGAAATTTCGGCCTCTTATACATACGAATGTATTCACCTTGGTTTCATTGCTTCCTGCTAGTGCTCTCCTGCTGTAGCTTTAGCCTTCGGTTCTAATTCCTAGGCCGAGAAAACGGCATAGTCAGCAGTATGTACAAGGTTCACCAAAGAGCAAGATAGTGAGAGACAGTGCTTGGTCTCCAGCCGATATCGTCTGTATCGCGATATATCGCGATATAAGTTAAATATCGCGATATTGTATCGCAATTTACTAGAAGTATTTCATGGTTATTAATTTCAATAATTATGAATATAAAAACTATTCATTGTGATGTTATGGGCGGCCGACTGATAAATCGTCCTATCACGCTGTAGGAAAGTGGATATAGTGGGCGTCGACCGCAAAATGTTTAAGAGTAATGTGTGGGAACATTTTGGGTGGCACAGAAAAAGCGATCGGGTCCTCCTTGGTTGTGTGCAACAGGTGCTGCGCATGGGTGTCCAGAAAGGGCAACAATACATCCAATATGCGGCCATAAACTCCGTGCATCGGCGTCGGCCTTTTAGAAGTAAACAGTTCGCCTAGATGTAGGCGGGGAGGGCATCCTGCACGTTACGTTATAAGAATTGTTTTCTTGCAGAAACCATTAAGATTTTAAGAACTACGAAGTCTTCACACCCGCTCGACTGCACCTGCAGAAAGGGTTTTCTCCACAAGCAATGGTCACGTACAGCTGTACAGTACATAAATTTGTTTAATGATGATCACTGTTTCTGTTAATGACAAGGAGATTAACAAATTGCAAATCGAACTACATTAACATTGGAAGTTCCTATTTTATTACTATTATTTTATTTTATTAGGGGTTTTAACAGCAAAAAACATACTGCAGAAAAAAAACAATGGAGAACGGCTGGGTAAATGCATATTCCTGCGGGATAATGCAAAATGGTTTTAATGGCACGTGTCTGATTATGTAATGTGCAGCAGTATCTAATTGCATATGCCGAATCTTAGTAATTGCTCTTATTTCCGTCTATTGCCGTTGCTTCTTCGTCTATTTCCGCGCATGTTTGTATCGCGAAAATGCCAAAACACCCGATATATTCGCCTATCGCGATATATTTAAAGTATTGATATATTGGCGGCAGCCCTGGCTATAACACACGAAACATGCTCAGGAGACAAACACGTGGTAGACGAATGTTAAGTATTAATTCACAATTAGACCTCCTCCCTACCGGATCCGCCGCTGGTGGCATATGGTCATAAAAATGCTGATGCACTCACATCAGACATTTGAATGGACAACACCACTGACAGTAGGAGGCGTGTCTGTGTTACCTTTTCTGAACCATGTGCACTCTATGATGAATTGATCAGGTTGCAGTTACAAGACTCTACTATACAACCCAGTATACGAGGCGGAATGCAGTGGGGTGTTACCTTCCAATTATATAAGGATGAAGTTCATCTTGGGGACGGGAAAGTAGATTGTTATTGCAGCAGTGGGACTCCATATGCTACAGTTGGTTTTATCCTAGACACCGCATAGTTGTGTACGTAATTATAAAGACTTGCATGTGGGAGCTGTTTTCTGGCCATCTAGCTGTTAAATAAGCTGAAAAGAACGCTTTTATTGTCCAGCATTTTCAGAAGTTAAGCTGCAACGAATTGGTGCCATACATGTACATGTACTATTTGTGCAATAATGAAGTCTGGCGGCCACAAAAGAAGGGTAAAATAAAACTATTCGTGCTGAGGACTCTACACAATTTGCTTGCGTGGATATAATGCGATCACTATCTACTACGGCAGAAGGTAAGAAATATAGGTCAGAGACTGAGCTCAGCAAGAAAATCGCAGATTAAAAAGTCAATATAATGGGATGGTGGAGCGGTTTAATAGAACGCAGCTTGACATTTTTATTGGCAGACCACTCCTCTAACTGAGACTGCACATAAGTAATTTTTTGTTTTGCCTATAACTCAATTCACTACTGTGTTCACACCATTCTACTTGATGTTTGGGAGACTAGCTTTGATACTAGTAGACTCATGTTGGACTCAATCGCTACCACATTCAACAGCAGCACAGTTTGCCAGACTATGCAGAACTCAAGGCTGGTCAATAAAAGGCACACCTGAGTGATGGAGAGGTGTAATGCACAGCACAACGGACAAAAAACAATCTATGATGTAAAGACCCATGGAAAGTTGTCAGGATAGGAGCTTTTGTGATGAGATAATCAGGCCACTCCTACTGTTTTAACTCTTATTGAATGTAATATTTCAAAAATGGTGTCATGCACGTAAGAGAATCGGATGTAGCAACCAGGAGCAAGGCAACATCACCAGATACTTTCGACATTGTGCCAATCATAATATGCCGCTAATATTTGCATGCATATGAAGTGTCACCCATGCACGTTTTCGTCCGGTGCACAAGTATGCAAGCTGCTATGCATGATGCAACTTTTTAGTAAATATTATTTTAATGATTCTCAAAGCTTCCCGCACTTCGCGCGGAAGTCACCCTATTTTGGTGACTGACGCCCACTTTATTCCTTGGCGGTTAATAGAAACCCCCTAAATCCAGCGCACGGCCTGTTTTAAGATTAGAGAGAGCACCCAAAGGTATGTGTCAGCTGAACACCCTTGTGTGTTGCCATAACACTCCCTGGGCTGTAACACTCCTCAAACCTAACAACCCTTGGCCGTTTTTTTTTAAGCGCAAAAGTTGAATATTCCAATTGGAAGACACTGTGATGGACATCCTGGGCAATGCATGTGTCTAGCATGTACTAGCTACTATAGACTACCAGCTAGCCTGGCCTCGAGATATAGTGGGGTAGCCACCACTAGCAAAAGGTTGACGTCCACATGTGAAGTATGTGTCCACTCAGATCAAGGCCGAAACTTTCAGAGTGCTATCTTTCAGCAGTTTCTAAAAGCACTTGGGGTTAAGAAGTCTAGGACTACTGGCCTATCGCCCACAAGGTGACGGTGTCGGAGGAATAAGTGTCCCCCCGGACATTATATCCTAGGAAAATGTGTCCCCCCTTGGATATTATTTCCTAGGGAAAAGTATCCCCCTCTAGGAAAAAGTATCCGCCGCCCCCCCCCCCCCCCCCCCCCCCCCCCCCAGCCCCATCTCTTAGCGAGTTTTCCATTAAAGATTAATATAGTATTTGTACTGTTGATATAGCATGCGTATATGTGCATGTACTAACTGATGCTGAGGTACGCTGTAGCCAGAAATTAACAGACGCGCGCGTGGGAAGGTATTGAAAGGGGGGGGGGGGGGGGGGGGGAATTAATGGGCAGGGCGGGTCTATAGGTGGACGGGAGAGGGGGACCTGACCTAACCCTTTCATTTTAGGATCATGTGTAGCAGTTCTCCTTCCTCCCTCCCCCTTTATATAATACGCCACCAGTTGATTAAGATTGCATAATTTACCAAACATGTAGGTGGAGGCCATCTCGGAAGAGATAAGACACTTGCTCCTCTAGATTTTACTGGAAAGACATGGGTGATGACATTCGTTCGTTTGTACGGATTTGTGATACATGCCAACGCAGTAATGATGCTAAGTTTGTGAAGACTGATGCTTCCCTACATCCCATACCTATAAAGTCAAGAGTATGGGACCAGGTCAGCAGCAGATCTGAATATAAAAGTATCTATATACTAATGATCTTACTTGTGTGCTTTAGGTAGGCATTGATCTAGTGGGTCCATTGCCAAAGACTGCAGCTGAAACCGCTACATAGTCACTGTCATGGATTATTTCTCCAAATGGCCTGAGGCAGAGCCCCTAAAAGACAAATCTGCCCATGGTGTGGCTTCTTATTTGTTCAGAATGATTTGCAGGCATGTTATCTGTTTTTAGAGAAGGGTCTTCAATTTTGTCTGGTAGGGTGGGGGGGGGGAGCTGGGGGATCAATTAATAGGACTGTGGAACTTCTGAAAGCATTTATCAATAGTCACATACGGGGCCCCACGCATTTATCCAAATATGAAATGCGAGAGCCCTGTCACCTTCGGGCCTGCAATTTTTTGAAGTACCATAACTAGAGTGGGTGGAACTCAAGCATCAACAAGGGGGATTGACCGATCCCCCATCTCCCCAGGCTGCGCATGTGTGTGTGTATGCATGTATGTACATGTGTGTGTGTGTGTGTGTGCAGGGATTTACCACTCCCACCACCTACCCACACCCTGGATTGCCCCTAAATTGACTAACCCAACCCCTGGTTTACACATGCCGCCATGTCAGAATAAAACTGCATGGCATGCCATTTAACAGTGCAGAGGGAAGATTTTTATTTTTGCCCAACCCCTATATTCCGAAACCCACCCCCTGTTGAAAACATGGCGGTACATCCCTGGTGTGTATGTTTGTGTGTCATGTGTGTATGTGTGCATGTGTGTGTGATGTGTGTATGTGTGTATGTGCATGTGTGTGTGCATGTGCGTGTGCATGTGTGTGTGCATGTGTGTGCATGTGTGTGTGCATGTGTGTGTGCATGTGTGTGTGCATGTGTGTGTGCATGTGTGTGCATGTGTGTATGTGTGTGCGTGTGCACGTGTGTGCATGTGTGTGTCAATGTATGTGCATGTGTGTATGTGTCCACTTGTATATGTGTCCATGTGTTGTGCGTGAGTGTTATGTGTGTACATGTGTGTGCATGCGTGTATGTGTGCACATGTGGTATGTGGCATGTG
>JABACO010000002.1:11001750-11148457 GCA_013339895.1 Ephydatia muelleri | reverse complement strand
TTGTTTTTGGATCAATGTAATGGATACAATATCAGGTTGACAAGACTGCAAAATATCTGCTACTAACTTTGCTCATGATGCGGCAGTTTTCCATGGTTGCTATCATACACTTTGACAGTAGATGGTGGTACACCAATGGTAGATATTGTTATCCAATGATTGTTGTGAATGTTCAATATCTGAATAAAGGGTGTTCTTTTAGGCTCCATTTGAAATTTAAAAGACAGAATAGTAGACTGAAATCCATCGATAGATGGGTTTTGTTTCTTTAACAAGTACTGCGCTGAATTAATTATGTCATCATCAAGCCACTGATTTGGAGACTTCAGTACTTCTTTGTGTAATTGTGTTAAAATAATTCCACAAATAGAAGTCCATGGTTTCACTACTTCCTTTGCTGGACTTGCATCTGATACAACATCAATTTGTTTGGTTGACAGCAGCGTAGTATCTTTGCAATTTGTGCATGTATGACCTGGATGGCACAATGATAGACACATTCTATTTCCTGATTTGCACGAACATTTTTTCTTGCTGTGACACCCACTTCTACAGCTACAACCTACATGTAAAAGTACAGATTTAGATGTATGTACTGAAACTGACACAAATTCGTAATTGTTTATAACATAACATCAAGTGAGAAAAATTAAACTGAGACAATAAATGAAATTAAGACACAGTACTGAGTTATATGAATATTCCCAACACAGGCCCCACGCCCTATGTAATGCCACCTCACCTTTTTCTACTTCAGATATTTCAGGTGGACCTCTATTCTTGCAGGGGTTGCCCTTGTGACAGTGATTGCTGCAATATTTTGTTTTTCCTACAAGAGCATCTAAAGTTATCACATTTTTCTGCCTTGCAATTACATTTATTGTCTGTGAACGCATTCCAAGGTGCCTGATTTTTTGCAGCTTCTTTCAAACTTATTCGAGGTTCATTTTCCCATCCATCCAATGGTATGTCATACTGACCTCTATAAGGCTCTAAATCGCCAGCCTGATAACATCTCTGAATTACTCCGGATTTACAACGGAGACGATGTAATGATTGTGCTTTACCAACTACCTCGACAACAATACATGGTAGTCGCAATAGGTCTGTGCAACTTCGATCAATGCGCGGTATTCGAACACTGACATACTCTCCAACTCTAAACTCACGAACTTTGTGCATCTTCGAAAACTTTTCTTGCATCTTTAATGCAGTTTTCATATAGTTCATATCTGCTTTCTCTCGTACGAGTCTGTGCTTCTCAATTGTTGCGAGTTGTTTTCGTCTGCCTACAAATTGATCCTCAGATTTGCTTCAGAGTTCAAAATGTTATCCTTCTCTTCGGTTTCTGACTCAGAGTTGCAACTCACACTATCACATAGTTTTGAATTCGTGTTACTAACATTGCTAGGAACATCCTGAGAATTGATAAAGATAGTATGGGAACAGGAATTGTGTTTGATGACATCATTCAAAGTTGGTGAACTGTCAAACACGCTTTCTTTGACAGATGGGGGACAGTGATGAATAGTATCAAGGACAGTTGGGGAACTGCCATGGATGCTATCATGGATGGATGGGGGGGAGCTGTCTTGGATAGTAGTTGCAAAATTGTGTTGGAGAGTCAGTTCAACAGTAGTACGATCCACATCAGATGTGTCCTGGGCACTCTTCATCTCGCCAGTAGGTACATTTAATTCAAGATCCTCTTCATTGATGAGTCCCTTAAGTCTTGCATCTGGTACCACAACTGATCTTGGTGGTTGCCCAAACACAAGTTCAAATGGAGTGTGCTTTGTGGAGCTATGCACTTGAGCATTGATTGTATCTACATGATCATAATTATAACTACACACACTGTATAATGCATCAACATGCTTGTATACATTTGCAAGGCAGAACTTACAGACAATGTGTGGTAGCCAGTGAGTCCAGGGAGGAGAATTAGACGCTGACTCTGCAATTCTGGAACTCATCATTCGTTCCAGTGTATAGTGAGCTTGTTCCACCAGGCCTTGCGATTGAGGATGTCGTGGCCGACCACTCACTAGCTGTACAGCTCCTGGCCATGTGGCTAGAACATCCTCAATCAAATGATTCACAAATTCTCTCCCATTGTCACTATGCAGGATTGTAGGGAGACCAAATATAGGGAAAACCCACTTCTCAAGAGCATTTGCGACTTCTTTGGCAGTCTTCTGCGGTAGTGGATATGCTAAATTGAACTTTGACCAATGGTCAACAATATGCAAGATCCACTTATTGCCATCATGAGGCAAATGCCTCATGTCAATCAAATCAATCTGTAAAGTGGATATCATAAAAACAATTTTGGGCAGACAAATATACTGACCTGTACACGTGAAAAGAATCCATTTGCCACTATAGGCCTCAGTGGAGGTTTGGTTTTTTGAGGCACACGAAGACTGCAAGTTTCACAGAGCTTAATGAAATGCTCTACCACACTTCTAGGAACATGCGAGTACAAAGATTGAACCTAGACAATTAGAATCACCTGCATGCAAGTACGCTTAAGGAACATTTAAAACATGCAAACCTTGGCAAATGTCTTTTTTGAGCCCGCATGTAGACAGTCTTTAGAGTGAACCTGCTCCAATATGCTATAAAACTCTTCCACTGTTGCAACTCTGCGATAAGCTTTCATCATAGTGCGATCATTTAAATTCTGTACAGCGAGGTGTCAATATATGACTTCATGCCACGCCGTATACGTTGAATGAAATCTTACCTGCTCTTCTTCCTTCAAAGAGACAACTAGTACATCACGAATGCCTGCCGATGGCATATCCAGTAGAGCAAAGCCACCCTTTTTGACGAAATGTCGAAATGAGGCATCTGGATCTTGTTTTCCTTTCAAGTGATCGACGATTCGTTTGGCAAAGTCCTGCCGTATCACAGCACTCCTGGAACGCTTCCCTCCAATAGGAAACAAGGAATCTACATACTCTTCAAAGATCTTGCAGCTAGCGCTCTTATCCATGATCGGCGTGTTCACACTTTATTGAGCATGCGCAATACTTTTTTTTATTAATCCGGTTGATCAACCGGTCGTCCGGTTAATCAACCGGATACCCGGTTGATTAACCGGACGACCGGTTGATCAACCGGATAATTATATTGCATCCGGACAGAACATATATAGGATTTGAAGGCAATTGGTAGTGTCAGAAGGTAAAGTGTACACTGTTAAAAAAAGGCCCGAGGGGTGTTAGGTTTGAGAAGTGTTGGAGTGTTATGGCAACACACAAGGGTGTTCAGCTGACATTGACAGACTATGCTAGGGTGTTAGCAGCATACCCCACCAATAGTGGGGTGTTAGGACATTTTAATGGTGTGTTGTCACAACACTGAATTACCGTCTAGTGTTGCTGGTTTGTAATTACTTTTTGGCAGATTGCGGGCGTGGTTTGCGAGATGATATGGCAGCTGTGACTTCGTAGTTGAACTATAATCAATTGCAGCTATTGGATTGGACTTTAAAGCCAAACGTTATCTTAAAGGTAGCACGCACAGAACGTACCAGTACTATAAGCGTCTAACATATTAGTAGGCTGGCCTTGGCCCGTTCGTCGGTGTGGATTACAAGACTACCGGTATCGTGCAGCTAGTGCATTTTTACAATTATGGTATACAGCCTCGCTGTGTTTATGAAGGCTTGCATGCAGTGTTCATGTGTGCACCGTGGTGTTTACATGTATACGATAGGTCTACTCAAGTAATATTGGTATGCATGCTTATACCATAGCTTAACTTTAATTTGGATGCAAGCAGCATGAAAGCTTGTTTATTATCCTGCAATGCCGCTTTGTGCTGAGAGAGAGTAGCACAGCTGTGCAGTCACGCGGTGTATTAAAATCCATCTGGATTCTATTTAGACCACACCCTAGAAACATGGCTTTGGAACATATATATTGTTAGGCTAAAGTACTGCACTAGTGATTCAGATGATGCGGTATACTATGCAGCCAACGTCAGAGGTACATGTGTGAGTCGTTTCAATTCAGCGAAAATTCATTGCAATGCATAGTGTATATGTTACGCGCAAAGCGTGGGTTTGCGCAATCCCGGGATCGTCCTGCGCAAACCCTGGATCCATGATTTGCTTGCGCAATCTCGAGATTGTTTTAACCCAATCAACTCGCGTATCTCGTAATATTCAACTATAACGAAGGCACAAAAGTTGTATCGACTACACAGAGCCGTTGAGTGTACACTGTCGGTCTAGCCAGTCTCAACCTATTTGGGCTATTCAAGAAGGTAAGTGTGTGGCAGGCATTATTAAGAGCGGATCGATTAATAGGCCTACCCTCAATAGAACACTTTCCTGTGATGGTTGTAAAAGGCCCAGTGGCTTCGCTTGAATCCAGCTTACGGGCGCCCGCTATTTTATCAATATGTACCGCGCCAGCTACATAATTTGAAGTTTAAGTAGGTAAACTGAAGGTACAGCCGTATTTGTCAAAAAGGAAACCAGGGAGCTAGTTTGTTAGGTAGTTGCGCTTATAAATGGGACTAGTACCGACCGTTTGAAGTTTTGGATGAAGTTGCACTTGTACGCTGACTCTGTGATGTGCTCTGTTGATCACCAGCCAGCATTTAATAGCAACATGTGACATGTATTTTGCGTCATTAAAAAAAAACACTTTTGCAGGATTCTAATAACACCACCGTGCTAGCCGTGTTAGTAAAATGGTGTATGTGGAATTTTTTATGACAGTGTCAACAACGAGGTCGTATGTTACAAAAAAAAAAAGAAAAGAATAAAAAAAATAATAACAATAATTTGTGCAGATAAAATTGTTAATTTCATAGTTATACATGTATGTGTGTATGTTTTTTCAAATATAGATTCAGCATTCTTTGAGTCTCTTCCATGGTCTACGGGTGCAGATATTCAGTTTGTGAGCCTGCAAGTGTCCCCTTTCCAGTTCTCATAAAAATATACAGCAAAATCTAGTAAGTGCCACTAAAATCCATCATATAGCATCAGGTTTTATAAAGTGGGTAAAATAAGATATAAGCAATTAACTGATTTTGGTGCAAGGTTTCCAGCTAGGCCACCTTTTTGCCCCTCTCCTCTGATTGGTTCTGAAGAGCAGGATTGGTCCACCTATCCAATCATCAGTGCAGTAGTAACCTTGTAGATAAAATCACAACTTTAACACACACTTGAGGCTATACTATATAGGTTAGTACCCATGTAAAATATTTCAATGGGAGCACTTTAATTGCTGATTTTGTAAAGAACTGGCCTGGTGACTTGACCATTCTTGATGACAGACCAGCATCCTCAAAGTCAAGGACTTGAGGAAAGAGAAATGATAGTTAATCAATGGAAATTAGTCTTGGGCTGATTGGCATGAAATTAAGTAATTCATACATGCAAGGCCAATTATAACCGTGATGTAATAATTTGTCTCCATATATTTCTGCAGATACTGGTGATGGTGAGGAAAAATTGATATCTCAGGGGAAATGTATTTCATACTCGGTAGCATTATTGGAGGCTTGCCGTGCAAGCAACTGTATACAAAGGGAGACATGAAGATCAAGATGTATTGAAACTGACCACATTTTCAAGAATTCTGAACCATGCATGACTGCACAGTTCACTGTGCTCGGTGTCTTATTAGTAGAGAACAATTGTATTTGTACACCATAGGCCTTTTATTTGTACTGCAAACGCATGTAATGTGGATGTACTCATTATTCGTTACCCATAGCTAATATATTACAGATCTGTCTGATTTACGCTTTGCGCAGGGCAATCCCAGGATTGTCCTAATCTATGCTTTGCGCACGAGCAATCCTAGGATTGCGCGGCCAATCCATGGATTGTACCACAAACCATGGATCCAGGGTTTGCGCAGAACAATCCCGGACGCAAATCCACGCTTTGCGCGTAACATATATACCGGTATAACTTTGTCAGGTTTTGGCACTTAAACTTTTAATGTGCATGACTCGTCCCTCTATGTAGGAGTATACTGCTGTGTGTCTGAAACTAGTCACTAAGTATGAAGCCTTAAAGGCCGTCGAAGGCCTTAAAGGACACAATTGGAACTGGCTATGTAAGTGATCTGAATTTAGTGTATACATAAATACAACCTATGCATTAATGAAACAATATATATATTTTTTCAGGGAACTTGGAAGCAGCAGTTACGAATGAAGTTTCGAAACATACGACGGCCTTCAGTTGGATCAGAATCAGCGAGTGCACAAGAAGGAAGGGTGCAGAGTGTACAAGTATGCATAATGATATAGAAAAAGGAACAAGCTGGTTTGAGCTCATTTTATTCATCAAGTCATGTTGGATAGATTGCTTTATTTCATAAGAAATAATGACACATTTGAGTAGAAAGCTGAGATAAGGCTAGTGGAATGGAAGAAACCTCATCGAAGCTCTAAGGTGATAAGAAAAGTGATGAAGGACACATTTGCACTGAGGAGGCAATGGATAATAGCAGAAGCGCCTCAAGTCAGTACTGTACAGCAGAAGTTTCCAGCCTTGAAGACAATGTAAATAATTATGTAAGGTAATGTAATTCAATTGGGGTTATCTTGTTTTGTTGTGTAAAGCAGGAGAAGGACAAGAGAAGGTGTACTATAAAGATGATAGGGACGCTTGACTGTTAGGATGATACAGGAGGTGTAAGGGGAGGAGGCTGGAGGGGAAGGAGGGTGGGGAGGACGGATAGTGTTGATTGGGAAGGTAGGAGAATTGGATTGAGGAGGTGTAAGAAAGATGGGGAGGGGCCCAGGGGGCATGGTGGAATGACTGGCATCCACTAATGCAGATATTCTTTATGGGGTGGGCTGGGGGGGGGGGGGGGGGTGAATGTGGGGAGGAGTAGAAAGGATGGGGTAGCTAGGAAAGAAATAAAAGTTTGTAGGAGGATGGGTAAGAGGCATTAATAAATATAAAGGTGATGCACTTACATGTGTTTGTCATTCAAAACGAGTTCTGAAC
The DNA here is from genome assembly GCA_013339895.1 of Ephydatia muelleri. Lineage (NCBI taxonomy): Eukaryota > Metazoa > Porifera > Demospongiae > Spongillida > Spongillidae > Ephydatia > Ephydatia muelleri. The sequence continues at coordinate 11,141,463 of JABACO010000002.1, read as the reverse complement.
ATGCATAGAAATATTGATAGACACAATCTTCATGAAGTATTTTGTACCCTTAAGCTTTGGTGGGAACTGGTGGCTATTGTTGGCACAATGAGGAAGTGGTTAGTGAGAGGTGGAAAATGTTGATTCCTAAAGTGTACAGACTGGCAAAGAAAGAGGCCGAAAGTCGGGAGAGTATCTCTGCTATACTTACAGCTCAGTTCAGTGAGATACAGAATTGTACAAATGAGGAAGGTAATTTTAAAGAGGCTAATTACATGTTACAGATAATCTTTGCTACATGACCTTCTGACTAATTAATGATGACTCGAAAAGATGTCATGGCTCTAACACATTTTATTCATAGTGTTTTGTATTAAAGTTAGATAGCTCTGGTTGATTGGCTGCATATATTGGATGATAAATACCTTACTAAACAATACCAGTTAAACTTTTCAGCATAAATAACAATACATGCACATGAACACTTGTGATTAAGATGTATGTGGCTTCTGTTTGTTTACACTTGTTGTATTAATTTGTGTGTGTGCATGTATGTGTGTATGTGTGTTTGTGTGTGTATGTGTGTATTTATGTGTGTGTATGTATGTGTAACACAAGTTGAGTCAGCAGCCAAAGAGCTTGTTCATGTACAAATGCATGCACTTATATAGGTTACCGAATGGATGCACAGATGTGATTATGTGCAGGTCAGGTGAGACATGCCACTAGACAGACAGACGCTACATGTCACAAGTCAGCTGAGATCAGGTATATGGCAGGTGCTACATTTGTATGTATGTGTGTATGTGTGTTTATGTGTTTTTATGTGTGTGTATGTATGTGTTGCATATGTTTGTATGTGTGTATGTGTGATGTATGTGTGTGTGTGTGTGTGGTTGTTGTGTGTGTGTTGTTTGGACAGCAAATACACTGAGCAAACTGCAACTCTTTAGAGCTACTCAATGCCTTACTTATGCCCAGGATATATGCGAGCGAATTAAAGTACCTGATCAACGTTGTTCTCCGAATGCCGTCTGTGAGTTTTCTAGATACTAAGGGGCTTTGTGGTGAGGAAATATTTCCTGACAGATTAGTACCCAACTAGAACAGGCAGTACAAACTGTGGGACAAAACTTCTCCTACATACTGATAGTCAATAATGACTCTGCAGTCTCACAGATTTTTATTGTTAATGAACAAGAGATACAAGTAGAGAAGCCAACTTGTTGAGAGGCTTGTCAATCTTTGTATGGAGCATACTTTGCCTTCAATATAGAGTATCCTAATCTTCTCTAGCATTCCTTAAGTTTGGACAGTTCTACATTCTAGGCATCCAGGATAAATACCCACCTTAGCTGTTTGGGTCACGTCACACTGGATCAACTACTGTAACTGATCATTTTTGCTGTACACTGACTGAGTGCTTATCCTTTTGCCATTTTGATTCATGTTACTAATTGTAACTGCTTAACAAGTGCATCTATTTCAAACTTTTGATGTCATGCTACACCGCCAAAAGTTATCAGTACTTATTGAGTCTTGTTAACGTAAAAGCATGCATGTGAACAGATTGGTTGTGTTGGTTGTTAATCTGTATCTTGTACATTGTAGTTTGCTTGCCACATTTTTTTATCTGCTCTTCCTTGTAACTCTTACTAAAGCGTATGTGGGTTACACTTTATTTTATATGTTTATGTAAGGTAGTATAGATGTGTACCACTACATGGCGTGTTGACAAGCAGGTGAATGGGAGGGAGAGGCTATATTGAAAGTGGGAGGGAGAAGCAAGTAGTCTGAGAGGGAGAGGGTAGGGAACACATATTGGTAAAGGTAGAGACAACAGAGAAAAGTCCTGATGCAGACAAGGTTTTAGAGGGTGAGGAGTTGGCACTGAGTGATATTGCACTTTTAAGTTAACTCAATAATCTTGCACATAGGCTAATATTCTTTATATTTCCACAGCTACCCTTTACATCATCAGTGGTTGCCATGGTGGGAATCATGTGACTTGGACTAGACTGGTTGCCATGAAGATCATGTGATGTATCTGTAGGGTTTTTGTTAGTTTGTATACCCAGGCACTCCTGAAGGCTGTTTACCCTTTCAAAGGTGGGGGATCATGTGACTTGGATGTGTAATCTCCATGGAGATCATGTGACGGGTGTGATCTCATCGAGCGGTGGGGTTTCATTTTCGTACACAGGCACTCCTGATGGCTGTTTTCCCTTGTACATCATCAAAGGTTGCCATGGAGGGAATCATGTGACTTGGACCAGACTGTTTGCCATGAAGATCATGTGATTGTACCTGTAGGGGTTCTGTTTCAATGCTAAGCAAATTCTACTACCGCTTGCTACCCAGCTACTACAGCGTACGCTACATCACTGTATGGGCCACTGCTTAAGGAATCGAGGGTACATCTAAATCCCTTTTCACGTTCAAATACACCCCCTATTTTATTTCTGAAAGTTCATAAGACTAAATGGACATGCCCTACCAAGCTTTCCAGGTAAGATTGACGACCAGTACATTTGACATTGTAATCGTACAGTATGGTCTAGTCTGCTTCGCACGCGAACGTGATGGCTGCACCAAGATTTAAGGTCAGACATGTCTTATACTGTAACCTGACCTCTATGTTTTTATTTATTTATTTATTTAGTTTGTCTGAACCAGACAACCTGCTCGATCGTCATAGCGTGTAAAGACATCTATTATATATGTGTTCTTTGTTGTACATGTATTTATTTAATTAAAATCAATTGAACCTGTTGTTGTATAGTTTATTAATATCAATTTATGTTGGGATCATGAATTTACGGTGCATATACGAGATACTGGTATCTGTTGTCAACACCGAATAGAGTGTAATGGCTACACTTCAGCGGTGTTGGCTTTAACACTCCTGAGAGGTTATCACTACACTCCATGGGTGGTTATCCTAAACAGGCGTACGAACACCCCTAAGTCTGTGGCGGTACACCCTTTTTTTAACAGTGTATTGGATGTGTTCAGAACCTGGCTGCTTGGCGGATATTAAACATACGCCATCAAAAGAGTACTACACTGTAAAAAAAAAGGCCCGAGGGGTGTTAGGTTTCAGGGGTGTTACAGCCAAGGGAGTGTTATGGCAACACACAAGGTTGTTCAGCTGGCATCTATGGGTGTTGGCAGACTAGTCATTTTAATGGTGTGCTGTCATAACACTGAGTTACCGCATTACACACCAGTGTATGATAGTTCTCCTTGTTTGTAATTACTTCTCGATGGATTGAGGGCGTGTTTTGCGAGATAATGTGGCTGTTGTGACTTCGTACGGTGCACTTTAAAGCCGGAAAGTTATCTTAATGGTATGCACGCACACAACTTACCAGTAAACAAGTCTAACATAGGCTGGCAATGGCCCGTGCATTGGTGTGGATTTCTATAGACTTGTCTAGACTGTGTTTCTGTTACATGTGCATGTATGGTTTGTGTGTTCCCATTAAGGTGTGCATGCTTTGTAATTAGGATATCAAGCTAGCTGTTAGACGGCTGTCATTCCCCATTGGGATGAGGTGGAATGAGAGTGCTTATTGGTTATGGTGCATTGAGTATGTGTGGTTCCTTTGTTGTAACTTACATACGCGTATCTCTAAGTCATCACAAGTGATCAAGGAGGAAAGACGGCTGCCTGACAGATTTGCACGTTATTTTCAATATTGACTCATGCAGTACTTTCACGATAACGCACACATGATGCACGCCAACAACAGATCGATGTGTCTTGCATGTGTGTGTGTGTATGTGTGTGTGTATGTGTGTGTATGTGTGTGTGTGTGTGTGTGTGTGTGTGTATCATCTGATATGTACACTGATATGTTTGTTGATTACTAGTTTGTCAATTGGATCGTACCTCATTATCATGTACATGTACATGTACATGTATGTAACCTAAGTTTCCATACATATATGTGGCCAAAACTATGTATGGTGCTAAGGCTGGGAACATATCATATTAATTACTTTCTGCCACATTTCAGATGTAGTTGAATAGTAATTCCTTTTGTGCTCATAGTAAGCCGTTCGACCTAAAGGCAATTCACAATGCGAACAAAGCTTTCGTTTTTTAGCTCCTTGCATCTTGCGATCTTACGCAAAACTGAGGTGCGTCAAGTAGTAGGTGACAATGGCGGCACAATTTTACGGGACTTGTATTCCTCCATCAACTAAAGCAAACTCAACCCCAGTACGAAAAGGAAGCACAGCAAAGTCTACTGGAATACCCTCACGCTTATACCATCTAGATCTTTGCAACCAACAACTCGGATTCAATCGGGTTCTCAGTCGACTGCAGCTGTGATGAAAGTTCTTCACTAGCTGAAGTGATACGTATCAACCAGGTCCAGGACAAAGAGCTGCGAGCATTGAGGACCATGGTCGAGGATCAGAACACTAAAATCGCATCAACCGAAAGGTCTAAGGCAGGTTCCTGGTAAGTTGTTTGAGTTACACACCACAATATAATGTCACATTATCTTCTCTCTTATCAAACCACGACAAAGTGAAGATATTGTATGGTTCCATGGACGCAGCGGCGTTCGAGTTGTCACAAAGATCCGCCCGCTACAGCGTACATTATACATTGAATCTATCGGGGGGGGGGGGGGGGGTTTAACACAGAGCCGACAGTGAGCACAATAGAAATGCCATGAAGAAGGAACTTGTCGTACAAGGATACACCTCTTCCATCGCGCATAGTACGTTGTGGTGGTGTAGATTTATTATAAGTTTACAATCTCACGTAACGATCAGGAGCTGTACGGAGGACACTGGAGAGAGCACATCGCGACTCAAATGCGAAGGTGAAGAGCTAAACAGAGTGAACCAATCCCGCCAAAAAAAAAAAGAAAGAAAAAAGCCTCACGCTCGCACAGGGTACGTGAAATGGACTCCATGCATGCACACGAATATTCTTTCCGACAACTCTTTACCCGGCCGCCAAGCGGTAGTAAGGCCTGTGAAAAGGCGTTGAGGGAGGGACTGTCGGTCTGCTATAGACCGACGAAAGTGATAACAGTGATGATGGCATTAAATAAATGTGAAGCAGCTACCGTAGCGGTCTGTGAGTCAGTTGAATGTGCGTAGATATTAACTGATTGCTTTCACTCGCCGTGCTCGTGGCATTTCATCGTTATTACACTTTGGTATATGATATTCTTCTCATGCAGTGCTTGATGCTTTTATGGAAACTCTTGACAAGCGTACTAGAGGTGCATGCTGGGTTGAAGGGAACTCGGCTCGCCTTCAAAGAGGCCTCTACCGGAATAACTTCGTCACAAATGTGGTCGAGGATCCTGAAGAAGAGGAAAGATGTGTAAGTGAAGAAGACTTTGACCCAACCAATTGGAACGTTTATTTGCTCTTATTATTCCAGCTGTGTATACATGTAATCTTATTTTGCCGCTAACTTATTCCTATTACTGGCCAAAACGTAGACGTTACCCAGGTAACCCTAACCAGCTTCAAGTATGCAGAACAGTAATGGATTATATCACGTTTCGAATACATGGCATGCACAGAGTCTGCCCACGTTCAGAGGACGTATGCAGAAAGGTGATAACGAATATACTGAATCCATATGCAGACCGCGATATCATACGTGTAAGTGAAGTGTTCGTTCTGAGACATATACAGATCCCGCATTCGAGACGTGTGAAAAAACCACCCATGTGTCAAGTATCGTATCGATCAATATAGGTGCAATATACATACTGTATACGGTATACTATCGCGCCGTGTATCACATTGGTGAGTATCATGTATACTGTCTGTACGGTTTTTGCGTGAACGATACATGATCATGTTGCTTGCACTTTGGAACACGCTGTAATATTTAATGCCATCAAGGTTGGTGTGCCCACAATGTGCATGACATTGAGAAAAGTATACCAACCGAGCACAGGTTAGTAACACATGCTATTCAATTGCCATGCCCATCAATGATGATGGAAGGTATACAGCAGGCTCAACACACTGACCTGCATATACCATAACACGATGCAGGGCTATATGTTCGTGATTACGCATGTATGAACACATGAGCAACGCGTATGAAATACACAATGAATGCGCAAGTCTTTCAGGTACACTGGACCATCTATAGTCGCAGGTGCTCAAAGAAAGGGCGTTGCTGAAAGCTGTCTCTTAACATTCAGTAGCATAGCTTAGTTTGTTTTGTTAATAAAAGGCTACACCTCATTGGCTTGGGGAATGTAACTACAGGTCAATGGAAACACTGAATTCAATTACCTACAAAGAATAGTTAACAAAATTCACCAGAGGGAAGCTTAACATAACCATAATGGTCATACAAATCACACACACACACACGCACACACACACACACACACACACACACACACACACACACACACACACACACACCACACACACACACACACCACACACATGCACACACACATGCACACACACACACATGCACACACACACACACACACACACACCATACACATGCCCATGCATACACACCATACACACACCCCATACAAAGATGCACACACACATACCATACATGTACATGTGCATACACATACACACACATGCACACACATGCACACACACACACACACACATGAATCACTGCTGTGGCAAATCATTTAAAATCCATTCAAATTATAAAATAGGCTGACAGCATGATTGAAGACAACTGAAACATCGGATATGGAATTGGATGGCTTTTGCTAAATTACAACAGGCACAAAATGACTTAGACCACTAAGTCTTCAGCACATGTACATGATTAATTGTGCATACATGAACAAATGGATGGGCTTTGATATAAGAGAGAGAGTTGCATAGAGAAATGGTTTGATATTGAAATATATAGGTTTTTTAAAATAAATACGACAACAGCAATAACCAATTTTATTTATTTTTAATGTATAATAATAATTATAATCAGTATTACAAGATTTTACCCCCACACAGGGTATTCAAGATACAAATGCACACACACATAATGACACACACAAATAACACAAACACATTGACACACATGCTCACACATACACACACACTCACACACACACAGAAGCACTTGGACACTATCAATCAAGTGTGCATGGCAATGGATGGACCTTTGGATCCTAGACTGGATTTTTACCGCACACAGGTTCATAGAGGGTATAACACAGGGTAACACACAGACAGAAACACATGGACACACACACATGGACACACAAAAACATACAGACACACACAGATGGACACACAGACACACACGGACACGTATACACACAAGGACACGCACACATGCACACACACTGGTACACACAGAAAGAAACACGTGGACAATCATCTATCAGTCAAGCGGTTTGTGGTCAAAGTGGGGAATTGCATAGAGGATGGATGCACACACAACACGCTCATAAATACACATAACCACAAAAATAGAAACTCATTTCTTTCCACTGTACATGAATGGCACAGAGCTACACCAAGATGTAAACCACCATATCATTATGGGACATGAATTTAGAAAATGCCCTCTAATTCCATGTCTCATGTTTCAATCGTCCATCATGGTGTCAACCTATTTTAAGATTTGCATAGATTTTAAATTATTGACCACAGTAGAGTGATTCATAAGTGTCCATGTGTTTCTGTGTGTGCGTATGGTGTGTGTTTGTGTGAGTATATGGAGTGTGTATGGTGCGTGTATGGGGGTGTGTGTGTGTGCGTGTGTATGAGGTATGTGTATGGGGTGTGTTGTGTGTGTACTTGCGCGTGTGTGTGTGTTTGTGTATGTGTTTATGTGTGTGTTTGTGTGTGCGTGAGTGCGTGTGTATGAGGTATGTGTGTTGTGTGTGTACCTGCGCGTGTGTGTTTGTGTGTGTGTTTATGTGTGTGTTTGTGTGTGCGTGTGTGCGTGTGGTGTGTGTGTGTGTGTGTGTGTGTGTGTGTGTGTGTGTGTGTGTGTGTGTGTGTGTGTGTGTGTGGGGTGTGTGTGTGTGTGTGTGGTGTGGTGTGTTTATAGATTTGTGCTAGCTGTATGACCATTATGGTTATTTTAAGCCCACCCTCCCTCAGGTGAATTGTGTTAACTACGCTTTGTAGGTAATTGAAATTCATTGTGTTGTGATTTCCTTATCTGCTTTGGTTTCAGTGTACCGAATTCTTTACTGTACAGGCCTTTTTGACGTTAGCTAGCTGGGTATACGTTTTGCTGCATATCTTAACTTAATGCTATTACTGGAGATGGTGTGTATCCGTACACCTGTCCACAAACAAGGGAATTGCATGGTCGAGACCTTTGGTTGTAGAGTGGATTTTTACCAAACACAGGTTAATCAGGTTAATACATGCACAGGGTGACACACATACAGAAAGCATGCAAATGCACACACACAGACACACCACATAGACACGTAGAAACACACATAGACACGTAGAAACACACATACACACACACACACACACACACACATAAAGAAGCACAGAAAGAAACACGCGCGGGTAATCATGTAGTGTGCATGGCAATGAATGGGTAGAGCGGGTCAAACTTGGGAATTGCATAGAGCAATGGTCGTGACCTTTGGATGGTAGGGTCAATTTTTGTCGCACACAAGCACAGGGTAACTCACATATAGAAAGCATGCGAATACACACACACAGAGACACACACAGAGACACACACAGAGACACACACACAAACACAGAAAGAAACACAGAAAGAAACACAGGGACACTCATTTAGTGGGCATGGCAATGGATGGGTACAGTGGGGTCAAACTAGGTAATTGCATAGAGGAATGGTCCGGACATTTGGATCGTCGAGTGGATTGTACCCCACACAGATTAATACACACATGCACAGGGTAACACACATGCAGAAAGCATTCAAATGCACACACACAGTCACACAGACACAAACACAGGCACATACACAAAGGCAACACACACAGATACACACACAGAGAAATGCATATAGACACAAATACAGACACACATACAGACACACACACACACCACACACAAACACAGAAAGAAACAGAAAAACACATGGACACTCATAATACTGATTGTGCGCATGGCAATGGATGGTAGAGTGGGGTCAAACTAGAGAATTGCATAGAGGAATGGTCAAGACCTGTGGTGGATATTTATCACACACAGGTTAATACACACATGCACAGGGTACACACATACACAAAGCATACAAATGCACACACACAGACACACACAGACACAGACACATACACAAAGACAACATACACAAACTCACACACAGACGTACACACACATGGACATACACACACACACACACAAACAGACCCACTGACACACAGAGACAAACAAACACTTACACACACAGAAACACATGTGCAGACACATGGATTTTTACCACACACAGGTTAATGCACACATGCACAGGGTACCACAGGGTAACACATCACACACACAAACACACTCACAGACACACTCACACAGATACATACAGACACACATACACAGAGACATACAGACCCCACACCGATACACACAGAAACTCACACAAAGACGCACACACATACACACACAGGCACGCACACACATGCAACTCATACATGTACATGTACAAGTATGCGTGGTCCAGGAGGAAAATTCTGGGACTGGGTACGAGGACGGCAGTATCCTACAACAGCGCGGTTTTTGCCACATACCACAACAACGAATCTGCTCATTTGTATCTTCTCGCTCGATCTCGACAACAAGCATATGCGATTTGAACGCTCCTACCTGAAGTTGTAAGGTTTTGAGCCCATCGGACCTCGTAACGTCAGCACTGTGCTTGTGCAAGACACCAATACATACAGAGAAATGGGGTTGTATGACGTGTTGAAAATACAAAGGCCGACTGCGTAACCGTTCGAAAGTTGTATAGCGCGATTCAAACGCGATGCATTTTCACAACGTTTTATAGTACATGCACATGTATATCCGTGATGCAAATTTCTTGGAAACTGTCCCATCTACCGATTTTATTTTTCAAATGAAATGTACATGTACATGTTGATTTGCAGCGTGTATAACATATTCTTGTAATGTTGGTCACTATAGAAAGACACTTTCACAAGAACACTAAACAAGTAATTATACCACTTGCGATTATGTTCACGTATATGCCTAAACTTGCATGTCAATGCAATATATTAATAATCACGTGCATTTCACACTTGCTGGCATCTGGCTCAGGCTTAAACACAGGTCAGTTGGTAGCTTAAACCACATTGATAATAGGTGGAGTAATATCCATTTGAGTAGTAGTTTGATGCAGCAGAGTAAGAGTAGGAGCTGGAGTCGTAGCAGCTATAGTAGTAAAGACCATGAAAATACAAGTAACACGTTGTCTGGTAGCAATAGTACAAACTGGAAGCAGCTGAATAGCAGTGCGGACTTTTCGCTGATGTTTGGGCACTAACGGTCACAGCTACTGGAATGGCCACAACACTCCATACCACCACAACGAACACAACTGCAGCAATGTTGAGGCCCAATGATATGTTAGCCTTTGCCCTGGCAGCTGCAATGTTACCTCGTTTTTCTTCTTCCTTTGCCTGATCAAGAAGAAATAGTGATACAGAAATGCAGCGGCAATCTGCTAACTTACATTGAATGAGACCAATAACGCAGAAATGGTGCATAAAAGCGACGGCCAGCCTCCAACAAGGAGAACCAAAAATGTCATTAGAACAGACAGAGTGAGGTAGTTATCTTCAGATGTTGGTCGAACAGGTGAACTAATTGGGACTGGGGTCGGCTGGACTAATATGACTGGCTGATATTAGCAGCATGTAAGAATTGCAAATACAATGAATAATTCATACATGTTAGTACAACAGAGATTGCACGTACTTGCTGAGGTGTGGACAAAACGTTTCCACCATAAAGCTGTGGGTTGAAAGATGTTGGATGTGGCTGTGTGGGAAGGTTTGCATATGCCATTTTGACAGGATCCTGTACATATTCCTGGCTTGGATAGGGATTTCCTGGTACATAGTAAAGTGGTTGGCCAGCTTGGTTTCCATAGAAAGGCTGCACTGGTCCTGCAATGTTCTGAAACTGTGTAGGCTGCTGTGTAGCAATAGATTGCTGCACATTGGGATCTCTGTTGATCACTGATGTTGATGCCTGGAACTCTTGGGTGCTCTGAATTCCACTCTGTGGGGGGGCTGCTGTTCAGAGTGGATATATTTCAAATGGTGAAACTGCAGAACTTTACATTTGTAGTAGATGTGCATGTACATACACGCTTGTATATCATCTGAATCAATCCTACTTTATTTGAGTTTTGCTGAAAATACTAATTTGCTCTGCTGACTTGATTAAAGTTACGTTAGTACATGCTGGATAGTAGTCCCTAAAGGTTGATATGTTAGCAGGATACGTCAAATCAGTCCTGGTCACAGGTTGTATGAATGTAGTAAAAACTGCCACCTTACATGGCTGCGGAGTCAAATGTAGTGCCAGCAATAAGCAATGATATCCTTTAAAACAATTCAGTTTTGCAAACTGTACATGTACCCACAATACGTAAGTATATTCCACTTAACAGATTAGATACGAAGCCGCTCGTGACAGTCAAAGATGAGAAGGAAGACTCACCATACCTTATTATTTTAAAAACACGTACGCTGTATTTCCTTGCACAACCCAACCAAGGGCTCGAAACAGTTCGAGATCACACAGACACTATGCTCACCGTCCATCTCTTGATTTTCCAAGCGTTATTTGACCTAGCAACAGCAGCCTGGCAAAATACGTGGTGATAACTAAGGGCAGTGTACTTTGCCCTTTGTTCTCTGCACCACTAATGGCATTCATATTTCCCTATACAGGGGCGGCTCGGAACAGTGGACTTTCTCACCTCGGAACAGTGGACTTTTGACATCATTCATTGTTATTTTAGGCTCCCTGATCCAATTGCAAAAGTAAACGCGGTTAGACGTTGCTGATGGGAAAAGATTAAGATAGCGACTGGATTGCATAACTGTTGGTTTACTTAGCAAACCCACATTCACCGCTCAATAAGTATTTCATTTCCTTCTCCGCCGTCCTGCCTTTAATTACATATGCATGTCGTGTACGTAAATACCCTGCACGCTCAGTTCCTAGTCAGAATAAGAGCTTCAACTTGCTTTGTTTGCTGCAGCATTACATGTCATAAAATGGGATATCAGAAACTGCTTTATTATTAGACCGTTTTGCCAACCATGCGTACAGAGAACACAGATCAATTGCGTTAAGGTCTCTGCTCTTTTATTGGCAGATGGACGTTGCGACAAATGTCTGTGGAGTACGATCAGGTTAGGCTGCTGCCACTGGGATTAAGCTACATGTAATGCTGCTTTTTTTGTATGTGTAGGAACCATACACACTCGTGCATAGCTCTACATGTGTGCACCAACATTTAGCCACATGCAGAACAGCATATTGTACGCATGCATGGCATTGAAAAGTACGACATATAGTGTCTCATCTCACCGCGTGTATGCAAATTAAAGCCACGAACACGTTGCTTTGCATGTTGAAATTTTCACCTGAACTAACTGTAACCACAGTTGTGCGTTTGGCTGGAGCTCTGGCAGAGGTCATATTGACGATTGAAGCGCAAGCTAGCACGTGTACTTACAGTGCCAAATAAATGTTCACTTACCTCATAGTTTCACACATATGATTCCAAAGTGAGGCTCATTCATTAGAAATCAGACTCGCGAAAATGTTTTCAAAATGTTTGGAAACAAACACACGTTTATGAGGACCACCAGACATCTTTAGCACAATGATTCCAAATACACGCTGGAGAAAATTTTCGCGAGTCTGATTTCTAATGAATGAGCACCTTTATATGCATGTGAATTTATAGCGACAGAAAGTGCACAGGCAGCTACATCAAGCTGTCTACAGTAGCCTCACTTTGGAATCATATGTGTGAAACTATGAGGTAAGTGAACATTTATTTGGCACTGTAAGTACACGTGCTAGCTTGCGCTTCAATCGTCAATATGACCTCTGCCAGAGCTCCAGCCAACGCACAACTGTGGTTACAGTTAGTTCAGGTGAAAATTTCAACATGCAAAGCAACGTGTTCGTGGCTTTAATTTGCATACACGCGGTGAGATGAGACACTATATGTCGTACTTTTCAATGCCATGCATGCGTACAATATGCTGTTCTGCACGTGGCTAAATGTTGGTGCACACATGTAGAGCTATGCACGAGTGTGTATGGTTCCTACACATACAAAAAAGCAGCATTACATGTAGCTTAATCCCAGTGGCAGCAGCCTAACCTGATCGTACTCCACAGACATTTGTCGCAACGTCCATCTGCCAATAAAAGAGCAGAGACCTTAACGCAATTGATCTGTGTTCTCTGTACGCATGGTTGGCAAAACGGTCTAATAATAAAGCAGTTTCTGATATCCCATTTTATGACATGTAATGCTGCAGCAAACAAAGCAAGTTGAAGCTCTTATTCTGACTAGGAACTGAGCGTGCAGGGTATTTACGTACACGACATGCATATGTAATTAAAGGCAGGACGGCGGAGAGGAAATGAAATACTTATTGAGCGGTGAATGTGGGTTTGCTAAGTACACCAACAGTTATGCAATCCAGTCGCTATCTTAATCTTTTCCCATCAGCAACGTCTAACCGCGTTTACTTTTGCAATTGGATCAGGGAGCCTAAATAACAATGAATGATGTCAAAAGTCCACTGTTCCGAGGTGAGAAAGTCCACTGTTCCGAGCCGCCCCTGTAATTACATTCCCCAAGCCAATGTGGTGTTTTATTAACAAAACAAACTAAGCTATGCTACTGAATTTTAAGAGACAGCTTTCAGCAACGTCCTTTCGTTGAGCATGTGTGACTAAATATTACTGACTCTTAGCGTTTTCCAAAGTGCAAGCAACAAGATCATGTAGAAGAAAATCCAAACACCGTACGAAACAGTATACTCACCAATGTGATACTTCCTTGCACAAACTGCATTGGAAAGACAAGCACTGTTGCTAGCATAGCTAAGAGCTAGCCGGAGCAATTAGTACACTGACAACCAATTACAGCACAGCAAATACTAATTGACGCAATCACGTGACGTTTCTTGGTCGCAGACGACGCTACGTTTCAAGACTAGACCGATCAAAAGCACACGTCAGACGTTGTATTTATAAAGCTAATTATAGAGGGTTAGGGTATTTGTGTTACTTACATTGCCTTCCACAATTATTGATGTGCACGCGGTCCTGACATTTTGACTGATTCAAGATCTCAACACACATATACATGTAACACGTTCTTAATTACAGCAGATGCCCAATACCACTCCTATACCCTACATCCATGTGTGCATGCTGCATGGACGACATTTTACACATAGTTTAGGTCATTGCACGCATGCACATGCACATGCGTGCGCGCACACATGCACATTCACACACAAACACGCAGATACCACTTTAATAGAGCACAACGCCCTACACATGCGTGATATTCCATTCTCAACATTGTCTCATCAGTTGACAGGTTCAAAATGCCACATGCATCAGCTACTTTCACTTCTTTACATGTATATTCATCGTGCAACAGTTTGTCTTTATAATGCAGTTTGTGCAAGGAAGTATCACATTGGTGAGTATCATGTATACTGTTTTGTATGGTGTTTGCGTGAATGTAGATTTGTTTATACATGCATGGTCGTGTTGCTACTAGTACTTTGGATCACGCTGAGAGTCAGTAATATTTAATGCCATCAAGGTTGGTGTGCTCACAATGTGACATTGAGAAAAAGTATACCAACCGAGCACAGGGTAGTAACACATGCTAATCACTTGCTGTACATAGGATTTTTAATATGGCGCCGAAGGCGCCCTCGTTCATGGCCGAAACATTGGTGAAAAAATTTAGTGTAAGACGGGTGGTTTTTGACGCCGGATTCGGATTCCGGGTGCAAATTGACCTGGTCCCTCGCGCCTTCGGCGCGGCCCTAAACCCAAAATATATATCCTAACCGCGTCAATGCCGCGTCTTAGGAATTTTAATATGGCGCGACGTGCGCCAAGTACGGCGCCGAAGGCGCCCTCGTTCATGGCCGAAACATTGTTGAAAAATTTTAGTGCTAGACGGGTGGTTATTGACACTGGATTTGGATTCCGGGTGCAAATTGACCTGGTCCCTCGCGCCTTCGGCTGTTAGGATATATATTTTGGGTTTAGGGTTTAGGGCTTTGGGCCTTCGGCGCGGCCCAAAGCCCTAAACCCTAAACCCATAATATATATCCTAACAGCGTCAATGCCGCGTCTTAACATCCCCATCAATAATGATGGAAGGTATACAGCAGACTCAACACACTGACCTGCATATAACACATAACACGATGCAGGGCAGTGTACCACTACCAAACATGTATGAACACATGAGCTACGCGTATGAAATACATGCACATAGTGTGTACAAGTCTTTCAGGTACACTGCGCCATCTATAGTCGCGAGTAATCAAAGATAGGTTGTTGCTGAAAGCTGTCTCTTTTAAAAATCAGTAGCATAGCTTAGTTTGTTTTGTTAATATAGGGCTACACCTCATTGGCTCGGGGAATATAATTACAGATCAATATGAATGCCATTAGTGGTGCAAATAGCAATAAGCAAAGTACACTGACAGTTTGCCTGAATATGTCTGATGTTGAGCTAATACTTTTCCGTATAAACGATCTTGTACCTGTACTGGTACCGTAACGGAATCACCCACCACACAATGAATTTCAATTACCTACAAAGTGTAGTTAACACAATTAACCAGTGGGAGGGTAGGCTAACATAACCATCATGGTCATACAGCCATGCACAAATTAATCACACACACACACACACACACACACACACACACACACACACACACACACACACACACACACACACACACACACACACAAACACACACTACACACACACACACCATACACACACCTCATACACATGCAGCCTCATATACACACCACTGATACACACACCTATACTCACACACCCATACACAACCCCATTCACACACACACACACACCATACACATGCACACTCCGTATACTCTCACACACACACACACACCCATACACACACACATTGAAATATATAGGTCTAATAAATATGATAACAGCAATAAATGGCACTCCAATTGTATTTATTTTTATGTTGTTGGAAGTGGTCTTGGTCTTGATAGGCTGCACTCTCGTCCTGCTGACGTACTTGTCAACTACTGGCACCTTGGCAAACTTGTTACTTTTGACCTCACTGTCACTTTGCCGCTTAACCCAATCACTTTGACTGAAGCGGAGGTGTGGTGTGGGTCTTCTGCTCTGTTTGCTGAGGCGAGGAAGCATAATGCCAATGAGTGAAAGTGTGCTGAGCTTGGATGGGTGTGCATTCCCCTAGCTGTGGAGTCGTATGGATGCTGGGGCACAGAAGCACAAAAATCGTTCTCGCGTCTTGCGGCTCGTCTAGCCATCCAAATGGGATGTAGCAAATCTCAGGCTACCACCATCGTGTACCAGAGGCTAAGCCTTTCGCTCGTGAGAGCCAACGATAGAGCCTTGCTCTTCCGTGCAAGGTTTCAGCAGTCGGAGGAGGGGGGTTGAGGTGTGTGGGTGTGGGGTGGTTGCTGCTGTGACTTTGATTTAGTTGGTGTGCTGTACGGTATATGTAAAATTTGCAATTATTATATTTTTATTATTATGTAATAATACAGATAAACAAGCACATAACATTATGTAAACAACCACCTAGACTAAATAATATTTCAGTAGCCTGCATCTGAGATGGTCCTTGAAAGAAGAGCCCTCACATTTGCCCTGACAAGGGTCATGCTCAGTCTCTGATATAGGGCTGTGAAAGCTGCAGACTTTGGGCAGTTCTGACGTGTGGCCAAGCGAGAGGCTAGCTGCGATAGTGCCCACTTAGCTTCAGTCCCCCATATTTTATTATTAATATTTTTATGTGTAATAATAATAATTGTCACATAATAGATGGGATCGTTTCCGCGAAAAGGGACCTAGTGCATATTATAAAATTTGTTATAAAAGTGCCTTATGTTAAAATCGCTGTAACTCCCGAACGGTACACGCTATCGACTTCCTATTTTCAACACGTCATACTACACCATTTCAGTATGTAAAGTTATATTTTGGCGTCTTTCACAAACTCTGTGCCGACGTTACAAGATTCGATAGCCCATGGGGTTCAATAACGCCACATCTTCAGGTAGGAGCGTCCAAATCGTTTTAAATTCGGTGTGTACGTAGAGGGGTCCTGTCACTATTGAGTTGTTCTTTTCGTTAATTTTTACTTTATCCGTTACGGAGATATACCTGTGCAAAGTTAACGCACATTTCCAGCTCGATTCGCACAATTATTACATGCACTCCATTCTCCCAATCCACAATAAATTTTGATAACTTTCTTTGTTCCGCCCATTCTCCACCCATACTCTGCAGCTAGCCGTTCGCAACACCCATGCAGCGATAATTCAAAGAAGAAGAAGAAGAAGAAGAAGAAAACGTCTCGCTTGGCAAGACGAGCGTACCAAATTAATGATTGAGTCGAATGGTTATTTGCAGTAATCTTGCGCCTCCCACGTTGCAGATGGCCGAATTCAACATGGCTCGCGTAAGGCTATACATGTATTTGCTACGCACTTGCATCATCCTCTAGCCATGCAATAAAGCTTCCCTATTTACTGTAGCCCTTGCTAAAATTCTTGTCACACCCACTCAGCTACGCTTGCAATATCAACTTTCAGCTCACGCATAGTACATGAACATCAGTGCACTCATGCTGGCTCACACACCTTTATGCATTTGTGCACACACTTGCATTGTTGCGTATATAAACCTGTACACCATCGTATGGCATATTCTTATGCACAACACTCACGAATACAGTACTTGTGGCACACAATAAACCAGTCTGATGATGGTGACACACTCTCACACCACATGCACGTGCATTCTATCATTTAGCTGTGTGCATTTTTGAGGGGTTTATGTACTGAGCTTCTGTACTCTCTCAGTTTAATCCTTGGCATTGTTGCCTGTAGAAGCATTCCTTATAACAACTCCTCTCTGTGCAGGCTGAGTTTCCCATATAGATGATTCTTCATACATGACATAGAGCCCTCACATGTACATTGGTATGTGGCGACATATAGGATTGGCCCACTGTACGTGCATCATGTCCCCAAAGGATTGGTCCTCTATGTGTGCATAGTTACCATAGGATTGATCATTTGTACGTACATCATGTCTTCATAGTCCTCTAGAGGTACACATACATTGTACATGTTGCAAAGAATAACTATATTTTTGTAAAGTTTTTAAAAAGTTCCTACGCACTCACATCATCTTTCTCTGGTCAGTGGAGAAACGTGTAATAAAGCTTTCCTATTTGTCTTATTGCTCATCTGCTCATCATTCTTTATACCCCCCCCCCCCTCCCCCACTCAGCTATGTGGCATCTGTATCACTTCACAGTAACTTTGGTCTCCTGTTGCCCACACAATTTTCAGCTCACACAGAGTACATGAATTTGCCCTAAGGTTAAGTACAGGTGTAGTTTAATACACATGACCAGTCTATGTCATAGTATTACTAAGCTTTCTATAAGCATATGTTTCTACAGATGCATTCAATGAATGATCCTAACCAATCCTAAGCTTGGCATTAGTGCTCAATGCAGGGTGTCTTACCCCTAAACCCCTTATCCAATCAAAAATCATCCCAAACTGATGTTCACAGGTTTGCATCCATATAAAAGTAATTTCATGTGTGCAGCACTCCAGTCATAGCCTTGACTACGACTCAGTTGACCAACTCCTTCCCCTATTAGATGACGGGTTGCTAGTTGGCCAGGTAGCTAAGAAGGGCAGCACCAGGCGACAGGCCTCAGTTCTCAGCTCCTGGATGGAAGCCTGGAACATATTGCATTCAGCAAACTGCTCTTGAGCTGGTGAAGTACCCACACATCATCTGCCAGCTCTTCGCACCCGATGGCAGCAGCCTTGAGATATGACAGCTCTTTTGGCAGGCCGCAGCTATGGACAAGCTGCATAACCTCCGCTGGGATGTGTTGAAAGAGGACTTGCTCATGTGGTGTGTCACACATCAGCCCTTTCATGCATGGCAACAGCCAGTTCCAAGCACTGGCTCACCACCACACCAGCAGGCACTACTCCACCATCTATTGCACACGGAGCGAGCCATCCACAGGTGCTGGGTCCCAGGCTGTGGTGGAGAACACTCTGCCAAGGCCTGGCCATGTGCTGCACCAGTGGCCCGTGATCTCCAGTGAGTTCACACCACTCTATGACCAGTTAAGTCACACTACTCTATGACCAGTGAACTCACACCACTCTACGACCAGTGAGCTCACACCACTCTATGATCAGCGAGCTCACACACTCTACGATCAGCGATCTCACACCACTCTACGACCAGCTAGCTCACACCACTCTACGAACAGCGAGCTCACACCATTCTATGACTAGCAAGCTCACACACTCTACAAACAGCGAGCTCACACCACTCTACGACCAGTGAGCTCACACCACTCTACGACCAGTGAGCTCACACCACTCTACGACCAGTGAGCTCACACCACTCTATGACCAGCGAGCTCACACCACTTTACAACCAGTGAGCTCACACCACTCTATGACCAGCAAGCTCACACCACTCTACAACCAGTGAACTCACACCACTCTATGACCAGCAAGCTCACACCACTCTACAACCAGTGAGCTCACACCACTCTACGACCAGTGAGCTCACACCTCTATGACCAGCGAGCTCACACCACTCTATGACCAGTGGAACTCACATCACTCTACAAACAGCGAGCTCACACCACTCTACGATAGTGAGCTCACAACACTGTACGACCAGTGAGCTCACAACACTGTACGACCAGTGAGCTCACAACACTGTACGACCAGTGAGCTCACACCAGCGAACTCACACTACTCTACAACTCACATCACTCTATGACACTCTAATTATAACCACAACTTACGCCTTCACCCTGACAAGGCCTGGGTTACCTGGCTGCTTGATGGCATTGGCATACACTGACTCTGTTTCTCCGCTTAAATCATGCAACCTATCCACAGCATACACAAATCCACACACACACACACACACACACTACACTTACACATATATACATGTGGCTCAAACAATAACACTCTAATGATGGTACACTGAATGTGTTCTCTGCACATATATTCTTGATCTATTCTATTGAACAGCTCATGAGGGACATAATGTAGGTACACATCACGTACACTGTAGTGTCCCATAGGATTGGTCCTTTGTACATACATCATATCCCAATAGGAGAATAGAGGACAAGTCATAAAGGATTCCATGGGTCAGCATGTAAGAGGCTTTTTTTATTTTCTTAGAGAGGTGCTGAGTTGGTTATTGAATATTAAACTTTAACTTGCTTCTTATGTCTGTGTAAACCTACCATGGGCCCTGACCTACCACAATCTGCAGGATAGGGCAGCTACAATAAAATTCATTGCCACAGGCCATGCAGGAACAACACAGCCCATGCAGGACCATCACCCTTCAAAAAATTAATAATAATAAACTTTACATGCGTGGTGCACCGTGAAGAGGCAGCACACAGTGTTGCATGTCACATCTAGTTGTATGCAGGGAATGAAGTGAGTGTTCCAGTACTCCTAGAAGGGTATAGCAAGAGCGGAATGGGAACAATATTTGTACTAATTGTGAGAAGGCTAGGCCAGAAACAGTGGAGTGCAATAACACTCGTTGAATTCCCTGCATTCAAACTTATTCTTATTTACTAGTGATGCAGTTGGCCTGTAAGGTTAGGACTGTTACCTTTGACGATGAATATTATTGTACCTAACCTATCATTGCAGATTGTGGTGGGTCAGGGCTCTGGTAAGTTTACACAGACATACCTTAGCAAGCTAGTAAACAATTTCATTATTCTGCTGTTGCCAGACTCCCAAACGCTTTTACAGGTGAAACATAGAGTGCTAGATGGTGAGTGTAACTGAGGGAAAAAGTATACTTTTAGAGAAGACTACAAGCAACAATGTAGAGGAAAACCACAGTGAGTACGAAAGCAGGGTACAGAAATTGAGAATAGAATCAGTTGCCTCTTAATCTGTTCATCGAATAGAACGCTGTGCAGAGGAAACGTTCAGAGTGTGTAACCTCCCCTGCATAATGATTTTTCCGAATACTTTAAAAACACTAATCGATTTTTCAGGTTTTTGTGGATCTGAAAATCGATTGTTCCGAATAGTTTAAAAAACAAAATCGATTTTTCCGAATAGGTTTTGCCAAATTTCCTGCCGAATACCTAGGTTATTCAGGTTATGGTGCTTGTGGAGTGCACACTGAGAATATAATTTATGTCTGCACAGAAATCCACCTGGTCTCGCACCAAACTAGAGCTGTGCATGTCAGTTGAAACACAGAGACACAAAGGTTACAGTAGCATGCATGTGTTTAGTTTAATAAATTGTATGTCTTTACCATGCACTTGTACATATCCATAGTAATGTAAACCTAACCATCCAACACTAACCACTGAGACCAGACATCACCATTAAAAACTCACCCCACATCACCTACAATCATGTACTCCACTTACAATCATCCCACAACACTCCATTCCCGTTCTCGCTAAAGGCATATGAAATTTCCCATAAGTACGATTGCGTAATGCTCTCTAATTCCTCCACATACTTAAACAGAGCGCGCATACTTACTTGAATTGGGTGAGAAGCATAAAGTCTGTCATTCTGTTTCACTCGCTAGCGCAATACTCAGATATGTTCACTTCGTACCACTGTACAATAAAACAATGCAATACTAGTACTGGTACATAAATTTATTGCTACTACATATAACCACAACTCGTGGCATATACTAATGAACTTAGTTACTTACTTGAAGACGACGATAACAGCACTGAGCTAGTACACGCTGTATATTTTGTATCCCCAATTGATGCACATTAAATATTTTGTATTATATTACTATCTATTTATTCAATTCTTGATTGCTTCCGATGTCGTTATGTATGTATAAATAGTAAAAACAACAGTGACGTAGTTATGTCTATAACTCTAATTATGAAGTACTCAATTGAAAATCATATCCGGATATCGGCATAAAAAGATATTCGAATAATGTTCGAATTGTTGATGCTGACGACGAATACCTAAGTACCTCCGAATGGAGAAACATAAACCGGTTATTTCGAATAGATAAAATTCACTAATCGATTTTTCCGAGTAATGCTAAGTTGCTATTCGAACGGATAGGTTTTTGCGAATATCCGAATAACCTGAATAACCTGATAACCGGTTACACACCCTAGGCAGACCTTACACTTGAATGTATTTGGATGTACCATCATTATTAGAGAGTGTTATAATGTTGCCATTATATGTCAAGGTGCATAAGTATTGTGTTTATGTGTGTGTGTGTGTGTGTGTGTGTGTGTGTGTGTGTGTGTGTGTGTGTGTGTGTGCAAGTGATGTGCTCAAGAATTGTACAGTGCTATTTGCACAACGTATACACATGCATAAGGGTGTGTGAACCAGTATGAGGGCATGTTCACGCACTCCATATGGTGCGGGCAAAAAGAGACTTGAAGTCAGCATAAGCAGCAATAGTTGAGGCATAAAGAATGATATGAAGTTGAGCAAGCGTTATGCAGAATAAGAAAGCTTTATTACACACTTCTCTACTAGTGAACTAGTGAAAGATTTTGTGAGTGCATAGGAATATATAGGCATGTTGTGGTAAATATAGTGTTATTCTTTGCACATGCATGTATACAGTGATGTACAGTGTATGCATGCACAAAGGACCAAACCAATGGGACACAGAGGATCAATATACAGGGACAAAATGTACATACAAAGGACCAATCATATGGGCCTATGGGGACACAATGCATGTACAAAAGAACAATCCTATAGGGACACGAGGTACCTGTGTGTACAAAGGACCAACCCTACGGGGATCGGATGCACAAATAGAGGACCAATCCTATGAGCACACGATGCATGTACAGTCATCCAATCCTATGGGACGCTGCATGTAGCTACACATACTTATGTACATGTGAGAGCTCTATGTCAGGTACGAAGAACTATTTTATATGGGAAACCCAGCCTGCACAAAGAGGAGTTGTTATAAGGAATGCTTTGGCAACAATGCAGGGAAAACCTAAGAGAGTGGTACAGAAGCTCAGGACATAAACCCACTCAAAAGTTAAATGAAATAGATCCCGTGCATGTGACAAAGTGTGGTGTAAAAGTGTGTCATCATCATCAGACTGGTTTATTGTGTGCCACAAGTACTGTACGTGAGTGTGGGTGTTGTGCATAAGAATATGCCATACGATGGTGTACAGGTTTATATACGCAACAATTCAAGTGTGTGCACAAGTGCAGGAGACTGTGAGCCAGCATGGGTGCATGTTCATGTATTATGCGTGAGCTGAAAATTGTAAATACAACCGATGTCATTGGGCTATTCCATACAATAATTGTACACCCCTACTGATGACCAAAAAAGTTGTCCAGAGGGGGTCCAATGGTAATGTCCTAGGGGGATGTTCTATTGCAGGGAGATGTGTCCAGAGGGGGTCCAATGGCAATGATGGCAATGTCCTAGGGGTGTCGCACAGTGAGATGTGTCCGGATGGGTTTCAAAGGTAATGCTCTAGGGAGTATCCTACATCAGGATGTGTCCAGAGGGGGTTCAATGGTAATGTCCTAGGGGGGTTTTCTACATCGAGATGTGTCCAGAGGGGGTTCAATGGTAATGTCCTAAGGGGGTGTCCTACATCGAGATGTGTCCAGAGGGGGTTCAATGGTAATGTCCTAAGGGGGTATCCTACTGTCCAGAGGGGGTTCAATGGTAATGTCCTAAGGGGGTATCCTACTGTCCAGAGGGGGTTCAATGGTAATGTCCTAAGGGGTATCCTAGGACACCCCCTTAGGACATTACCATTGAACCCCCTCTGGACAGTAGGATACCCCCTTAGGACATTACCATTGAACCCCCTCTGGACAGTAGGATACCCCCTTAGGACATTACCATTGAACCCCCTCTGAACAGTACATCAGGTTGTGTCCAGAGGGGGTTCAATGGTAATGTGTGTCCAGAGGGGGTCCAAAATAAATGTCCTGGGGGGGTATGGTGTAGAGGCTTTATGTCCTGGGGGGATACTTTGATATTAGTCATCAGTAGGGGTGTACAATTATATTATGGAATAGCCCATTGCAAGCGTAGCTGAGTGGGCGTGACAAGAATTTTAGCATGGGCTATACTAATAGCAAGTTGGAAGCTTTATTTCACGACTAGAGGATGATGCAAGTGCGTAGCAAATAGCCTTACTCACGCCGTGTTGAATACTGCCACCCCGCGACGTGGGAGGCGCAAGAATACTGTGCGATCGTTTTGCGGCGTTCTTCCTTTAATTCACCGGTATAAACTCGCTGCCTGGGTGAGGTAAAATTGTTGCGAACGGCTAGCTTAGTTTTAGGCAGAGAATGTGGGCGGAACAAAGAAGTTATCGAAATTTATTGTGGATTGGGAGAATGGAACGCGGGTTGCATACAATAATGGCGCTCATCGAGCAGGAAATGTGCATTAACTTTGCACAGCTGTATCTCCGTAACGGATAACATAAAAATTAACGAACTGAAAAAATCAATAGCGACAGGACCCCTCTACATACGCACTGAATTTGAAACGAATTGGACGCTCCTACCTGAAGATGTGGCAGTTTCGAACCCCATGGGTAATCAGGTCTCATAACGTTGGCATGGAGCTTGTGTAAGGCACGAAAATTTAGATCTACACACAGAAATGGTGTGCTATGAAGTGTTGAAAATAGAAAGCCGATAGCGTTTACAGTTCGGAAGTTATAGCGATTTAAACGTAAGACATTTATATAACAAATTTTATAATATGCACTAGGTCCCTTTTCGCGGAAACGATCCCAGATATAGATTTATTAGAAAATCATTATACAATAATAGATCAAAACTTATGAAAGGGTGGCTTTGAGGTCAATTGGGTTCTGTAGAAGATTGTTTTTGGTGGTCGATGGTATGAAGGCCGCACGCCTCGAAGACAATGTCTTTTTTGGATCATAGAGTCTGTATTGAAAGATTTTACCCCACACAGGGTATCGAAGATAAAGAAAGCATACAAATGCACACACACAGATACACGCACGTAGACACATACAAACACACATACAGACACACACACACATACAAACACACACACACACACACACAAACATAAAGAAGCACAGAAAGAAACACGTGGGTACTCATTGTAGTGTGCATGGCAATGAATGGGTAGAGCGGGGTCAAATTAGGAAATTGCATAGACCAATGGTCGTGACCTTTGGACGGTAGGGTCAATTTTTATCGCACACATGCACAGGGTAACTCACATACAGAAAGCATGCAATGGGTAGAGCGGGGTCAAATTAGGAAATTGCATAGACCAATGGTCGTGACCTTTGGACGGTAGGGTCATTTTTTATCGCATACATGCACAGGGTAACTCACATACAGAAAGCATGCAAATGCACACACACAGAGATACACAGACACACATACAGACACACATACAAACACAGAAAGAAACACAGAATGAAACACAGGGACACTCATTTAGTGGGCATGGCAATGGATGGGTAGAGTGGGGTCAAATTAGGTAATTGCATAAAGAAATGGTCAGGACCTTTGGATCGTTGAGTGGATTTGTATCTAGCCTCGTCCCCAGACCCTATTCTGATATTAAAGTTAGCGAGACAAAAAATATTTTCTGTCTCACCAACTTTAATATCAAAATAGGGCCTGGAGACGAGGCTAATTTGTATCACACACAGGTTACACAGGGTAACACATACAGAAAGCATGCAAATGCACACACACACACACACACACAAACAAAGACAACACACAGATATACACACGCACACACACACACACACACACACACAGAAACGCATATGGACACACATAAAGACACATATACAGACACACATACAGACTCACATACGACACACAGGGTGTGTCTTGCTTATACAATCC
The DNA here is from genome assembly GCA_013339895.1 of Ephydatia muelleri. NCBI lineage: Eukaryota > Metazoa > Porifera > Demospongiae > Spongillida > Spongillidae > Ephydatia > Ephydatia muelleri. The sequence goes on along the minus strand of JABACO010000002.1, from coordinate 11,115,279 downwards.
AAAGACAGGAAAAACTCTGATCAGAAGAATGCAGTCAATGTATCTCGACTAACAGAGTATCATACTACAAACAAATCTGTATCACCACAAAGGGCCAATCCGCAACATCATCATCATGCATCATCTCAGTTGCAATCAGCTAAGTCTTTCTCATTCTCAGATGATGCATGAGTTAATTGTGGTTGATGAAAATGCCCTTACACCTGAAACAATAGAATGTCAAGAATGGATCATTTAAGTCTGTATAAAATTGATGAATATGATCTGTTGAATGGTCATGAGCTTTCTGATGCAATTATACATGCAGGCCAAATGCTTTTGATAAAAAGCTCTCCAAATGTTAGTGGACTCCAGAACCCTTATGGGTAAGGTACTTCAGTTTCAACACACTCCAAATCCTGTTGTACAAATCCACAACGCATGCAAGCTCTACACTTTATAAGTATTAACCACTTGCATAATCCCAGCTAAATTTTATGTTCATGTAGGAGCTAGTCACTAGGGTATGTACTACAAGCATATAGGAGCTAAATGTTGAGAATTTTAATTGATGGATAGCCTGGTTCTTCTATGAATGAAAGATTAATTCATCAAGTTGCACAGATGTTATGAAATCCCTGACAAGAAATCTTCTCATCATCGAACTCTTGACATTTAGCAACAGAATGGATGTAAAGACTGTGGGGTGTTTTCCATTGAATTTGCAGCTGAATTATGTAGTGCTGTCAGAGGCATAATTGACTCCCAGGCATAAATTACTCGCCCAGTCATTAACGCCTAAGGCACTAATGACTCCCACAAGGCATGTATGACTCCACAGCTGGAATTCTAAGAACCACGTTTTTCTAGGAGCGCTTAAAGAAAGCTACATGTACTATGGCAGATGATGAGTTCACTGCTGTGGAGATGTATTTACATAGTAGCCAGTAGACCAAGGGCATGACAAAGGGAAGCTAAGGCGCAAATGTAAAAATTTCAAGTTTGAAACAGGAATGTTATACATGTACTACAAGACAGATGGTATCGACGAGGCATCAAAGTGGAAGATTTGCGTGCAATCAGACGATGAAAAAAGGCGGATACTGAGTCATGCCATTCTGGAATAGAAGGTATGTACATATTAACTTTATAACTTTTCATTGTCCATGGATTGGGCTGAATATGGTGCCATTACGGCAGAGATAAAACAATTGAGAAGGTTTCAAGTTGTTTTTATTGGCGAAATATTTACGAAGAGATCAGAAAGTTTGTTCAGCACTGCGAGCAGTGTCAAAAAATGAATGCAAAATTGCTCCTGTTCCAAATGTGAGGCATCAGGTTGATATTGACCTCATAGATCCACTGCCCACAACTTTAAATGTAAATAACTATGTGGTGACTTTGGTTGATTACTTCAGCAAGTGGTAGGAAGTTGTACTACTTAAAGATAAGTCTGCTCATGGAGTGCCACTGTTCTTGTTTGAGTGTTTCTGCAGGTAAGTATATTCCATATAGCATGAATTTTAAGAATTCGTCATTTTCTTGGGCATAGGCTAGGATGTTGTATCAGATCAAGGGAGAGAATTTGTTAATGCAGTCCTAACAGAACTCTTTCAATGTACAGGAACCAATCACAAAGTTCTTTATATAGTGCATCACCCGCAAACAAATGATTTAACTGAACGATTCACTCAGACACTGCAAGCATCACTTATTAAACTCGACAATAGCTATCAAAATGACTGGGATGAGCATCTGTCAGCTATCCTATTTGCATATCGAACCAGTGTACAAAAAGCCACTAAACTTACACCGTTTGAATTCATGTACTGTCGGTAAGTATCAGTCGTATATAATCTTTTACATCACTCTAATCCTATACATACATTGTAGAAAACCATAGTTACCCATTGATATGGAGTATATGTTAAAAGCAGAAGACATCATCGGCAATAGTGCTGTTAGTGAAGATGATAATACCAATCAATCTCAAAATGATTATGGAGATGATTGTGTTGATGGTGAGGATAGTAGTGATGGTGAGGATAATAGTGATGGTGTGGATAGTAGTGATGGTGAGGATAGTAGTGATGGTGATAGTAGTGATGGTGAGGATAGTAGTGATGGTGATAATAGTAATGGTGAGGATAGTAGTGATGGTGAGGATAATAGTGATGGTGAGGATAATAGTGAAAGTGTGGATAATAGTGATGGTGAGGATAATAGTGATGGTGAGGATAATAGTGATGGTGAGGATAGTAGTGATGGTGAGGATAATAGTGATGGTGAGGATAGTAGTGATGGTGAGGATAATAGTGATGGTGAGGATAATAGTGATGGTGAGGATAATGGTGATGGTGATACTAGTGATGGTGAGGATAGTAGTGATGGTGAGGATAATAGTGATGGTGAGGATAGTAGTGATGGTGTGGATAGTAGTGATGGTGAGGATAGTAGTGATGGGGAGGATAATAGTGATGGTGAGGATAGTAGTGATGGTGAGGATAATAGTGATGGTGAGGATAGTAGTGATGGTGTGGATATTAGTGATTGTGAGGATAGTAGTGATGGTGAGGATAGTAGTGATGGTGAGGATAGTAGTGATGGTGAGGATTATAGTGATGGTGAGGATAGTAGTGATGGTGAGGATAGTAGTGATGGTGAGGATAATAGTGATGGTGAGGATAGTAGTGATGGTGAGGATAGTAGTGATGGTGAGGATAGTAGTGATGGTGAGGATTATAGTGATGGTGAGGATAGTAGTGATGGTGAGGATAGTAGTGATGGTGAGGATAATAGTGATGGTGAGGATAATAGTGATGGTGAGGATAGTAGTGATGGTGAGGATAATAGTGATGCCATGGTGCAGCAAAAATGAGACACACTTACACGCTAGTCTGGCGTACGTCTATTTGTGGAGGGTGTGCTACGCCAGATTACTTACAAGTACACATATTTATAACAGTACTGTTCACTGTTCCATTCAGGGTACTGGTATTAGTAGAAGCGGGCCAGGATTGAACGTGTGTTAGCTGATCAACTACCGGCTGAGGCCCGGCTATAAAGCTCAGTTGCCACCTCCGACTTAGAAGCATTTCTGCATGTGGTTATGTATTGAAGACCTATCTGAGATCTCGTGCACAAGGGTGCTTACATTAGTTAACTATTTCAAAAAAATTTTTTTAAATTTTATCGTTTTTTTTTTTTTTTGATTCTTTTAATGTATAATTTTTTTACAGTGCAGTATACATAAGTTACATACATGTAATAAAACACAGAAAAACTTAACTATAAGAATGATTTCAAAGTGCTCATATGGACAGAGGTGTCATATAGATTCCCTGACTGCCAGTTCTGTGGAGGGAGGGAGGTATATTGCATGTCTATGATTTGATCGTGCTCCTCTGATGCACCGTATGGACGATCATAAAGGGGAAAAGTATAGACGAGAGCGAAGCCACCCCATGGTCGGTCTGTATGATGTGCCTCATTTGTCAGCTAGCAGTGATGCCAAACGTTTGCAGGTAGTAGTGGCCATGCTGCCCATGCCTCTAGTTGAGGAGAGGACAATTGGGGTGAATGATGCCCACTCGACCTCACCATATCGAAGCTCGTTTTTTCTTTTTTTTGGTAGCAACTAGAGAGTGTGGGAGTTTGGTTGGAAGGCCATAGGGCCAAAAATGTCTGTTCAAATCGACCCCCCCAAAAACCGTCAGCTGCAATGTCTGACCTAGCACCATCTTCCTTGTTTGCTGACATAGCGGAAAATGTCTCTCCTGTCATTGGCTGGAGGGTTGGTTCGATCTAAACATTGTGACAGACTTCTGCCATGAGATTAGCTGTCAGATCGCAAATCTCATTGTGGCGAATAGATGGAACGCCACCCAACGGACAGGAGAAAGCATGTTCAACTTTCCACACGTACAGGTGGAGGAAACGTTAGATGGTAGCCAGCCATATCTAAGAGCAATGGCGTCATGAAATGCACCATTATGTAAGGTGAAGCCATTGTAATTTGGAGTTAGTCAGCTGGGAACAGAGGTTGGAAGCACTGTCCTGGCTGTGCTTTTGTTTTGAGCTAGGAACGTCCTTTTTGGATTCAATCTGCTGTTGAATTGCCTCAGTAGAGTAGTTTGAATCATGCAACGGATGAGGTCATATAGAGGCTTACACACTGATCTTGAGGCTGTGTATTGCCCTGCTAGTGAGACATGGAATGAACTTAGAGCGAATGATGTCTTCCAGAGGTTGGAAAAGCATTGCAATGTCAGGAACTGTTCTGGCCAAATAAGACCATTTATGTACCAAACCATGAGTAAATGCAGACTATGCTGCATGTGGCTGGGTAGTAGCAATCTAAGATAATGCAAGCAAGTTATTCACCCAATGACAATTGAGTGACAAATTATTGCATTCCCAGAGGAGCACCAAGATGTAGTCAACCGTTAGTTGTGATCTTCAGGCTAGTGCATGGAATGCTGAGAGTGCAGAAGCATAGTGAGCTTATTTTACAACAAGCCAGGATTTTTTTTTGCACTGGTGTAGTAACCATAAGAAGGAAGGAAGGATTATTGATGTTATCCCACCACTCTTTCAGGGTGAGTTCTGTACCAGTTGCTGCAGCATCATCAGCATATCAAACTTGGTTCACTGGAACAGATGAGCGCTGTATCAGTGGTAGAATGCCTATAGGGCATATATTGGTATAGCAAGTGGATCTCACTGAGTGGTGCCTTCTTGTGAGAGAATAGTTTACCCATCGACAAATAGTTCAGTTGCTTGGACTACGATATATGTTGATTAAGATAGTAGAAAAAAATGGACAAAGATGTTGCATGTTATGGAGGGGCGGCCTCATGATTCAGGCAGTTGAAGGCATTAGTGGCATTAATTAGAAGAGCTGCTTGACAACTCTGTGAGTTAAGAGTCTTGTACTGCATGTACTGCTGCCTCAACTCCTGATATTTGGCCAGCGCACAATTGAAGGGAACCCACTTTCTGAATGTCAGTACCCAGAACTGTTAGTACTGGTTTGGCCCCGTTTCGTCTTGCTACTTCACCTATCCCTATTGGGCGTACCCCAGGGTTTTGTCCAAAGCAATTAAACGGCAGGACAAAAAGGGAGCCAGACTTCATGGATCAATAAATGAAGTGCACAGGCGTCTTGCCATCAGGGCAAGTGAATGACAGAGATCAGTTGAAGTCTCCATCCTCTTGCATCAATCCCTGATGGACCAGCAGAGCCATCTGTATGTAGTGCAGCTGCTTTTGTGGTTAAGGCATCAACTGCGTTATACGGAAGCATTTCCGCAAATGGTTATATTGCGGACCGGTCTGAGATCGCGTTCACAAGCGTCCTTACACTAGTTAGTTAACTAGTTCATGATGTAAAGCACAAACCGAAACTGCACAAATCGAACTGTACTTCAAGGAATGCTCGATCACATGACAGTTGCATGTTTTGGACCACTGGTTATGACCCTCAATGATGACGATCAATTATGCGAAGCCTTAAGTTGCTAATTACATATACAGTCCTGGCTCGCAACATCGGAGAATCCATAGATTGAATACCATACGGAATGCGATTGGAAACACAATATTCCAATGTATTACGTATGCTTGTTCCATCATCGTTTCGCATGAATCGAATTAAGAAGGGCGTTTAGAAAACCTTACTTACAGGGATAGAAAACGTACATTTAGGCACAGTACGATTCCTAAAGCTGTTCAGATGCATGGCTGCTGCACACGACAAATTTGTCAGGAGAGCCGGTTCTAAAACGTTGTGTTGTATAATGTGTAGAACACGTATAGGTTTGAGTGTACCTAACGCGGGTTCAATTTGAACTTGGATTGCTGTAAGAAGAGGTTACAGCTTGAAGCGCTATGGCGAAGCCAAAACGGTAGCGCAGAGAACGACGTATTGCGTGGTGCAAAAACGGATGCCATATACTCTTTCGAGATTCGTAGCTTCAAACATCGATTTTGTCCAATAAATACCTCATGTGGCTCTCAAATTGTTGTATAGGGTCATGGGAAAAGGGCATGGGCTGAAATGGTAGTTTTATAACAAGCCAATAGGTTAAGGCATTCCGTGGGACTTGTTTCAGTCTTGTTTGAGCCCTTGTATAAGGATATTCTCATCCATATGTATGCAATTACTGATTGTTAATTATTGGTATGGCTGTAATGTGTGCAGGTCATGTTTCGACAAGGTCGCGTAGCAGCAAAGCGCAAATACGAATGGAGTACTATAGACAATGTACTTCACTGACGGTTTCAATCGATATTGCATTCTGGAAGAAAGCTAGGGTATTCCACCTCCTACAGCAACTGAGTGAAGTCACCATTGTGGAGGCACTTCTTCCACCTGGTAAAAGATGTAGCCTAAAACAAGCAATATTATGATCAGCATAGTTGGTGATGTTTTAGGTTGGATCAAGGTTGCAGAGTTGTCATTTGCTAAAGTTCCTGATGGTATCTTGCTGCTGTCTTGACGTGTGATACTTGATGAGAGCGTGAACTGGCATGTTCAGGTATAACAAAATAGCTTGTTTGCACTGAACCGTTCATAACTTATTATTTTTTTAGGTGGATGGGAAAAAGTACTATCAAGCATGAGCACTTTCAGTCATATTCCTCAGTGTTTATCTGACTTAGCTGAAATCAAGTCACTTCTGGCTTTTATAGATAATTCCCATTTATGCTGTGGCAATAATGATGAAAAGTTCTTGACATACATTTCATTATAAGACGGAAAAATCATGAATGCATCAGGTACCGTCCACACTTCTCGTCATGTGTAAGATGTATAGCCAGTACTTCCCACTACTCAAACAGGTACCAACTGTGTAGCGTATCTTGACACCATACACTCTACCATTCGTAGTAGTGACTGTGAGCTGCTAGTCAGTGCAACAGAGAAACACACTGCCAAGTGCTGTGTCAGGTGTGTGGCATATAGATCGATTTTAAGAGCCATAGTTAGCCGTCATGACAAACAAGCGAGTGATTCTAAGAGAACTGATCCACACAGTCATGCTACATTCTCTCATTTAAGCTTACCAGACAAGTGTACCCGATATCATAAAGAACATGAGCTACGGAAAGCCGCCAGCGTCAACTCACCAACCTGAAGCAAAGATTGGAAGGAGCTACAGAGAAAAGAAAAATTACAGAGGACAGCTCACTTAATAACTATCTCTTACATATGATGAAAGAGAATGCCAAGGCATTTTGTGATGCCCATCCACCTGGCACATTTGGACGTATCTTTTGAGAGAGTCAGATGCAGGCTGCTTCTCTTAAAGATAAACGACAGATGCAATGGGATCCTGTCATGGTACGGTGGTATCTCTATCTTTGCCACCTGTCCAGTTCAGCATATGAACAACTGCAAGAATCAGGGACCATCATGCTCCCATCTCAGAGAACACTTAGGGACTACACCTATTATACCAAAGATGCAGTTGGATTTGCAAATGATGTTGACCAACAGTTAAAAGGAGCAGCTAAGCTATTATCATGCTCAGAGAAAGACAAGTGTGTGTCATAATCATTATGGATGTAAACCCTTATGCCCATGATGGCACCAAGCGCAACCTCTTCTTTATATCAGACCCTCCTCACTTGATGAAGGCGGTCAGGAATTGCTGGGCAAATCCCAAGCGAAGGCTATGGGTAAGTGCATGCAATATCTTTTGTTGTCATGACTGCACAGCATGTATGCTTCTCAATAACATTAGTGCAATGGAATGGAGGAAGCCAGGAACGAATCCCAAGACCTAAAGTCAAACTCACGTACACGTACATGTACCTCTAGCATCAACTATCGAATTCCTTTCACATATGCCATTAGTTTTCCGTAATAAACTAACCCGAATTTTCTTAACGATGGCCGGAGCAGCCCTTGCATTTTATGAAGTTGCAGGCGTTATTCGGGCCACCATGTTTACAAAGCTACATGGTCTTCACGCAAATGCAATTAGTGGGCGCAATGTAAGCTATGAATGTCTGTAATTTTTCGTTGTTGCGGGGGTGTGATTTTCCGTTGTTGCAAGCCGGGACTGTATATTAAAGTTGTGTTCCACATTGGAATAACTCTCGTTTGAGAGAAGAACTGACATGTATACATGGAGGATGTATAACAATGGCCATGCAAAAGATGGCCTGTATGCATAAACAGATCAATATGTCAGTAATAAACTATGGCTTTCATTGCATGTCACTACAGTAGGCGCTCGATGCATATAAACTCATGGCCGTCTACCTTGATGCATATGACTTTTAAATCCATGTATACGTTTTAACGGACCGAACTAGCCGCAGCTTGTGCGCGCTTCTTCCACGCTCTTCAATTGCTAGTCAATCCTAAACCAGTGGCGTGGTGGACAGGGGGGAACGAAGGGGCAATGCCCCATCCCCGTGCAGGTCTTTAAATTGGGCGACTGAGTCTTAAGTGTTATTGTCCATTTCGCCCGACGAGAAACTTTGTTATTGCATGTATGAGTCACTATTAATAGTTTATAATAATGCGTAACGGTAATAATAAGATATATACAGTGGTGTGTAACCGGTTATCAGGTTATTCGGGTTACTCGGATATTCGCAAAAACCTATCCGTTCGAATAGCAACTTACCATTACTCGGAAAAATCGATTAGTGAATTTTATCTATTCGAAATAACCGGTTTATGTTTCTCCATTCGGAGGTACTTAGGTATTCGTCGTCAGCATCGACAATTTGCCCATTACTCGAATACCGTTTTATACTAGTATCCGGATATGATTTTCAACAGAGTATTTCATAATTAGAGTTATATATATATAAACATACGTCACTGTTGTTTTTACTATTTATGCATACAGAAACAATTTATAATTCGATAGGTATAATAATTGAGTAAATATAATACTAAATATTTAATGCGCATCAATTGGGGATACAAAATATACAGCGTGTACTAGCTCAATGCTTTTATCATCGTCTTCAAGTAAGTAACTAAGTTCATTAGTATATGCCACGAGTTGTGTTAATATGTAGTAGCAATACATTTATGTAGTACTAGTATTGCATTGTTTTATTGTACAGTAGTACATATCTGAGTATTGCGCTAGCGAGTGAAATAGAATGTCAGACTTCTTACCCACTTCAAGTATCCGCGCTCTGTTTGCGTATGTGTAGGAATTGGAGAGCATCACGCAATTATACTAATGGGAAATTTGATATGCATTTATAGCGAGAACGTGAATGGAGTGTTGAGGGATGATTGTAAGTGGAGTACGTTATTGTACGTGATGTGGGGTGAGTTTTTAATGGTGATGTCTGGTCTCAGTGGTGGTTAGTGTTGGATGGTTAGGTTTACATTACTATTGATATGTACAAGTACCTTGTAAAGACATACAATTTATTAAACTCTATATGACAAACACATGCTAGTGTAGACCTTTGTGTCTCTGTGTTTTCAACTGACATGCATAGCTCTAGTTTGGTGCGAGACCAGGTGGATTTCTGTGCATACATAAATTATCTTCTCAGTGTGCACTCCACAAGCACCATAACCTGAATAACCTAGGTATTCGGCAGGAAAGTTGGCAAAACCTATTTGGAAAATATGATTTTGTTTTTAAAACTATTCGATTTTCAAGTCCACAAAATTGATTAGTGTTTTAAAAGTATTCGGAAAAATCGATTTTCATTATGCAGGGGAGGTTACACACCCTAAAGTGGAGTTATGGAGAGGTTATTGGCTTGATGTGGGCCACTCCATGACCAGCTGAGTTTTTGGTCAGCGTCAAGCATGTAATCATAGGAAGTGCTCAGAGCTTGGTTGGATTTCATCCTATAATAAATGTGCGCAGTTGCAAAATTTAGGACTGATTTTTTTTTTTTTTTTTGTATCACTGTAGCTTTTTGCACAACCCAATCTTGCTAAATTGCAGCTCTTAACACAGCAATTTTTTAATATTCTGCTTCTGGAGTCTGTGCAGCAGTGGGTTTTCTCTATTACAGCGAAATTTATATACTAATTGTAGCCATGTATCATGAGTGTGGTCAATTTATGTATCATACCAGTGTGTAAAATAGTATAATACAGGCAATGTCAGACATTTAAACGTACCGCAGCAGATACAGGTGCATGATTAGTGGGTCCAGCTTGTGTTCCTCCTCCACTCTGTGGCTAATTAGGGGAGAATGGTTGGATTACAAAATGCTGCACAACTCTATAATACATTGAACTAAAAGTTCAGCAATGGTTTCAATTTTTCAGCAGTTCCATTCTATATACAAATGTATGAATCATAGAGAATACACCAACTTGAATGTGACATTTTCGATACACTATACATAAGTATAGCATACAAGCAGTCACGTTCTGTAAACAACACAACGCACAACAAGCAGTCACGTACTATACAACCCACAAGTTGAGCAGTCACATTCTGTACAATATAATATCTGTACAACAGAAAGCACACTGCATGTTGGATTTTATGATGCAGAAAAGAATGTTGTTGCATTCTTAATAATTTTGCATCTGTAGGTGAATTTAAGGTTATGGCAACTATGAGTGTGATCAATGAATAGCTCACACCAGTGTGTAAATAACTTTATACAGGAAATTTCGGCCTCTTATACATACGAATGTATTCACCTTGGTTTCATTGCTTCCTGCTAGTGCTCCTGCTGTAGCTTTAGCCTTCGGTTCTAATTCCTAGGCCGAGAAACGGCATAGTCAGCAGTATGTACAAGGTTCACCAAAGAGCAAGATAGTGAGAGACAGTGCTTGGTCTCCAGCCGATATCGTCTGTATCGCGATATATCGCGATATAAGTTAAATATCGCGATATTGTATCGCAATTTACTAGAAGTATTTCATGGTTATTAATTTCAATAATTATGAATATAAAAACTATTCATTGTGATGTTATGGCGGCCGACTGATAAATCGTCCTATCACGCTGTAGGAAAGTGGATATAGTGGGCGTCGACCGCAAAATGTTTAAGAGTAATGTGTGGGAACATTTTGGGTGGCACAGAAAAGCGATCGGGTCCTCCTTGGTTGTGTGCAACAGGTGCTGCGCATGGGTGTCCAGAAAGGGCAACAATACATCCAATATGCGGCATAAAACTCCGTGCATCGGCGTCGGCCTTTTAGAAGTAAACAGTCGCCTAGATGTAGGCGGGGAGGGCATCCTGCACGTTACGTTATAAGAATTGTTTCTTGCAGAAACCATTAAGATTTAAGAACTACGAAGTCTTCACACCCGCTCGACTGCACCTGCAGAAAGGGTTTTCTCCACAAGCAATGGTCACGTACAGCTGTACAGTACATAAATTTGTTTAATGATGATCACTGTTTCTGTTAATGACAAGGAGATTAACAAATTGCAAATCGAACTACATTAACATTGGAAGTTCCTATTTTATTACTATTATTTTATTTTATTAGGGGTTTTAACAGCAAAAAACATACTGCAGAAAAAAAACAATGGAGAACGGCTGGGTAAATGCATATTCCTGCGGGATAATGCAAAATGGTTTTAATGGCACGTGTCTGATTATGTAATGTGCAGCAGTATCTAATTGCATATGCCGAATCTTAGTAATTGCTCTTATTTCCGTCTATTGCCGTGCTTCTTCGTCTATTTCCGCGCATGTTTGTATCGCGAAATGCCAAAACACCCGATATATCGCCTATCGCGATATATTTAAAGTATTGATATATTGCGGCAGCCCTGGCTATAACACACGAAACATGCTCAGGAGACAAACACGTGGTAGACGAATGTTAAGTATTAATTCACAAATTAGACCTCCTCCCTACCGGATCCGCCGCTGGTGCATATGGTCATAAAAATGCTGATGCACTCACATCAGACATTTTGAATGGACAACACCACTGACAGTAGGAGGCGTGTCTGTGTTACCTTTTCTGAACCATGTGCACTCTATGATGAATTGATCAGGTTGCAGTTACAAGACTCTACTATACACCAAGTATACGAGGCGGAATGCAGTGGGGTGTTACCTTCCAATTATATAAGGATGAAGTTCATCTTGGGGACGGGAAAGTAGATTGTTATTGCAGCAGTGGGACTCCATATGCTACAGTTGGTTTTATCCTAGACACCGCATAGTTGTGTACGTAATTATAAAGACTTGCATGTGGGAGCTGTTTTCTGGCCATCTAGCTGTTAAATAAGCTGAAAAGAACGCTTTTATTGTCCAGCATTTTCAGAAGTTAAGCTGCAACGAATTGGTGCCATACATGTACATGTACTATTTGTGCAATAATGAAGTCTGGCGGCCACAAAAGAAGGGTAAAATAAAACTATTCGTGCTGAGGACTCTACACAATTTGCTTGCGTGGATATAATGCGATCACTATCTACTACGGCAGAAGGTAAGAAATATAGGTCAGAGACTGAGCTCAGCAAGAAAATCGCAGATTAAAAAGTCAATATAATGGGATGGTGGAGCGGTTTAATAGAACGCAGCTTGACATTTTTATTGGCAGACCACTCCTCTAACTGAGACTGCACATAAGTAATTTTTTGTTTTGCCTATAACTCAATTCACTACTGTGTTCACACCATTCTACTTGATGTTTGGGAGACTAGCTTTGATACTAGTAGACTCATGTTGGACTCAATCGCTACCACATTCAACAGCAGCACAGTTTGCCAGACTATGCAGAACTCAAGGCTGGTCAATAAAAGGCACACCTGAGTGATGGAGAGGTGTAATGCACAGCACAACGGACAAAAAACAATCTATGATGTAAAGACCCATGGAAAGTTGTCAGGATAGGAGCTTTTGTGATGAGATAATCAGGCCACTCCTACTGTTTTAACTCTTATTGAATGTAATATTTCAAAAATGGTGTCATGCACGTAAGAGAATCGGATGTAGCAACCAGGAGCAAGGCAACATCACCAGATACTTTCGACATTGTGCCAATCATAATATGCCGCTAATATTTGCATGCATATGAAGTGTCACCCATGCACGTTTTCGTCCGGTGCACAAGTATGCAAGCTGCTATGCATGATGCAACTTTTTAGTAAATATTATTTTAATGATTCTCAAAGCTTCCCGCACTTCGCGCGGAAGTCACCCTATTTTGGTGACTGACGCCCACTTTATTCCTTGGCGGTTAATAGAAACCCCCTAAATCCAGCGCACGGCCTGTTTTAAGATTAGAGAGAGCACCCAAAGGTATGTGTCAGCTGAACACCCTTGTGTGTTGCCATAACACTCCCTGGGCTGTAACACTCCTCAAACCTAACAACCCTTGGCCGTTTTTTTTTAAGCGCAAAAGTTGAATATTCCAATTGGAAGACACTGTGATGGACATCCTGGGCAATGCATGTGTCTAGCATGTACTAGCTACTATAGACTACCAGCTAGCCTGGCCTCGAGATATAGTGGGGTAGCCACCACTAGCAAAAGGTTGACGTCCACATGTGAAGTATGTGTCCACTCAGATCAAGGCCGAAACTTTCAGAGTGCTATCTTTCAGCAGTTTCTAAAAGCACTTGGGGTTAAGAAGTCTAGGACTACTGGCCTATCGCCCACAAGGTGACGGTGTCGGAGGAATAAGTGTCCCCCCGGACATTATATCCTAGGAAAATGTGTCCCCCCTTGGATATTATTTCCTAGGGAAAAGTATCCCCCTCTAGGAAAAAGTATCCGCCGCCCCCCCCCCCCCCCCCCCCCCCCCCCCCCCCCAGCCCCATCTCTTAGCGAGTTTTCCATTAAAGATTAATATAGTATTTGTACTGTTGATATAGCATGCGTATATGTGCATGTACTAACTGATGCTGAGGTACGCTGTAGCCAGAAATTAACAGACGCGCGCGTGGGAAGGTATTGAAAGGGGGGGGGGGGGGGGGGGGGGAATTAATGGGCAGGGCGGGTCTATAGGTGGACGGGAGAGGGGGACCTGACCTAACCCTTTCATTTTAGGATCATGTGTAGCAGTTCTCCTTCCTCCCTCCCCCTTTATATAATACGCCACCAGTTGATTAAGATTGCATAATTTACCAAACATGTAGGTGGAGGCCATCTCGGAAGAGATAAGACACTTGCTCCTCTAGATTTTACTGGAAAGACATGGGTGATGACATTCGTTCGTTTGTACGGATTTGTGATACATGCCAACGCAGTAATGATGCTAAGTTTGTGAAGACTGATGCTTCCCTACATCCCATACCTATAAAGTCAAGAGTATGGGACCAGGTCAGCAGCAGATCTGAATATAAAAGTATCTATATACTAATGATCTTACTTGTGTGCTTTAGGTAGGCATTGATCTAGTGGGTCCATTGCCAAAGACTGCAGCTGAAACCGCTACATAGTCACTGTCATGGATTATTTCTCCAAATGGCCTGAGGCAGAGCCCCTAAAAGACAAATCTGCCCATGGTGTGGCTTCTTATTTGTTCAGAATGATTTGCAGGCATGTTATCTGTTTTTAGAGAAGGGTCTTCAATTTTGTCTGGTAGGGTGGGGGGGGGGAGCTGGGGGATCAATTAATAGGACTGTGGAACTTCTGAAAGCATTTATCAATAGTCACATACGGGGCCCCACGCATTTATCCAAATATGAAATGCGAGAGCCCTGTCACCTTCGGGCCTGCAATTTTTTGAAGTACCATAACTAGAGTGGGTGGAACTCAAGCATCAACAAGGGGGATTGACCGATCCCCCGATCTCCCCAGGCTGCGCATGTGTGTGTGTATGCATGTATGTACATGTGTGTGTGTGTGTGTGTGCAGGGATTTACCACTCCCACCACCTACCCACACCCTGGATTGCCCCTAAATTGACTAACCCAACCCCTGGTTTACACATGCCGCCATGTCAGAATAAAACTGCATGGCATGCCATTTAACAGTGCAGAGGGAAGATTTTTATTTTTGCCCAACCCCTATATTCCGAAACCCACCCCCTGTTGAAAACATGGCGGTACATCCCTGGTGTGTATGTTTGTGTGTCATGTGTGTATGTGTGCATGTGTGTGTGATGTGTGTATGTGTGTATGTGTGCATGTGTGTGTGCATGTGCGTGTGCATGTGTGTGTGCATGTGTGTGCATGTGTGTGTGCATGTGTGTGTGCATGTGTGTGTGCATGTGTGTGTGCATGTGTGTGCATGTGTGTGTGTGCGTGTGCACGTGTGTGCATGTGTGTGTCAATGTATGTGCATGTGTGTATGTGTCCACTTGTATATGTGTCCATGTGTTGTGCGTGAGTGTTATGTGTGTACATGTGTGTGCATGCGTGTATGTGTGCACATGTGTGTATGTGCATGTGTATGTGTGTGTGCATGTGTGTGTGCATGCGTGTGTATGTGTGCATTGCGTATGTGTGTATTGTGTTATGTGTATGCAACATGTGTGTATGGAACACACCTCAGTATTGATGGAACAAGGGAGAATACAAAAAGTGTCCAAACTCCTGCCATTAAGGCAGCACAACAGTGTTCGGCAATATTCATCCAGCATATTTCATTATTGTCTTCTTTCTATCAAGACCTGCATGTGGTATAATGATATAGACATGTAGCCACATGACCGCATGAACACTTTTAGCATAAACCCAATATTCAAGCGCAACCTGTGAAATATATATATATATTTGAAATTAATATAGACCGTTTCTTTGCTATTTGCACATAACAAAATACTTCAGTGTGAGTAGTAATGTATATGCTCACATATCATTTTACTAGGGTGTGATACAAATAGAATCCAAGTACACTATTACTGTACAAGCGCAGCCATGCTACTTATTAACCTTCACTCTCAACACAAATGGAATACAGGATAATAAACAAGCTTGCATCAAGTTTGAAACTTAGTATAGGCCTATGCATGCATACTACAACACACTGCTGCTCTAGCATGAACACAGCGGTGCACATTGACGAACACTGCACGCTAGCCTTCATAAGCACAGCGAGATTACACGCATGAATACGGTAACTGCTGCGCATGTTGAAAAAGCAACGTGCATATGCACTGCCCTAGTCTAGAAATCCACACCAATGCACGCGGGCCATGATATGGCCAGCTTATGTTAGACGTTTTTAACTAGTAAGTTGTGTGCGTGCATATACCTTTAAGATATAACTTTGTCACTTACAGTCCAGTAACTGTATCTGCAGTATATCACCTCAAATATGAAGTCACAGCTGCCATCATATATATATGCTGCCCATATTATCTCGCAAACCACGCCCTCAACCTTCAGAACTGAAGTAATTACAAATAAGGGTGTTATGACAACACACCTATAAAATCACCTAACACCCCATACTTGGTGGGGTATGCTGCTAACATCCCAGCATAGCCTGCCAACACCCATAGATGTCAGCTGAACACCCTTGTGTGTTGCCATAACACTCCCTGGGCTGTAACACCCCTCAAACCTAACACCCCTCGGGCCTGTTTTTTTAACAGGCAGAAAACCAACCCTCCATGCGAAAAATATAGAGCCACCATTTTAAATGACTGCATGAACACTTTTAGCATAAACCCAATATTCAAGCTGCAACCTGTGAAATATATATATATATTTGAAATTTCCGTTTCCTTGCTATTTGCACATAACAAAATACTTCAGTGTGAGTAGTAATGTATATGCTCACATATCATTTTACTAGGGTGTGATCTAAATAGAATCCAAGTACACTGTTACTGTACAAGCGCAGCCATGCTACTTATTAACCTTCACTCTCAACACAAAGTGGAATACAGGATAATAAACAAGCTTGCATCAAGTTTGAAACTTAGTATAGGCCTATGCATGCATACTACAACACACTACTGCTACTTATTAACACTATACACGCATGAATACGGTAACTGCTGCGCATGTTGAAAAAGCAACGTGTATATGCACTGCCCTAGTCTAGAAATCCACACCAATGCACGCGGGCCATGGCCAGCTTATGTTAGACGTTTTTAACTAGTAAGTTGTGTGCGTGCATATACCTTTAAGATATAACTTTGCCACTTACAGTCCAGTAACTGTATCTACAGTATATCACCTCAAATATGAAGTCACAGCTGCCTAGCTTTGGCATACTTTACGTAAAGTATAGGATACTTTACATTCTTTACGTAAACTTTACTTGACATGTTTACGTAAACCAATAGATAATCCAAAATTCACATGACAGAGAAGTGTATACACAATTTGGAACTCGAACTCAGCTATGTATCGTTAATCATTACATCATTATCACTATCACATTCATTTTGAGACTCGTCACTTCTGTCAGACAAAGATTCTTCCATCATCATTCTGGCAAAGTCAGCTTCCTTCTGCAATAACCCAGCAAAAAATTCTTGGGCAAGATTCTTGGGCAAGATCTTGTGGCAAGATAAGATCTTGAATTTCATCTTGCCAAGATCTTGCCTGAATTCATGGGTATATTTCCTAAGATCTTGCCCTGATTCTTGGGTATCTTGGCCAAGATCTTGGCCAAGATCCAAGATTATGGCCGCCAAATTCTTGTTCTTAGGCAAGATTCTTGCCTTCTTGGTCAAGATTCTTGTCTTCTTGGTCAAGATTCTTGCCTTCTTGGTCAAGATTCTTGCCTTCCTTGGTCAAGATTCTTGCCTCCTTGGTCAAGATTCTTGCCTTCTTGGTCAAGATTCTTGCCTTCTTGGTCAAGATTCTTGCCTTCCTTGGTCAAGATTCTTGCCTTCTTGGTCAAGATTCTTGCCTTCCTGGTCAAGATTCTTGCCTTCTTGGTCAAGATTCTTGCCTTCTTGGTCAAGATTCTTGCCTTCTTGGTCAAGATTCTTGCCTTCCTTGGTCAAGATTCTTGCCTTCCTGGTCAAGATTCTTGCCTTCTTGGTCAAGATTCTTGCCTTCCTTGGTCAAGATTCTTGCCTTCCTGGTCAAGATTCTTGCCTTCTTGGTCAAGATTCTTGCCTTCTTGGTCAAGATTTCTGCCTTCCTGGTAAAATCTTACTCTCCATAGTTTTGTATCATTGTACATGTTGTTTGTCTGGCAATTAATAAATTTAAGCATAGGCTTTACAAACAGTTATGTTAGTATACATCAAACCAAGGATTAAATGATACAAATGACATTGCAATTCTATTACACTGTAAGTTATTGTTCAGATAACTGATGCTGCTCGGTTTCACCAGTAGTTAGTGGCTTGGATAATTTTTTTGGCCTTATTACACTTGTCCCTACATTTCTGGTTCAATTTGTCCCGAATTATGGAGCAATTAGCAGCATATGCTGCCTTTCCAAACTTGGTTTCAAGGCATTCTGTGTTTTATGTGGAAAAATTTCATGTATTTAAATATATATTTATTATTCTAACCTTCAAGAAGCTTCACCTTTCCAGGTGGGAGTGGGGTCTTAGAACTTGATGCCCCCCTCTCAGCTTGCTGGAAGCAGCAGGTGGACATTTCTGTTTCAGTAAATAATGCGTCCATTAAAATCAAAGCATATTTAAAAATGTCTGTAGCTTTGAGCTTAGTAAGTTAATTCCATTGTCCTAAAATGAAAAATATAAATATAATTTCATTGGTACATAATTAAATAATTATTTACCAAAATGAACTTTTCAGCACATGTACTGTGATGATCATCAGCCTGCTTGCTGCCACTTACCTCAGCCTGCTTGCTGCCACTTACCTCAGCCTGCTTGCTGCCACTTGCCTCAGCCTGCTTGCTGCCACTTGCCTCAGCCTGCTTGCTGCCACTTGCCTCAGCCTGCTTGCTGCCACTTGCCTCAGCCTGCTTGCTGCCACTTACCTCAGCCTGCTTGCTGCCACTTGCCTCAGCCTGCTTGCTGCCACTTGCCTCAGCCTGCTTGCTGCCACTTGCCTCAGCCTGCTTGCTGCCACTTGCCTCAGCCTGCTTGCTGCCACTTGCCTCAGCCTGCTTGCTGCCACTTGCCTCCATTACCAAGACTGATGGTTTTGCTGTTTTATGAGATACATAGGTTTGATCAGGTACAAAATAATCTTGCAAAGTATAAATACCTGTAATTGTCGTTTGGCAGGTAGAACTTGAATCTTGCATTGCTGTAAATAGTGATTTACAATCAAACAATATTTAAAAACTGATACAACTTTGAAGTTACCATTTTTGGTACAGTCTGTAGGCTGTATTAACGATGCAACAGCATTACTAAGAATGCCCATGTTGTCTGCCAAGTTGCTAACACTTTCCTTTGAACATTAATTCAACAACTCAATTGATTTGCAATGTAACATTTTTCCGCTTACTGTTAAAGTTACCATAACTTTGTTGATGGCTTGAATTTCTTCTGTAACTTTTAACAGAGTGCCATGCTACATGTATTTACCACAGCAGATTCAATAGAGTACTTAGTATGAATTAATGCACTTGAAATCATTACCAATTCTGAGCTGGAGCCATCGCTTTCCTCCATTCTTGGTATGGGTTTGGGCTGTATAGTGTGATATGATTGTTACCAGTTTTATAGTATGTACTAGAAATTATTATTATTGTACAAAGTATGATAAATGTACCTTTGTATTCCTATTTAAGAATCAGAGCCAATGCAAGGGCCTTACTGAACAGGGTAAATTAATTCTATTTTAGAATTATAATACTATAATACAATTGAACATTATACTCATTTGAAATGTGAGAAGAAAAGTGAAATGTATTTATACTATAATTGTTTTATAGTTCTAGCAAAAACAGTTCTTTATTTCAAAAATAACAGGTTTTTTTATAGTAAGGACTAAGAAAAAGCAGTAATGCATGCATATCCTCTTTACTGCCCACTATAAAAAATATTCAGTACTGATTTCTGAACATACCTTCGCAGCTTTCTTCACAGTCGTTGAGCCCTGATGCGTACCTGATGATGGTCTGGGCTGCATTTAAAAAAAAAAAACATATTGTATGCTACATTGTAAAAGCAACACAATAGTTACCACAATCTCTTCATCATGATCAGCACTGTCATCACTAAAGCTATCCTGTTCATTATCTGCAAAAGGCACAATTACAGGTATACTCTTGAACACGAACACATGGTATACCATTCATGTGTTTGAATATCACAGTATACTTTTTTCCCTTGTACAACCAAACTAATTCGTTTCTTATCTTTAAATCTTCTTTGGTAACAGTGTCTTTGTCATCTGTCGACAGCGATGTTGTCAAAGTCTTGTAAACTTTGTTGTCTTCGATGCATAAAATTCTACACCATTCTTAAAAAATTCAAAGTTAGTGAATAATAAACACTCAGAATACAAGTACTTATTCACAGATTAATGAGTATTAGCATATAGATGTTTCGCTAATTAGCTTAATTAAAAGTACAAAGTTGTTAATTATTCAAACACCATTGCAATTGGTGTTTCATACAGTAACAGCACCACACACATGAATAAGCTTTAGTTTATGTGTACACGTACTGACATTACATGCATTGGCCACTAATATATATTCATACATCATATGTGGTCATGTACATGTACACATGATTCTGTTTGTCAACGTAACGATTGAACCAAATTAGCACGTATACGTGTATGAGTACGTACGTACCGGTCAATATGCTCCTGATTTTGAAAGTGTGTGATCGATCACAAGCAGTGGATCAAGATCACTTACGTGGCTCAAGAGGTGGACAGGGCTTCTTTTCCGCGTTGTCTTTGCAGACTCGCAGTGGAGGCTTTGTGGATCGAATGGGGCGCTTACTAGATGACATTTTTGGCGAGAGCGAGCAGATTGACAAAGCACGTGGAAATATTAGAAATAAGAAAATTAAAGATTGTGACGGTATAGATCACTGATAGCGATCGACGTCGATGTCACAAAGGAAACGAACTCGGTACAGAGAGTACGCTAGAGATCCTACTATTCCTGTACCGTCACGTACAATTCTAAGGCAAGGCCTAGCGCAAACCTCGAGCTCACAAGGTACGTTGTTTACACGCGCACGTACGTCAGTCATGTATTTGTGTGTGATTTGATTCATACGAATAGGTAACACGCAACGAAAGAGGAAACGATATGCTTCTGACCCAAATGCACCGGTTCCGGAAAGAACCCTCCGTCGGTGGAAGGCAAAAGAAGGTACCTAATTAATATCCTATCTAGACTAACCATTTCGTCATTGTGTTTGTATACAGTTTACGTAATAAATTTAAATTAAATTGATCAGCAAGTTCAATGCGCTTTTTGACTTACCGTTTTTGGTTTGTATTATGATTAGGCGCTCAAGGACTAGATGAGAGAGGTTGTAGTGTTGATGGAAGTGAGGAAGTGGTTGATAGCAATGAGATGCGTGAGATAGATGATCAAGAAAATTCTGATATTGATGGGGACAATCATTGCATTACCAAAGAAAGTGGTGATAATGGTGATGATGATGATGATGATGATGATGATGATGATGATGATGATGATGATGATGATGATGATGATGACACTAATGAGCATGGTGATCATGTTGATGATCATCTGGATGATGGTAATGATGGCAGTGATGATGATGATGACACTAATGAGCATGGTGATGATGTTGATGATCATCTGGATGATGGTAATGATGGTGATGATCATAATGATGATGACACTAATGAGCATGGTGATGATGTTGATGATTATTGGGATGATGGTAATGATGGTGATGATAGTTGTGAGAATAGTGATGATGAAAATGATGATCACAGTGTTGATGATAATGTTAATGATGAAGACCATGATGGTGGTGTTTATCCTGATGACAATGATGATGGTAAAACTGAAGATGATGTTGGAGGAACCACTGAGGAGATTCCACAGCCATTGACTGCCGCTGTCCTGAAGAAGAAGTTATCTTTGCTGCCTCTTTATTCTGATGCACCATTAAGCACTAAGGCTAGCTGGATTGCATGTAACTACTTTTCAGTGACAAATAATCTCAGTGAAGCTGCAACCAAGCAACTCCTAGATCTTATTGCAATTCATTGCCCTAAACGTGACCAATGTGCCAGGTCCACCTATCAACTTAGGAAACGGCTAAATCCCTTTGATGATGTTGAAATGCATATGTATTGTTCAGAATGCATGAAGGAACTGAAAGATACTAAAAAGTGCATCGATAGAAATTGCAGAAGAAAAAGATCAAAAGTCTGCTATCTCAGTTTGCTTCCATTTCATCAGCATCTGTCCACCATATTTTCAAGTAGGTTGTATCAACTTATCCTGATTTATAAATACTTCATTTTACAATACAGATAAATGGAACGATATCTTAAAACATTTCTCCCGTAAACGTACCAAAGGGATTATACAGGACATCGATGATGGAACTATTTGTGAAAGTTTAAGAGCTGAAGGAGCTTTTCTATCATGTCCTGAACATGCTGGGCTTATTTTATGCACTGATGGTGTCCCTGTCTTCAAATCATCAGGTTTGTTTACTCCATAATCATGTTTAATTTTATTGTATTATACCTTACACGTAGGTCAAACATTGTGGCCTGTGTTGATGTTTACTACATCTCTTCCACCTGAGGTCAGGATGAATGTAGAAAACATGATAGTTGCTGCATTGTGGCTAGGACCATGCAAGCCATCAATAGATGTATTGCTTCCATCAGTGCTGTCAAAAATTGACTTATTACATACTAATGGAATAGAGTTTAGTACGCCGCATGGGAAAAAAGTGTTACGAGTGAAAATAGTAGCTGCAGTATTTGATTTTCCAGCCAAAGCAATGGCTCTAAATATTGTTCAGTTTAATGGTTACTATGGATGTCCATATTGTAAAGACAGAGGCATCCATAAATGTCACAGACATTTGTATTTACCAGCAGAACCACATATTGCTAAAGACCCTGGTGATATTGATGCATGGGCACGAAAAGCAGAAGAAATTTTGAAGCCAGTATTTGGTGTTAAAGGTTTCTCTATGCTAATGAAGTATATTACAATCCATCATGTACCTATTGATTATCTGCATGCTATTTTGCAGGGCATAACAAAGCAATTTTTAGAGTGCTGGATAAATTCTGATTACTCGGAACATCGATTTTATCTTGGAAACAATGTTAATGATATTGATGCTTACTTATTGAATATAAAACCACCCCACGAGTTTAGAAGCACTCCACGTCCTATTAAAAAAAATCTATTTTATTGGAAGTCATCAGAATATAGGGCTTGGTTGCTGTACTATTCGCTGCCAATCATTCTTACCTACTTACCATCTGACTATGTGAATCATTTTGCATTACTGATTTCTGCTATGCATATTCTGCTAGGCTGCAACATTTCTACTCATGATTTATCAGTAGCTGAAGAATGCTTATTCGCATTTTATGCTGAAGTACCTGAATTGTATCCTGACACAATGCTTACAGCAAATTTGCACACGATCGTACATTTGTGCCAATTTGTGCGATTATTGGGCCCTCTTTGGGCATATTCTACTTTCGGTTTTGAAAATATGAATGGATACATCAAGAGACATCGTCATGGCACAAGAAACTTTTTACCTAGCTTAGCACAAGCTATTAGCACAACATTTTCTGTATCTACATACAGAAATGAATTATCTTTAGACACTGAAGCCATTCATTTTGTGTCTGAGAAGCAAAGTAACAGGGTCAATGGTGCACATGGCAAAATTCACTGCTGTAATCTTTTAGATTATGAGTATGATGCTCTACAGGTTGCTGGATTTCATTTGGTCAATAATGATGTATCAACATTTCCATGTTATACTGCACTTGACAACACATCATACCATGTTCGGAAAAAAACACTTCGAGACAGTTCAAGTTGTGAATTTCTTCACGGATCGGACTTGCTTCTAGGGTCCATCAGACGCTTTTGCATCACTGTGGAAGGTCCAGTAGCAATTTATAGACACGTTTGAAAACATGACAGAAGGTATTTTAAGTGGTGCACCATTCAGTAAACCAATACATTCAAGAAATGCTTTGCACATCAACAAAAATTTTGTTCAAGTTAAGAAATTGTCTGTTTCAAACACAGTATTGGCAGTGTCAGTTAATTCTTTGAGAAGAAAATGTATTCATATTCCAATCAAGAAGTCACAAGCAGATATAATTGTATTCATACCAAACACTTACGAGCACCATTAAAATTTACTGCATGAACTGACAACAACTATATACATGTATGTGCTTGAAAATATTACTTTATTTTGTATTTTATTGTTATGTACAAAATCAAAACACCTATAATGTTCTGATTGTATCAATGTATAATTAATGAGTTAGTCATCCTTGCCTTGCCGAAAAACCAAGAAGCAAGAATACATTAACGACATGTGCATCACAGTCTGAAAGGTTAATAGAGCCAAGATACAAGGTTTTATCAGAACTGAAGTACTAGCACTTATTAATAAGATTGGTTTGCTTTCAGTAGCAACAACTGAATAAAATTGACATCTATTAGATACTTACCTAGAAGCAATATTGACATCTTTTCATAGTAGTCAAAATTATATTTCTTGAGATCTTGTTAGAATTTTGCCAAGATCTTGACATCTTGGTATTGTAGCCAAGACACGGCTCATATCTGTAACATCTTGCAACAATCTTGCCAAGAACCAATGTTAGATCTTGACATCTTGGCATTGTAGTCAAGATGCGGCATACGTTTCTTGATATAAGTAAGATCTTGCCAAGATCTTATAAACATCTTGCCCAAGATTGCAAGATCTTGGGTTTCTTGGGCAAGACTTGCCCAAGAACTTTTTGCTGGGTAAAGCCTCAATGGCTGCATTTGCATACAAAGAAACTAGTTTATCAACTTTATCAGTACTCAAACGATTTCGTCGCTTAGTATGTATGAAATCATACACACTCCAGATGTGTTCACTAGCTTCAGATGATGTTGGAACAACAAACAATCGTGAGGCAACTTTGAAAAGAATGGGAAACTTATTATCTCTACCAATAGTGTTCCACCAAACCTTACCAGGGTACTGCATGATATTTTCTTTGGCCACTCCTGTTGCATTTACAATGCAGTCAAAAAAAGAACCTATTTCACCAACTACTGCTTCAGCATCTAAACTATCACTAAGCGAAAGTACTTCTTTGTGATTAAGAATATATGTCTTCAACTGTTGCATTGTATCCTCTTTATCATTGCCATACATATTCATTCCACCAAATGTATTTGGCTGAAGAAAATAATGCAAATCCCATGGATTCAGTGTGAATGAACTGCCATCTAGCATATGCCAAATCATAGCACTCTTCATCTGCACCATTCCATAAATTGAGAAGCTTTACAAAACACTGATATACTTCTGCAAGACCTGCTGAATTTGACTCAACAATGCCAATCACTTCAGTAACAGGAGCTAACTTTAGCTCAGCTATCCTTGCACTGGCCCAGAAGTTATCATCTCCAATCATTTCACAAAATGCCTGTTTATCATGACCTTTTACCCTAGTAACAACAGCATGAGTAGCCAGGCTTAAAAGCACAACTTTGTTATCTAGAACTCTGCGAAGACATCCCTGCTGAGTATACCACTTTGTTTCACATGGATATACAAGACTTCTTTGATATTGAATGTCTCCTTGCTGGAAATGAAACAACTGCAGTGCTCTAAACCTCTCCATGACAGCAGTCCTAGATTTTACAAAGTGTGTGATAAATCTGCACTTCTCTAGTATGGCACTGCAAGCTTCAGTATCACAGATATCTTTCACAAGTAGGTTAAAAGTATGAGCAGCACAACCATTGCAGAAGATGTGTGAATACTCTGCTTCTAAGATATCCCAGGTAGCTCTCATGTTGGAAGCATTATCTGTAACCACTGCTGTCACTTTGTTGACACCAATATGTGTAATAACCTCCTTAATAATATTCGCAATATTATGCCCAGTAAGCTGGATTTCGCCAGTTGATGCAGACTTTATAAAAACAGGCTTGTTCTTGAGGTTTGAAATGGTCACAACAAAATTAACAAGATGCTCTTTTCTTAAATTAGTCCACCCATCTGATATTAACGCTACAACATTTGACTCTGCAATACACTTACCAATAACGGTCTTCTGTTTCTCAAATGCATTATCGAGAAGGCGTGTTGCAAGTAGCTTACGAGAAGGTACCTTGTACGCCGGCTTTGCTGGAGATAATAGATGTCTCAATGATGAACAGTCAGCTATATGAAATGGGATCGCTGTCTGGAAGAAAAATGTAGCAAACGCCTCATCCAATCGCTGTTGTGATGCACTATCCATGTGATCTGTTAATTTACCACTGACCTCGACCTCCGATCGAGCATGTGCACGTCGTTTGGGTTCACGTTCAAGTTCAAGCACTTCAGGGGTGCCGATGTACGAACAGGAGGTTGATTCTTCTAGCTGCTGGATGGCCCAGGAAGGCATCCATTAGGCTGTGTGCTGCCATCAATCCCGATAACGCTAGGCCTACAGCTGTCTTTGGCCGTAGGCAGTAGTGACTTCGTTTCACTACACACATTCGCGCAGCTTCGCAGGTGGGATGCCCAACGCTCAACACTGTCAGAAGTGACGATCTTCTGACACTTTTTGCACTCGTGTTTTTGGGGGCCATAATGCAAAAACGACTCGCGGGATACATTCTTTTGCATCTCGCTTAGGGGCATTTTTATTGTAATTGAATGAGCAATTATCCTTATATCCGAATATACGGTATGCATCCACTTCAAAGCGCTTAAAATTTTTACGTAACGTTTACGTAAATTTTTTTTACGTAAAGTGTAAAGTGCCAACACTACTGAGCTGCCATCATATGCTGCCCGCATACCACGCCCTCAACCTTCAGAAAGTAATTACAAATAAGGGTGTTATGACAACACACCTATAAAATCACCTAACACACCTATAAAATCACCTAACACCCCATACTTGGTGGGGTATGCTGCTAACACCCCAGCATAGCCTGCCAACACCCATAGATGTCAGCTGAACACCCTTGTGTGTTGCCATAACACTCCCTGGGCTATAACACCCCTCAAACCTGACACCCCTCGGGCCTGTTTTTTTTTAACAGTGTACCACATCCAGCAAATTCGGATACACTGTAGGGTGGGCGGACAACCAACCCTCCATGCGAAAAATATAGAGCCACCATTTTAATTTTAAAACAGCCGCATGGCCAATTGAGATCCAAGCTCTTTTATGCGCCAACTCCTCCTTTCAATTACTAGTCGTGACATCATCATGCACATATTTAATTTTCTATTGCCATAACACCGCTTATTTTGCCAGGCTGCTGTTGCTACGTCAACTAACACTCCTGTAGCTTGAAAGATCAAGAGATGGAAGGTGAGCATAGTGTCTGTGTGCGATTAACATATCCGAATCTTGAACTGTTTCGAGCCCTCAGTTGGGTTGCGCAAGGAAATACAGCGTACGTGTATAATAAAAAGGTATGATGAGTTCGTTACCCTCCTCCTCCTCATCTCTAATGGTCACGAGCGGCTTCGTATCTAATCTGTTAGTTTGGCACGTCACCTAACCAACGCAATGGCTAGTAGACCTACTTCGTTATTGAAAGGCCGATAAACAATGGACTGGGGACCAGGTCTCCTCCATTGTTTATCGGCCTTTGGATAACGAAGTAGGTCTGACTTGCGAGTCTGGCTAGCATTGATGTAGGACGAAGTAAGAGTGATTTCCGAACGTAGCGTACGCGCAGTTTACGTTTCAGAATCAGATGTTCATTTAGTCAAAAGTGGAGCGTACCGGCTGCTGTGGCGTGATATATAGTAGTTGTATAATATTGGATGTTGAGAATCTATTGGGTGTGGCTGTGAGTATTCAACACAGGCATTAATGTGACTCAACTCATGAATAGCATTACATAGGCATTAATATGTACTACATGACTCAACTCATGAAAGCATTATTAACTTGCATTTCGATGACGCAATGGCAGCGCGTACGCGAGACCTGGTCTCCAGTCCATTGTTTATCGATCGAAGTAGGTCTAGCTTGCGAGACTACGCAATGGCCACATGCACCTTTGGGTCGCCCGCTAGTCTCGTTCCCAGGCCTTTCATACATATAGAGAGATTGCAGTGTCATCCCGGGAAGAGCGACGGCCATATTTTTTGGTGTCCCGAGTTCTGTTACAGGTTGTAAATAATCTGTTACAGATTGGAAACATTCTGTAACAGAACTGGAGACACCAAAAAACATGGCCGCCGCTCTTCCCGGGATGACATTGCAACCTCTCTATAAGGAGTGTTACATTAATGTTGGTCTAAGCGTGACACGTGGTTTTGTGATTGAACAATACAGCAACGGTCTGATTCCGCGAAACGTACGTTGATTCCATTCCGCGATCAAACTATGATCCAATTCCGTCCCATACTTTACAGCTCAGGATCGTAAATATACTAAAGTCAAAACCAAAACTAAATTTAATTTAATCCCTCTAAGATACCATCAGCACACCAAACGGCAGAACGTCTGCATGCAAAGAAGCTATGTGGCAATATTGGAAATTTACTGACGTAATGTTGGTACATGTTAAAACAGAATTGTTCTCAGTCATTGCTTATTGCTGGCATTAATTTATTGTGCATTTGACTCAACCTGTGACCAGGACTGATTTGACGTATGCTGCTAACATATTACCCATGACCCATGCCCAGCTCTAAACGTAACTTTAATCAAGTCAGCAGAGCAAGTTAGTATTTTCAGCAGAACTTAAATAAAGTAGGTGATACAGCGTGTATGTACATGCACATCTACTACAAATGTAAAGTCCTGCTGTTTCACCATTTGAAATGTATCCACCCTGAACAGCAGCCCCACCACAGAGTGGGATTCAGAGCACCCCAGAGCTCCAGGCATCAACATCAGTGATCAACAGAGATCCCAATGTGCAGCAGTCTGTTGCTTCACAGCAGCCTACACAGTTTCAGAACATTGCAGGACCAGTGCAGCCTTTCTATGGAAACCCAGCTGGCCAACCACTTTACTATGTACCAGGATATTCCTATCCACACCAGGAAAATGTACAGGATCCTGTCAGAATGGCATATGCAAACCTTCCCACACAGCCACATACAACATCTTTCACCCCACAGCTTTATGGTGGAAACGTTTTGTCCACACCTCAGCAAGTACGTGCAATCTCTGTTGTACTAACATGTATGAATTATTCATTGCATTTGCAATTTTTACATGCTGCTGATGTTACTAACATCAGCCAGTCATATTAGTCCAGCTGACCCCAGTCCCAATTAATTCACCTGTTCGACCAACATCTGGAGATAACTACCTCACTCTGTCTGTTCTAATGACGTTTTTGGTCCTCCTTGTTGGAGGCTGGCCGTCGCTTTCATGCACCATTTCTGCGTTATACATCTCATTCGATGTAAGTTTTCAGATTGCTGCATTTCTGTATCACTCACTATTTCTTCTTGATCAGGCAAAGAAAGAACAAAAACGAGGTAACATCGCAGCTGCCAGGGCAAAGGCTAACATATCATTGGGCCTCAACATTACTGCAGTTGTGTTCATTGTGGTGGTATGGAGTATTGTGGCCTCTCAAGTAGCTGTGAACGTTAGGGCCCAAACATCAGCGAATAGTCCATACTGCTATTCAGATGCTTCCAGTCTGTACTATTGCTACCAGTCAAGTTGCAACATGTATTTTCATAGTCTGTACTACATTAACTGCTACTACTCTAGCTCCTACTCTTACTCTGCTGCATCGAACTACTACTCAAATGGATATCAATCCACCTATTATCAATGTGGTTTAAGCTACCAACTGACCTGTGTTATAGCCTGAGCCAGAGTGTGCAATGCACGTGATTATTAATATATTGCATGACATGCAAGTAGTAGTACATAATCGCAAGTAGTAATTCCTTGTTTGGTATCCTAGTGAAAGTGTTTGTGGCTCTTTAAAGTGACCAACTTTACAAGAACATGTAATATACGTCATGTACATTTTTGTGAAAAATAAGATCGGTGTATGTGACAGTTTCCGATAAATTTGCATTACGGATATATCATAAAACGTTATGAAAATGCATCGCGCTTGAATCGCACTATAACTTTTGAAAGGTTAACGCTGTCGGCTTCCTATTTTCAGCACCTCATACTACCCCATTTCTGTATATATGCATTATTTGGTGTCTTGCACAAGCACAGTGCCGACTTTACGAGGTCCGATATTCCATGAGGTTCAAAACCTGCAACTTCAGGGTAGGAGCTTTCAAATCGCATAATGCATGCTTGTTGTTTAAATCGAACGAGAATACAGAAATGAGCAGTTTCGCGTTGTTATATGTGGCAAAACGGCGCTGTTGTAGACAACAAAAGGGTACTGCCTGTCCTCGTACCCAGTCCCAGAATTATCCTCTTGGCCACTCATGGGATTTAAAGAATGACAATTGCGCCAAGAGCTATGTAATGGCAGTTGACTACCACCACCATCATTATAGTCATCATAGCCATCATTAATTTTATCATCAGTTGTAGCCCCAACATGATTATTAGTAACCTTGGCATCACAACTGTTGCCATCTGCACCATCACACCCTTCACCTCTTTTTGTATCACCATCATGATCATCACTCTTTCTATCACAATCACCATCAACACAATCATCTCCATAATCATTTTGAGATTGATTGGTATTATCATCTTCACTAACAGCACTATTGCCGATGATGTCTTCTGTATACTCCACGACTGATACTATCGACAGTACATGAATTCAAAGGGTGTAAGTTTAGTGGCTTTTTGTACACTGGTTCGATATGCAAATAGGATAGCTGACAGATGCTCATGCCAGTCATTTTGATTGCTATTGTCGAGTTTAATAAGTGATGCTTGCAGTGTCTGATTGAATCGTTCAGTTAAATCATTTGTTTGCGAGTGATGCGCTATATAAAGAACTTTGTGATTGGTTCCTGTACATTGAAAGAGTTCTTGTTGGACTACATTAACAAATTCTCTCCCTTGATCTGATATTACGACCTCACAACATCCTAGCCGATGCCCAAGAAAAGATGATTTTTTTAAATTCATGCTATATGGAATATACTTACCTGCAGAAACACTCATACAAGAACAGTGGCACTCCATGAGCAGACTTATCGTTAAGTGGTACAGCTTCCTACCACTTGCTAAAGTAATCAACCAAAGTCACCACATACTTATTTCCATTTAAAGTTGTGGGCAGCGGATCTATGAGGTCAATACCAACCTGATGCCACACATTTGGAACAGGAACAATTTTGCATTCATTTTTCGACACTGCTAGTGCTGAACAAACTTTCTGATCTCTTCGTAAATATTTCGCCAATAAAAACGACTTGAAACCTTCTCAATTGTTTTATCTCTGCCGTAATGGCACCATATACAGCCCAATCCATGGACAATGAAGAGTTATAAAGTTTATACGTACATACCTTTCATTCCAGAATGGCATGACTCCAGTATCCGCCGTTTTTCATCGTCTGATCGCACGCAAATCTTCCACTTTGATGCCTCGTCGATACCATCTTTCTTGTAGTATAACATTCCTGCTTCAAACTTGAAATTTTTATACTTGCGTCTTAAATTCCCTTTGTCATGCCCTTGGGGTACTGGCTACTATGTAAATACGTCTCCACAGCAGTGAACTCACCATCCGCCATAGTAGCTCTCTTTAAGCGCACCTAAAAAAAACGTGGTTCTTAGAATTCCAGCTGGGAAGTCATACATGCCTTGTGGGAGTCATTAGTGCTTTAGGCGTTAATGACTGGGCGAGTAATTTATGCCTGGGAGTCAATTATGCCTCTGACACCACTACATAATTCAGCTGCAAATGCAATGGAAAACACCCCACAGTCTTTACATCCATTCTGTTGCTAAATGTCAAGAGTTCGGATGATGAGAAGATTTCTCGTCAGGGATTTCATACATCTGTGCAACTTGATGAATTCATAGAAGAAGCCAGGCTGTCCATCAATTAAACTTCTCAACATTTAGCTCCTACATGTACATGCTTTTAGTACATACCCTAGTGACTAGCTCCTACATGAACATAAAATTTACCTGGGATTATGCAAGTGGTTAATTGCAGCAGATGCCCAATACCACTCATATACTCTACATCCATGTGTGCATGCTGCATGGACGACACTTTACACATAGTTCAGGTCATTGCACGCATGCACACATGCGTGCGCGCACACATGCACAGTCACTCACATTCACACACAAACACGCAGATACAACTTTAATAGAGCACAACGCCCTACACATGCAAACCAGCACGGATCACGTGATATTCCATTCTCAACATTGTCTCATCAGTTGACAGGTTCAAAATGCCACATGCATCAGCTACTTTCACTTCTTTACATTTATATTCATTGTGCAACAGTGCTTGTCTTTAAAATGTAGTTTGTGCAAGGAAGTATCACATTGGTGAGTATCATGTATACTGTTTTGTACGGTGTTTGCTTGAATGTAGATTTGTTTATACATGATCGTGTTGCTACTAGCACTTTGGAACACGCTGAGAGTCAGCAATATTTAATGCCATCTAGGTTGGTGTGCCCACAATGTGACGCTGAGAAAAGTATACCAACCGAGCACAGATTAGTAACGCATGCTAATCACTTGCTGTACATAACATCCCCATCAATAATGATGGAAGGTATACAGCAGACTCAACACACTGACCTGCATATAACACATAACACGATGCAGGGGTGTACCACTACCAAACATGTATGAACACATGAGCTACGCGTATTAAATACATGCACATAGTGTGTACAAGTCTTTCAGGTACACTGCACCATCTATAGTCGCGAGTGCTCAAAGATAGGTTGTTGCTGAAAGCTGTCTCTTTTAAAAAATCAGTAGCATAGCTTAGTTTGTTTTGTTAATAAAAGAATACACCTCATTGGCTTGGGGAATATAATTACAGGTCAATATGAATGCCATTAGTGGTGCAGATACAGTAGCGGCTCACACTTAAGGAAAAGTAACACCTCACACATACGGAAAATAAGGCACATTCATTGAGCCTTAAGCTAACTGTCAGTGGCCACAACGCGCCTTATCCATCTTAACCACCTTCCCCTCTAATGCGATTCAGCGCGAAAGGTGCCCTTACCAGTAATGTAATTCACATGAGCGCGCCGCGTATGTTGCAATAATGTTGTCGTTGCGGGTTAGATGGTCTTAAAATTATTTCACGACGTAAGGCTTGCGCGTACAGAGATACCTGGACCCTGTAGCAGTTGAACCACTACTCTAACTTTTTTCAATTGCATCTCTATGCTTGTAAATATCGTATACCTGAGTTTTACTTATAGCAAATAGCTTCGCTACTTCCTTAACAGCTGTACCTTATTTTAGTTCACTTATAACTTTCAACTTGTCCGCAACCGTAATGCATTTTCGAGCTCTCCGCTTTGCACCTTTGGCCATTTTGTACGAATTTCCCACACAAGTTAGAACCACTGTCCAATTCACTAGAAGATCGATCCAAAACATATACACAAGCACGTGCGACAGCGCAATATTTAGAATATTTTATTGTGAGAAAGACTAGACAAGCGGCAGTATGGCATGCATGGAAGGAATCAAGTACAGTAGCGATGCAGGTGACGAACGGATAACGGATTTATAGTGTGCAAACGCATATTAGTGGCACAGGTAGGTTCAAATTGATAGTGTTAATTTACACATGCTTATATATATACATGTATATGCATGTACATACATATGCTGTATACAAGAGAGAAAGAGGAAGGAGGCATATGCATTCATGTGAGTGGACTGGGGTCGACAATTTACTTGGTGTATCAACAGACACCTAGGTCAGAAACGTAGCGTGTGCTGCATGCCCAGCCGCCGTGCAGGTAGTTACGCACCATCTCAGCAGTAAGAAAGGTGCATGTTTGTAACAATTCCAACTTACAAAGAACTTATTGCTGAATTAGGGATTGAAGCTAAATACACACAAGGAAGCCACTGTACGAAAGCAGGTTAGCCTAATTTACATATGTATGTTTGCTTAATACGCATCCTTATGCACGCACAAGCACGTCTGCTTCACTCAAGGTAAGTCCCATGCAGTTGAAACTCATCGACAAAGACGGCAGCAGCACTTGGTGAGGTATATAGGGTGATATGAAACTCATCGTGCTTATTGCATCCACATGTACGTATTTACGCTTAAGAAACTGCTGACAGGGTCCAGGTATCTCTACGCGCAAGCCTTACGTCGTGAAATAATTTTAAGGGAGCTTTGACCGCAACGACAACATTATTGCAACATACGCGGCGCGCTCATGTGAATTACATTACTGGTAAGGGCACCTTTCGCGCTGAATCGCATTAGTGGGGAAGGTGGTTAAGATGGATAAGGCGCGTTGTGGCCACTGACAGTTAGCTTAAGGCTTAATGAATGTGCCTTATTTTCCGTATGTGTGAGGTGTTACTTTTCCGTATGTGTGAGCCGCTACTGTAGCAAAGAGCAAGGTACACTGACAGTTTGCCTGAATATGCCTTATGTTGAGCTAAAACTTTTCCGTATAAACGGTCTTGTATCTGTACTGGTACTGTAACGGAATCACCCACCACACAATGAATTTCAATTACCTACAAAGAGTAGTTAACACAATTCACCTGAGGGAGGGTGGGCTTAAAATAACCATAATGGTCATACAGCCATGCACAAATCAATCACACACACACACACACACACACACACACACACACACACACACACACACACACACACACACACACACACACACACACACACACACACACACACACACACACACACACACACACATACATACATACACACACACTCACACACACACACACCATACACACACCTCATACACATGCAGCCTCATACACACACCATACACACACCTCATTATATATGCAGCCTCATACACACACCATACACACACCTATACTCACACACCCATACACAACCCCATTCACACACACACACACACCATACACATGCACACTCCGTATACTCTCTCTCTCTCACACACACACACACACACACACACACACACACCCATACAGGTAAATATGATAACAGCAATAAATGGCACTCCAATTTTATTTATTTTTATGTTGTTGGAAGTGGTCTTGGTCTTGATAGGCTGCACTCTCGTCCTGCTGATGTACTTGTCAACAACTGGCACCTTGGCAAACCTGCTGCTTTTGACCTCACTGTCACTTCACCGCTTAACCCAATCACTTTGACTGAAGCGGAGGTGTGGTGTGAGTCTTCTGCTCTGTTTGCTGAGGTGAAAAAGCATAATGTCAATGACTCAAAGTGTGCTGAGCTTGGTTGGGTGTGCATTCCCCTAGCTGTGGAGTCATATGGATGCTGGGGCACGGAAGCACAACAATCCTTCTCGCGTCTTGCGGCTCGACAAGCCATCCAAATGGGATGTAGCAAATCTCAGGCTACTAAGCCTTTCGCTTGTGAGAGCCAATGCTAGAGCCTTGCTCTCCCGTGCAAGGTTTCAGCAGTGTGTGGATGTGGGGTGGTTGCTGCTGTGACTTTGATTTAGTTGGTGTGCTGTACGGTGTATGTAAAATTTGCAATTATTATATATTATTATTGATATTTTTATGTGTAATAATAATAATTGTCACATAATAGATATAGATTAATAATTATATAATAATAGATCAAAACGTATGAAAGGGTGGCTTTGAGGTCAATTGGGTTCTGTAGAAGATTGGTTTTTGGTGGTCGATGGTATGAAGACCGCGCGCCTCGAAGACAATGTCATAGAGTCTGTATTGAAAGATTTTACCCCACACAGGGTATCGAAGATACAGAAAGCATACAAATGCACACACACACAGACACACGCACATAGACACATACAAACACACATACAGAAACACACACACACACATAAAGAAACACAGAAATAAACACGTGGGTACTCCCGTAGTGTGCATGGCAATGAATGGGTAGAGCGGGGTCAAACTAGGGAATTGCATAGACCAATGGTCGTGACCTTTGGATGGTACAATCAATTTATATTGCACACATACACAGGGTAACTCACATACAGAAAGCATGCAAATGCACACACAGAGATACACAGACACACATACAGACACACGCACACAAACACAGAAAGAAACACAGAATGAAACACAGGGACACTCATTTAGTGGGCATGGCAATGGATGGGTAGAGTGGGGTCAAATTAGGTAATTGCATAAAGGAATGGTCCGGACCTTTGGATCGTCGAGTAGATTTGTATCTAGCCTCGTCCCCAGGCCCTATTTTGATATTAAAGTTAGCGAGACAAAAAATATTGTTTGTCTCACCAACTTTAATATCAAAATAGGGCCTGGGGACGAGGCTAATTTGTATCACACACAGGTTTCACAGGGTAACACACATACAGAAAGCATGCAAATGCACACACACACACACATACACAAAGACAACACACACAGACACACATGTACACAGAGAAACGCATATAGACACACATAAAGACACATATACAGACACACATACAGACACACATACAGACACACATACAGACACACAGGGTATGTATCGCTTATACAATCCAAAGACAGGAAAAACTCTGATCAGAAGAATGCAGTCAATGTATCTTGACTAACAGAGTATCATACTACAAACAAATCTCAAAGGGCCAATCCGCAACATCATCATCATCATCTCAGTTGCAATCAGCTAAGTCTTTCTCATTCTCAGAAGATACATGAGTTAATTGTAGTTGATGAAATGCCCTTACACCTGAATTATAAGAATGTCAAGAATGGATCATTTAAGTCTGTATAAAATTGATGAACATGATCTGTTGAATGGTCATGAGCTTTCTGATGCAATCATCCATGTAGGCCAAATGCTTTTGATAAAAAGCTCTCCAAATGTTAATGGACTCCAGAACCCTGTTTTGAGTAAGGTACTTCAGTTTCAACACACTCCAAATCCTGTTGTGCAAATCCATCTTACATGCAAGTAAGATCTACACTTTATATGTATTAACCACTTTAATCACTTACATAATCCCAGCTAAATTTTATGTTCATGTAGGAGCTAGTCACTAGGGTATGTACTACAAGCATGTACATGTAGGAGCTAAATGTTGAGAAGTTTAATTGATGGACAGCCTGGCTTCTTCTATGAATTCATCAAGTTGCACAGATGTATGAAATCCCTGACGAGAAATCTTCTCATCATCCGAACTCTTGACATTTAGCAACAGAATGGATGTAAAGACTGTGGGGTGTTTTCCATTGCATTTGCAGCTGAATTATGTAATGGTGTCAGAGGCATAATTGACTCCCAGGCATAAATTACTCGCCCAGTCATTAACGCCTAAGGCACCACAAGGCATGTATGACTCTCCAGCTGGAATTCTAAGAACCAGGCTTTTATAGGTGTATATATGCAAATGTAAAAATTCCAAGTTTGAAACAGGAATGTTATACTATAAGACAGATGGTATCGACGAGGCATCAAAGTGGAACATGCGATCAGACGATGAAAAACGGCGGATATTGGAGTCATGCCATTCTGGAAT
Source organism: Ephydatia muelleri (assembly GCA_013339895.1). NCBI lineage: Eukaryota > Metazoa > Porifera > Demospongiae > Spongillida > Spongillidae > Ephydatia > Ephydatia muelleri. The sequence continues at coordinate 11,077,730 of JABACO010000002.1, read as the reverse complement.
AGAAGGTAATGTACGTATAAACTTTATAACTTTTCAGTGTCCATGGATTGGGCTGTATATGGTGCCATTACGGCAGAGATAAAATAATTGAGAAGGTTTCAAGTCGTTTTTATTGGCACAATATCTACGAAGAGATCAGAAAGTTTGTTCAGCACTGTGAGCAGTGTCAAAAAATGAATGCAAAATTGCTCCTGTTCCGAATGTGTGGCATCAGGTTGGTATTGACCTCATAGATCCACTACTGCCCACAACTTTAAATGGAAATAAGTATGTGGTGACTTTGGTTGATTACTTTAGCAAGTGGTAGGAAGCTGTACCACTTAAAGATAAGTCTGCTCATGGAGTAGCACTGTTCTTGTGTGAGTGTTTCTGCAGGTAAGTATATTCCATATAACATGAATTTTAATTATTCATCATTTTCTTGGGCATAGGCTAGGATGTTGTGAGGTCGTAATATCAGATCAAGGGAGAGAATTTGTTAATGCAGTCCAAAAAGAACTCTTTCAATGTACAGGAACCAATCACAAAGTTCTTTATATAGTGCATCACCCGCAAACAAATGATTTAACTGAACGATTCAATCAGACTCTGCAAGCATCACTTATTAAACTTGACAATAGCAATCAAAATGACTGGGATGACCATCTTTCAGCTATCCTATTTGCATATCGAACCAGTGTACAAAAAGCCACTAAACTTACACCCTTTGAATTCATGTACTGTCGGTAAGTATCCGTCGTATAAAATCTTTTACATCACTCTAATCCTGTACATACATTGTAGAAAACCAAAGTTACCAATTGATATGGAGTATGCAGAAGACATCATCAACAATAGTGCTGTTAGTGAAGATGATAATACCAATCAATCTCAAAATGATTATGGGGATGATTGTGTTGATGGTGATTGTGATAGAAGAGTGATGGTCATGACAATAGTGATGGTGATACAAAAAGAGGTGAAGGGTGTGATGGGGCAGATGGCAACAGTTGTGATGCCAAGGTTACTAATAATCATGTTGGGGCTACAACTGATGATAAAATTAATGATGGCTATGATGACTGTATAATGATGGTGATGGTAATTGTAGTCACAATAGCAGTTCTGGTGACAAGGGCAGCGCACACGGTGGAATTAGGCCTCATTTAAATAGTCACCAGAATGTCAACCAGATAAATCTTCATGCAAATGAGATGCATAAGTTCAAGAATGCAATAATTCAAAAAGTTAAAATGAATATCAAGAAGGCACAGGAAAGGGACAAATTTTATTATGACAAAAAACATTGCAATTTGAAGGTATGTAGTAGGAATTTGGTCCAGGGGATCTAGTACGTCATAGCAACAGCCATCGACTCTAAGAACGGACAGCAAAGATGGCTGGGGCCTTATAGCATGAAGTATTAGATAAAGGAGTCTGTCGATTGGAAAATTCTATTGTAAAAGTGTTGAAAACTACTGTAAACCTTTCTCACCTTTATTTTAAAATATTCACTCTTAATCCAATGAACACTGAACAGGTACACACTTTTTTATACAAATAAAATGAAAAGTGCACTGTTTATTAAAGGTAATGAAGAAAATTGTAAACAGAACAAGCAAGATAGATGACCAGCCAGACCAGATTAGATTATAATTATATTGTATGTCATATTGCTATACTAGATCAATGAAATGTGCCTCAGCTTCAAGCACAAAGATGCTTTAGAATACAATGAAATGTTTAATGATGAGCATATTCAAGCTGCACACAATCTTATAAAGGAACAACTAGGAGGCCTTCAATCAACATTGCTCTGCCAAAATAAGGGGTTTGCTTCAGTAATAAAAAGTGATGGAGCATTACAGGAAGGTATGCATTTTGCATTATGTGATTTTGTATGACACTGCACATTGAAATTGTCATGTACAGTTGTGCTGATATTATTTGTTGCTGAAAGAGATCACTGGGGTGCCCACTAGTTATCATCAAGACGAGATCAGGCAGTATGACAGTAATTGTTCCCCTAAGTTACATGGCTGTCTGCAAGAACAGATTGCTCTTATCTACAAAGGGATAACACTTTAACTGTCAATGCTATTCCTGTCCAACAGCAGGCTGGTGGGGAGGATTTGGATTGTTTTCCATTGCTTTTGCTTGCCATGCTGCATTGGGGGAAGATCTAATGGGAATTACGTTTGAGCAATCAAAAATGCGCGACCATTTAATTGCTTGCTTGAACCAAAAGTGCTTAAAACCATTTCCCCTTGCCCTAGAATGAAGAGGAATTAAAAGGAATGAAATGAGAATCTTCAACATTCACCTTATCTGCATATGCAAGCTACCAGAATCATCAGACTCAAATATTATTCAATGCGACCAATGTAGGCAGTGGTATGATTTCAGATGTGTGAACATCGAGCAAAAACGTATTCCTGACACATGGTTATGTTCAAGTTGCTCTAAATAGCACAATCTATGATCAATGTATCAGTAACAGTGTGTATGTGCGTGTGATTCTTTTTTTTTTTCTTCTTTTTTTTGCAGTATACAAGTGCAATCAAGAGTGTTCTTATCTTCTACATATAATATAGTACAGGGGAGTAAAGATGCCACCCAAGTATGCACGAGCAGTCGTTGTGTATGCCTAGTCGCCACCACTGGAGAGTCTATTATGCCTAGGTGTAATTGACCGGGCATCAATTAAGCATAGGCTACAATAACTCCCAAGAGTCATTTGCATGAGGGGGGAGTCAATTATGCCTAGGCACATATGACTGGGGATTCATATATTATCACAAAAGCGAAGCTCTTGACGCAATTGTCATTCTTTAAAAGTATTCCTGTCCCGAATTTATGAGTGGCCTAGAGGATAATTACGGGACTGGGTACGACGACAGGCAGTACCCTTTTGTTGTCTACAACGGAGACAGAACAGGAGGTTTTGTCACATACAACAAAGAAACTGCTCATTTTGTCTTCTCGTTCGATGTAAACAACAAGCATATGCGACTTGAAAGCTCCTACCCAGAAGTTGCAGGTTTTGAACCTCATGGGGTATCGGACCTCGTAACGTCGGCACTGTGCTTGTGCAAGGCACCAAATAATGCATACATACAGAAATGGGGTAGTATGAGGTGCTGAAAATAGGAAGCCGACAGCGTTAACTGTTCGAAAGTTATAATTATAGTGCGATTCAAACGCGATGCATTTTCATAACGTTTTATAATATATCCGTGATGCAAATTTCTCGGAAACTGTCTCTTATATTTCAAAAAAAATGTACATGACGTATATTACATGTTCTTGCAAAGTTGGTCACTTTAAAGAGCCACAGACACTTTCACTAGGATACCAAACAAGGAATTACTACTTGCGATTATGTACTACTACTTGCATGCCATGCAATATATTAATAATCACGTGCATTTCACACTGGCTGGCATCTGGCTCAGACTTAAACACAGGTCAGTTGGTAGCTTAAACCACATTGATAATAGGTGGATTGATATCCATTTGCGTAGTAGTTCGATGCAGCAGAGTAAGAGTAGGAGTTGGAGTAGTAGCAGTTAATGTAGTACAGACCATGAAAAAACATGTAACAACTTGACTGGTAGCAATAGTACAGACTGGAAGCATCTGGATAGCAGTATGGACTTCTCGCTGATGTTTGGGCAGTAACGGTCACAGCTACTGGAATGGCCACAACACTCCATACCACCACAACGAACACAACTGCAGCAATGTTGAGGCCCAATGATATGTTAGCCTTTGCCCTCGCAGCCGCGATGTTACCTCGTTTTTCTTCTTCCTTTGCCTGATCAAGAAGAAATAGTGATACAGAAATGCAGCAGCAATCTACTAACTTACATTGAATGAGACGAATAACGCAGAAATGGTACATAAAAGAGATGGCCAGCCTCCAACAAGGAGGACCAAAAATGTCATTAGAACAGACAGAGTGAAGTAGTTATCTCCAGATGTTGGGCGGACAGCTAAACTAATTGGGACTGGGGTCGGCTGTTGTTGGACTAACATGGCTGGCTAATATTTGTAACATCAGCAGCATGTAAGAATTGCAAATGCAATGACTAATTCATACAGTTAGTACAACAGAAATTGCACTTACTTGCTGCGGTGTGAACAAAAGGTTTCCGCCATAAGGCTGTGGGGTGAGAGCTGTTGGATATGGCTGTGTGGGAAGGTTTGCATATGCCATTTTGACAGGATCCTGTACATATTCCTGGCGAGGATAGGGATTTCCTGGTAGATAGTAAAGTGGTTGGCCAGCTGGGTTTCCATAGAAAGGCTGCACTGGTCCTGCAATGTTCTGAAACTGTGTAGGCTGCTGTGAAGCAATAGACTGCTGCACAGTGGGATCTCTGTTGATCACTGATGTTGATGCCTGTTGCTCTTGGGTGCTCTGAATTCCACTCTGTGGGGGGGCTGCTGTTCAAGGTGCATGGATACATTTCAAATGGTGAAACAGCAGGACATTACATTTGTAGTAGAGGTGCATGTACATACACAGTGTATCATCTGGGTGTGTCATAATCAATCCTACATGCATGGCTGCGAAGTCAAATGCACAATAATAAACACTAAAATAGTGTCAGCAATAAGCAATGATATCCTTTAAAACTATTTTTGCAATCCAAGCTGCAATTTGTACATGTACCGCAGTACAGTATATTGTACATGTATAGTTTAAATTCCAATATTGCCACCTAGCTTCTTTGCAGACGTTCAGAGGGATTAACTCTTTGGACACCATGCTAGTTCATATATATGCATGCATGCATGCATATACACGCAACCGTTATGAAATCTACATGACAGTGTACAGTGTAAGTAAGAAATGTGTGGATCACAACTTCATGATCCATGCAAATGTTTGTGGCACTTGTGAGCTTCTAAGTATATGACATGTTTTGTTATTATACAACTGTAGTAACTAAGTTTCTTATGAAGAACACATTATTCAGATGACGTCACTAATGCTATTTACTCCCAGAACAGGAGTGTGCAGTCCCACATTAGTGTAGCACAACATAGTAGTCAACCGTAAGATAGCTTCAACGACATATACAACGCACAGGGCGAATAGGAAGACAATCATACTCGCGTATCTGCGCTAGTGTATAAGGCGTGTTTCTAAAACAATGCCCGTTTTACCTCTAACGCAGCGACCCTTTTCTTAAGTCATGTTAGCCTGAAGTAGTTTACTGGTACTAGTACCGCGCTAATGTAGCTAGCGAATGTAGAAGCAGAGTCAGCCAAGTCAAGTTGAGGAAATCTATTTTCTAGGCCTATAATTGTATCAACAGAGAAGGATGCTGCTTTATCTGGCTGAAGACTACCAAATTATTTGAGAAATGTGTCTTCAAATGGGAATTTTCCAAGCATTTTTTTAATGCTGCTAACGTAAAAGCTTCTCACTGCAGCAAAAAAGGGCTTCAAATCATACTCCTGCTCTAGATTATGAAGACAAGTCCAAGTGGACTCTCCTACACCAAGATTTTCATCTTGCCGTTGGTTGATGGATTCTAAGTTAAGACGTTGGGGATTGTCACTTACAGCTACAATACTGTCCTTACTTAGCACGTTTGATGCAAAAGTCAAACAAGCCTGCTTATTTCATCATAAAGCTGACAAAGTTGTGTTTGCAGTAGATTTTTGAAAAACACTGTTGAACCGGTCAATTGAGGGAAGGATGAAAGAAAGAAACAAAATAATAGGATAAGTTAAAGGGTTTTTTGTTCATCACAAGACAGAAAATATGACTTCAACCCATCATACTGGGAGAGGTATCTGCCACACATCTAATGGTACTTAGCCATCTAGTTGGGCAGTGTTTAAGAATAACCTAGAGGTTCGGTTGTGAAAAGAGAATGACACAGATCATAAAATTTTTGTTTACTGCTATGGTAAAAATAATAGAGCACATCAAATCAATATCAACTGGAAGTGCCTTTAGCCCTGCTTTCACAGTAAGATCAGCTAAGTGGCAAATGCAACTAACATCATACAAATGTGGGTGTTCATTTTATATTCGTTTTTGCACACCAGACCTTGCCCCCGTCATTACGTTGGTGGTATCAGACATAATGGCAACAGCCTTGGAGGCCTTTGCTCTCTAATGATGACTTGAGGGAAGTAAAAAGGTTAACTGCTGTGCCAATGTTGACAATTGGCATACACAAACACCTAGTACGGCACTGGAGTGGCAAGAATAATGCATGACTTGTCAGTTTTGTCATTAGACTCATCCATTAGTATGGAAAATGAACCATTAACTGACTAAAGGCTAAACTCAGATGTGACTCTGTTAAGAAACTGAGGAGCCAAAGTCTGAGTGACTATAGCTGTGGTTTTAGTACGACCACAGGATAACTGCTTTGCTAACTCTGAGTCTGGGAACATCTTGGGAAATAATTTATTGGCATGATCACTTGCTACAAATGGAATGTTATGCTTAGTAACGAACATAGCCCAAAGTGCCTCTGCTTTAATTGCACTTTCAGATACTTTAGTAGGGTTGAACATCGAAGTGATGGACCAGCAGAGCATGAAATAGCGGGCGGCCCACGGCCAATTTCAGATCATTTCTTTAAAACGACCGAGCAATTTAGTTAACACAGGGAAAAGTTTCGCATTCCCTAGTTGGATTTTGATCCACAATCCCTAGGTGGAAAGGCTTAAATCAACATTGGGCATTTTGATGTGGTTTGTTGTGTCTACTGCGATTGCTTATCACATTGGGATCTTCGATCAAAACCCAATGTTGGGAACTCGAAACTTTTCCCTGTGTAAGCGATCGGCCATTTGGCCGACTGGGTTTTATTTACATGTGCGGTTACTACATTGGAAGGTGGCCGCTCGATGCTTTTATTTTCAACTAAGAATTTAACGCTTAACCTTTTGCGTACGAAATAAGTTGATGTACACGAGCAGATGGCTACTGAAGTCGAATCTACAAAGAGAAAGTTAACGTTTTCAACGTACCAGAAGTGGCGCCGTGACTTTGATAGTGAACTGAAGACCTGTTACGTGGATGGACTGCGCAACTGAAACGTCTGCTGGAAAAACGTACGTGACTGATCTGAAATGTAGTGCTAAGTACAAAAGTAGAATAATCGGACGACGTATTAACAGCGATTGATGAATCACCGGGGCCAATTCACTGCGTACAAGCACACTTAGAGACCATGCAAAGAGTGAACAACATCCACATGCGATGGCAATTCTATGCCTGGAGATGGGATTAGCCACTCGAGGTGAATCAAGTGCCGCTTCCGCGCCAATAATAGCAGCGCTAACGTCACTATCGGACAATGATCGAGCAGAACTACGTAAAAAGTTTGACATTGTCTTTCTTCTTGCTCAGGAGAAGTTATTGCACTGTACTACACACAATTACTGTGGTGATGATGATTCTGATCCAGAGACTGAATTGTTGAAAGAGGTGGTAGACATCTACATGTAAGTCATCCCCAAACACTAAATGGTCCCACTCTTCTAGTCTCGTACCCAGACCCTGATTCCCACAGCTGCGGATGGATTACATCACCGCGCTACGTGGATTCCAGGAAGGTCCATCAGCAGCTGTGGGAATCAGGGTCTGGGTACGAGACTAGAAGAGTGGGACCATTTAGTGTTTGGGGATGACTTACATGTAGATGTCTAACTGTTAACACAATTGCTTACAGTGTAATAGGTTGTGAATATACATAGATGAACTTTTGACTGTAACTTTACTGTAGTATTGTAGTAAAGGGCTGACCAATTCTTAAAAATGGCCACCCAAAAGTATCGATGTGCGGCCTTTTGTCCACCCAAATCTTTATAGTTAAGTCATCCTCTGGCCGACCATGAACTTGATGATGCAGTTGCCATTTCCTTGTGGAGCTTCCCTTTAACGAGTTACATCATTTCGCCCACCATGATTTATGGTGAAATCAGAGCTGCACAGTGTACATCTTGCATAACTACCACCTTTTAAAGAAAATATTAATGTGCTTGTCATTGTCAGTATGCAGTGTAGCACTGTATTTACATTAATATAGTGTAATCTGAACCTGCGGCAGCAGGTTCAATATAAGATTGATTGAGGATTGATGAATATCATTAAAAAAACTTCACTCGCGTCTGGAGGGACAACGGAGAAAGGGATCGCTTATCTCTTTGTCGCGATGTAACGAGAACTCAAAGATCTACAGTTCTACGTTTGTCCCGTGTCATAGAACGATGTGCTTTTAGAAAAACAAATGAATTTTTTTTTTCTCGTGCCCAGTCCCCAAAAAATTCTTGGTCAACACGAGCTACAAACGGGTTTTGAAGGACGGCAATAGCACCAATATCTTCAGAACTCACCTGCACGGTGCCCTTTAAGGTCATATAGACACCTAGAAAGAAACTACAGCGAGAAGTACCTCATGCGATAGCAAGTTCTATATAGGAACTGGTATGAAGTTATTGCAGAAGTTTATTTGGTTTATTATTGTTCAATGAACTTATTTATACAGCTTGCAGTATAAATACTCCAACCTGCACGAAATTTATTTGGTGTTCCTATCGCAGTTTAATCGATACTTTGGCTAGTGAAGTTAAATGCCTTCGCGTAATCGAAAGAAAAGATCTAAGCAACGAGCGGAATACCTTCAAAAGCAAGACGATATTTTATCGCAAGAAAACAAGGCCAAAGCCCGAGCGCGCTACAAGGCCGATCCCGAAAAGAAGAAGGCCTCTGTACGCGACTGCTACAACGCAGATATTGAATCTAAGCAATCTGCTAAAAGGCAGCGATATCAAGAGGACGTCGAGGAGAACCGCGCTGCTAAAAAGCAGAAATACGAGGACAATTCAGCTGCCATTAAGGCATCTGAATGGAATCGGTATTGGAATGACCCCGCTGTCCGATTGGCTAAACGTGCTGCCGAGAGGAAGCGGCCCGGTATCGCAGGGGTTACCGAACTACTACTACCACCCAAAGGTATGTCATGGCATGTTGTATTGCACTAGCATTAAAAAGCTATAGGAAGCAACATGTGTACAGCACGCATGTAAGGGATCTGCCATTCACTTCACATGTAAAGCATGCATGGTGACCCAACTGTTGTGTACAGTCCTTTGTGACCTGTCTATAGAATATAGGGGTGTCATCCTTAATCTGATGTACAAAAAGGCTTTCCTTATCTGATGTACAACAGCAGCCCGCCTGCAACTGTGTATGAATTTAATTGCATTTTCTAGGGTTGAGCACTGAAAATTACTGCAACCATATCCTTCTCCCATATAGCTACTCCTTGTAATGGCACCTTTGGGAGGGTGGCAGCATGCGAAGTGGTGGTGGGGGCACTGGTATCAATGCTGGTGCCAGTGGTGGGGCTGGTGCTGGTAGCGGCGGTGCTCCTGCTTCTGCTGCTGGAGGTGGGGGCAGCTCTGCTGCTGCTTCTGCTGCTGGAGGTGGGGGCAGCTCTGCTGCTGCTTCTGCTGCTGGAGGTGGGGGCAGCTCTGCTGCTGCTTCTGCTGCTGGAGGTGGGGGCAGCTCTGCTGCTGCTTCTGCTGCTGGAGGTGGGGGCAGCTCTGCTGCTGCTTCTGCTGGTGGCGGCAAAGGCAGCTCTGCTGCTGCTTCTGCTGGTGGCGGCGAGGGCAGCTCTGCTGCTGCTTCTGCTGATAGCGGCGGGGGCAGTGCTGCGGCTGCTGCTGGCGGTGGGGGCAACGCTGCTACTACTGCTGGCGGCGGATGGTAGGGGGACAACACTGTATCTAGCAGCGGTGGCTGCGTAAATGGAAGAGAAGTTGGAGGATGTACTTCGTCCTCCAACTCCTCTTCAAAAAATCTTTCATATTGCGAGTTTTCCATCTGAATCAACAGTATAGAAACAAAGTGCAAGGATTTAGTTTTTACCTTTTTCGTTCTCAGCAAGCAAAGTGCACTATTTGGCGGGTGAGTCACTTTTATACATGAAAAACCTTTACATGTGTGCCGGCTGTGCTACAATTCTATTGGTCCAATTTCATCCGTTACATCACTGATCAGTCTACATATTCATGACCTCACAGATAAGGGGGGAGTGTATGTGTGTGTGTGTGTGTGTGTGTGTGTGTGTGTGTGTGTGTGTGTGTTGCCAGCTGTGCTAAAATTATATTGGTCCAATTTTATCTATTCACCAGATTGGTCTGCATAACTCATGACCCTGGCTCCCATGGCCTGAACCAGGCCGCCGCGGCCATAGAAGAGGCAGGGGGAGACAAAGAGGACAAGGCCGAACAGTAAATAACATTAAGAACTCCTTCCTATACATATAATTTCTATTATTACATTTTTTAACCTCCCTCCCTTCGAAAATTAAAATCAATTTATGACCACTTATAAAGACGCCAGAGGAAAAAACTTATGAAACAAGTAAATAAAAACATTCTCTAACGAGAAAGTTGTTGGTATATAGGATTGACCAATGGTGGTGTAAAAAGCACAGAAACAAGAGTGACAGAAATTTGACTGGAAAATTGAAATAGGCCTATATTTAGCACACTAACGTTATAACAGTACATGCCTGAGGCTAAATATAGGCCTATTTCAATTTTCCAGTCAAGCTTCTGTCACTCTTGTTTCTGTGCTTTTTACACCACCATTGGTCAATCCTACAGTAGTGGTCAAAAAAAACTTTACGTTTCTTAAAACGCCGTTCCCGTTGCACGGTGTGAAGACTGTACATGTAGTTCTAGGAACGTACCATTGCCGTACCGTTTTAGAAAACTATAGAAGACTTATTATCACATTTATGTGTCAGCGAAATGAACGCCGTTTTTAAGAACTGCCGTTCCGTTTTTAACTGCCTATAACGTTTTGTCACATTTCGTGACAACGTAAAAATCAACGCTCTAGTCTGTACACACTGTTATAAATACTGCGCAGCCAGTTGCAACTTTGCATGCTAAAAAGAAAATGGTATACTCGCCCTACAAGAAGTTCCGGATAATATTTTTCCATCGTAATGGTTTAAAGGCTCCAGAGATAGCAAAACGATTATTGAGCGAAGGAATGGTAGCTTCAAGGCAGGGAATACACCAATTTTTGAAGAGGTATGTCTTGACTGGCTCCATTGGTCGAAAAGAAGGTAGCGGACGAGCGGGACGACGTTCAAAAGTAACGGAAGCAATTAAAGTTCTAGTCGAAAACCAGATGAGAGAAGACGACGAGACATCGGTGCTCGTGGCGTTTTTTTTAAACGGCGAAAAACGTGCTCGTGAACGGAGGAGAAACGTATTCGCAAACGCTGGAATTCGCGCGAACTGTACTTAATTGTTAATTGGATACCCTAAAACGGCGTTGACGTTCCGTTGCCGTTGCATTGCCGTGCCGTTTGTCAAAACGGCCGCGCAACGGCAACGGCGTTTTAAGAAACGTAAAGTTTTTTTTGACCACTACTGTATATACCAACAACTTTCTCGTTAGAGAATGTTTTTATTTACTTGTTACATAGATTATATAGCCTTTTGAAACTGTCACTGTTATACGTTACTTTTGGAGCTCTCACTCCTATCCTGCATCCACGCCTTGTCGAAGTGACAGTCCCGTTTCTTCGTAGATGGGGGCTCATCTCATTCGACTGTACGCTTAGCCATGCACAAATGCTTGAATAGCTGTCAATCATTACTTACGGTTTAAACACGTGGGAAATACGACAACCGCAAATGAGATTTCATTATAGACAAATTAGGGTGTGTGACCTAAGTTATAGAATTCTGGGACAATGGGGGCCATCCGGGACCCTTCCGGGACAAGGGTACGAAATCTGGTAGTGTCCCGGACACTCCGGGACGGTTGGCAACTATGTAGGTGACGTGCCAAACTAACAGATTAGACACGAAGCCGCTCGTGACTGTCAGAGGAGGGTAACGTACTCATCATACCTTTTTATTATACACGTACGCTCCATTTCCTTGCACAACCCAACCAAGGACTCGAAACAGTTGAGATTCGGAGCTATGTTAATCGCACACAGATACTATGCTCACCGTCCATCTCTTGATCTTCCATGGAGTGTTATTTGACGTAGCAACAGCAGCCTGGCGAAATAAGCGGTGTTATGGCAATAGAAATTTAAATACTCAGTACGTGCATGATGATGTCACGACTAATTGAAAGGAGGAGTTGGCGTATAAAAAGTTTGGATTTAAAATGACTTAACGAGCCTAAGCTAATTGAATTGATATCTAACAGAGCTCTATGAAAAGTGAATGTCATTAGATGGCATGCGGCAGGGTTTGCTACAGATTCTACAATGTCCAGGTGATGTGCGAATGTGCAAACGTGCTGATGTGCGAGCCGCTACTGTATGATGAGTGAAGCTGCAATACATCCACTCAAGTGGGGGTACCCGAGATCATTGATGCATATTATTTATAATCCATGTTCATCAGTTTATGTGGGCAGACTGTACCAGCAAGTAATAGCATATGATGCGGCAGAAGAGTCCATGAAGGCTGCTGTAGAAAGTGTAAAGGCACCTTACTACGCTACAAGTGGAGAGGCTAGAGTTGCCACATTTAGGATTTAATGTTCTAAATTAGTGGGCTATAACTAATGCACTCTATGATTCATCGTCAAATGCTTACTTTGTCTGGCTGGAAGGTATGCACATTAGTAGTAAATGCCCGTGTTTATCAGCTTACAAACCATATTGTCCATTTCAGTACACATAGGATTGTTGAGATTTCCGCTCTTTCTAGACGAGTGCATGTGTCTGTGCGCATGTGGTCTGAGTGTTATTTATGGGTGCGTCCGTGTGTATCTTGGGTGTGTTTGTGTGTATTGTGTGAGCATGCATGTGTGTCAGTGTATATCTGTGGGTGCATGTGTCTGTGAGTGGGTATGTCTGTGATTGGGTGTCTTGGATGTGTGTGTGTGTGTGATGTGTGTGTGTGTGTGTGTGTGTGTGTGTGTGTGTGTGTGTGTGTGTGTGTGTGTGTGTGTGTGTGTGTGTGTGTGTGTGTGTGTGTGTGTGTGTGTGTGTGTGTGTGTGTGTGTGTGTGTGTGTGTGTGTGTGTGTGTGTGTGTGTGTGTGTGTGTGTGCAAGTGTGTGTTGATCACTGCATTTCATGTGTGGTAAACCTATCTGATATGTGATATGCACTTATGCATACATCCTGTCTGTGGTTCAGGGTGATCACCACAGTTGCTATTGGGAGAGTCCCCCGCTGGCTAAGGGATGGGGCAGGACTCTCAGTCAGGAACACTGGTGACCAGCAGATAATGCAGGGCCCAAACAGGCAGTGTGGACAAGGAAGATCGCTGTCCAGCATTCCTCCTGGGTAACCTGAGTAGATTGAAACCAACAAAGTGTATATACATGGGGGGGGATGTTGCTATGGCAACTACCCAATGACCTCCTGTACTAAAGGTGTTGGCTAGCAATTGGATGGTATCTTGGCATGTATACTATAACCACCCCTTCCTGTGTTGTCTCAGGCCAGCCACAAAGCCTGCAGGTATAGGTTTTCACTGGTATATGATCAACAACAACCTTGTAGAGTGCGTAGGAGTGTGGGAATGTGGCTTATCCGTTTTACTAATTCAGTACAGACTTTTTTACTAATTGCACTGCATTGGCTTGTTTATTATCTATTTTACTTGTTTACTAGCTTGTTTTATTATGTTGTTTTATAAATCCCTAGGATTATCATTACATTGTCCCCAAATGTACAGTTAGTCAATGAGAAGGGTTTCTCATTACAATATTCCACGGTCATTTGTGTCAATACCTTTACGATTTACGTTTTTGATATTTGAAAATAATCTAGCTAGTACATCGAAGAACTATAAAATGTACTAAAAACTAGGCCTTCCTATTGAAAAATCGGCTTCCATACCCGGGAGAAGCATTTCATGTTGAATCTGTACGTTCCTCCATCTCAAAATTGACTCGCGCGTGGACTATACTAGCTGCACGAAAGATTATAAACAGATGCCAATACCTGACCTTTGTTATTGTCATAACCAGTAGTTGTACGCCTGCATACTATCTGCTGCACTCTACATTGTATCCATATACCATATGCATGCAACCATTTGCATCATGCATATATTGAATGCGTGCACCAATTTAGGTGCACAGTAAAAGTATGCAGGCCTCCTGCATGGGCAGCAAGTTAGTTCTAATCTCTTAATTCATCATGCTGCATGCAATTGAGAGCTATACATGTAAGCATTCATTACTGCAGCGGTGCAGTCATGTTATCTTGCACCGTATTGTCTTGCATAATGCAAAATTCACTTAACCTAATTAATCGCAGACTATGACAGCATAATTGGATCATGCACCATCAACCGCATGTATCGCAATGCATGCATGCACGGATAATGCTCGTAACTAGTGAAATAAACAAGAAAAGCGTGGAAATTGTAACTGAGCGTTGTCCGAGGTTACCAGGCAAAAGAGTCTATATAAACATCGCCGAGCTTTTTCATGTATACCGATAGAACAAGCGTTGAACAATACAACCATTTTGAAATGCCGTGAGTGTTACTGACAATAAGATGACATGAGGCATATGTATCCCACTGGGTTCGAGCAAGGATTGTAAAAGTCAATAATCCTTGTTAGAGCTACTAGCTGGTTCAAGTAGACAAATGATTAATTAAAAGAACAGATCACATCGCACACTGCAATGAGGCATAACAGATATATTGTGTGCACACATGATTTCAATGTTTTGGTCAGTCCCTATCGGGATGCGTTGCATGATTTATTTATCAACTCACATATGCGTGGGCGTACCGCAGTAGCCACACCCTCGCGCAGAAGCTGTAATAAAGACTTTCGTTATTTTTAATTATACCAGATTTAAATCAATGTTACATGTGCACGTGAGCCAAAGTTTCGTCATGAAGGTATTAACATGATATTTAAATATCTTGTGTCATCTTTTCAAATACATTTATGAATAAATTTTACTAATTATGCGCGGTTAAAATTAATGTAAATGTCTTGATTTTAGTAAAAGGGTGCATGTTTTTTTCATGAAAAATGCATATTATAATCAAATCAATTTTTAGAGTATATTAAACAGTGTTGCCGCGGTCAGCTATTATCGATCCGGTCACGATCACGGCTAACCGTACCGGATCGTCCCGGTCACCTACACGGACGGTAGCTGACCGTATACAACCCACCCGATCAAAGTTGACGGTTACCGGGAAAATCGAAGCGGTTACGGACGAACACTATATCTCTTTTGATTGTTTGAGTCAGAGATACATTTCTTTCAGCAGCCACTAAGCTATCACACTAAAAAATATTTAATAATACTAATAAAATTTGAACAGAGCACACAGGTATACTATCATAGAAACACACCAGCTTGTGTGCTGAAAGCCATTGTTGCTCAGTAGGCGTGGGATAAAGATTGTATTCCTTACAAACTTCCTGTACTGTAGGGCTTCAGTGCTAAACATCTCCCAACATATAGAATGTCGAATGCCTAAGGAATCAGATTTACATATGGTTGATCGCGAGATGATTTCATTGCTAATTGCTACACCAGACAGCGGACCGAGATTCGCAAACAATTCAAGCAGCTGCAAATTAAATAAGATTTGCAAAGAAGCAGCTGCAAATCGATTGCAGGATTTTCAAACAAGCAGCTGCAAATTGATTGTCAATATTGTTGCATTGCACATATGTAACCGTGTAAATTTTTGTCGGTTCCCGGCTATCTGGCTGAAAAAACTGGCGGTTCGGTGATTCGCGACCAACATTACGTCATGCATCTTTTCTGGCGGTCACGGACACGGTCAGGCCAACCGTATCGGCTGATTTGCCGGTTTTCACGGTTGACGGGCAAACCGCGGCATCACTGATATTAAACATGTTTGAAATTCAATGTGGAAAAAAACAACAGGATGACCGCGTATGTATGGGCCATTACTGGATATGTGTAGCTGCATGAGGTGCTTGGAGGATTAGATATCTGGGCCTGTCCATTTGCACCAGATCTCAGACAGGTCCTCGCCTCCTGCATCGCAGGCAACCATTCGCGGAAATTAATGCTTCTAAGTCAGAGGTGGCAACTGATCTTATAGCCGAGCCTCCGCCTGCAACCGCAAAAACGAAAGAGCGACCTTCACTCGCGCTGATGAATGAGGCTCGCATTAAAGGTAACACTCCCTATCCAAAGTGATTCTCGCCTATTTTTCCTTCGAGGAAACGAGTGAAATGCACGCGCACAAACGTGTCCGTGAGTCGTGTGTATATCACCTGAAAATTTGTCACTACATTTTCTGGTCATATCATCTTTTATTTTTAGCGAGTGACGCTCTTGATCATGTCACGTGATACAAAAACTAAATTTCAATTTCACAGACATACATGAATGTACACGTCTGGTAACACTACTTTATTGAGTCAATCACCAAATGTTTCCCAGACTGAATAGAGTTTCTGCAGAGGTGGGAGAGGAGAGAGAAAAAGGAAAGATGGAGTGAGAAGTAGTAAGAAAGGGTAGGGGATAGAAGGGTGAACAATAAAAAGGGAAGGGGAGAGAAGTAGGGTGAGAAGTAACAAGGGGTAGGGGACAAAGAGGGACAAAGCTCAGAACTCAACCACTTGCCGGGCCCTTAGTCATTGAATGACTGGCACTCCTCAGGTTGTTACTACAAATATTCACACACACATGCACAAACACACACTCGCACACAGACACACACACGCAACACACACGTACATACACGACACACAAGCACACACACTCACACAACACAACACGTACGCACACATTAAAATATTGAAGTGTGACTGCTTGCCTCGATCTATTCTTGTGTGCTTTCTCTGCAAGAATAGGGGAGAGGGATAGAGAAGTGCATGGGAGAGGAAGTGAGGAGGAGTGGGAGGAAAGAGATAAACGTGTGTACTGGCCTCAAATTCCCTCTATATGGGAACACATCATGTATCACCAGTTGATCCCCATCGGAGAGGTGGGCATCTATAAGAATGCAATATATACATCATCTGAGGGTGTTTGCTAACACATACGTTTCTACTGACCTTAACTCTTTCGCGGGCAACAGCGCCATGCCGGAGCTGCTATTAAAAAAAGCCACTTTTAATCTAACCACTAATTAACATTTTTGGAGTCACAAACACACTGTTTAGGAGAAACGTTACCGCAATAATTGCCAACGCCCTCGACACTAAGCTCTTAATGATCACGGCTTCAGTAACCAGAAGCCGTGATCATGAGGAACTTTAAATTTAGTATAATTTTTCAGTGTCGAGGCGTTGGCAAATTTTGGTTGAAACGCTCTTTGTAAACAGCTTCAGGGAATTTGACAAGCAAACAAACTTTCCTCCATATCCAGAAATTCCAATGCATCGAGAGGACACCAATGCATTTTAAGTCGAAAATATTTTCCAATTGCATCAGTCGATAGAGAAAATTTGGAAAATCATAATGATATATATTTTATGGCATTTGCACTGAAAGGAACAGTGCTATTAGTACTTGCGCGGTCGTGTTCATTACGTAATGCAGTGAGTCGTGCTTTACGTCACGAATCAGTTTACTAATGTAAACACGAGATCTTAGACCGGTCATCAACACATAACCATTTGCAGAAATGCTTCTAAGTCGGAGGTGCAGGGGCGGATACAGGGGGAGGGGGCAACTGGGTTTTGCCACACACACGCGCACACACCACGGTAGTCTGCTCTCATTGAACGCGTGGAAATTAGGCCCAGAAATTTTGAAATGGTTGCTAGGTCCCATAGCAACGAACCGGACAACCGATGTCCTTAGGAGAATGTGAAGTACGCAAAGTACGCGAAATGCAATAAGCGGTTTAACGCCACTCTATGAGTGACAAGCACCTTAATGATTTGGGTAAAGACTAGCGATGACGAATTTTCTGAAGTGGTTTTATAACCTCTTGAAATCGGCCATTTTTATTCGTAACATAGGCCTATGTACGAGGATATATATTTACAGAACTGAAACTATTAATTGTTGGTTTCAGAAATTATTTCACCCTTTAAGGAGGCCAACAGATACATCCAGATTGCCTTCTGCATGGCTATGCTATTGAGCTTAAAAGGTGGTGTAGGAGCACATATATGTACAACTGATTAAAATGAGCAGGGCTAGGTTTGTGTTAACTTTATTCTCTTTGTTGGTGGAGGAATAGCAGCAACTATTTGTGGCTCTATACTTAAAAGGTGTTCTTTTATTATGCACTGCAACTGTTTTACTTTGTCTTTTATGGGTGCAAACGCCAGGCCTAGTCGCAATTAAATTTTGCATGAATTGACTCAGCACCCTGTTCACCTACATGTACATGTAGTAGCCCAAAACAAACGTGGGTGGCATTTGCCCATTGTGTGGCATGGTCTTCCAGCAAATGCATTTTGATTGTTGTTGTAGCATCTGCAAATGTCCCACGAAAGAAGGCCATAAACTCATGAACAGCCTGTATAATTGAACAAAAAGCACACCATCAAAGGTCAGAAGTGAATAAATTAAATATTACTTACGCTGTCTAATGCATGCACATGTGCTTCCTCTAAAAAGTTTTGATCACAGATGTTGTGGCATTTTCCAAATAAGGAAAATGCAGTAATGAACTGTGCCATTTTTTCTACTCAGTACTTCTTCTGATCAGTGGGGCAGTTTCTGTAGTGTCATTTCAGATATGGATGTGCACAATTTCTGAATGTTGGGTAACTGAAGATGTTACTGGATAATTCATATGCATATAAGATCCATGTGTGTGTGTGCTATACCTTTAGTGCTTTGTGAACATGATTTCCAATAAATGCACCCCCAAAATACTGCTAGCGTTGCACTCCAATTTCCTGCAAAGCACTATCAAGCCTCTTAACAAAGGGCCCTTCTTTTTCATTAAACCACTTCTTCACTGCTGCTCTGCCTTTTCTAACCTGTGTTTCCTAGGGTGAATAAATATCTTTTGTATTCCTCTACTACTATACTCATTCGAACTTACAAGTGCCTTGACATGTTGTTTTTTTGTCTGCAGCTTGTTTCAGGAGGTTCACAGCTCGTGGATTTCTCTCTGCACCACCAACCAAGACCACATATGTTGCCATTTGCTGAAAATTTTCCAGTGCTTGCTGGGCTTCTTCAAGCTCAGCTTGGAGCAGTGGAAGTTTCTGCAGCTCCAAGCTGTACTTTGAAAAGCTGGATGAGTCAACATCAGTTGCATGCAATGCAAGCTCGAGATCTAGGTTACAGCATACAGCTTCCAGTAAATTGAACATTTTGGTGAAGATGCCCAATGTAATATGGTAGCCAGGTGGACAGACCTGTTTAAGTGATGCATGTGAGTTATGTGCTCAATATTGGATACACATGTATATACTTGTGAAACTGGGATGTCAAAAATAGGTGGTGAGATGCAGTTATAAAACTTCTGTGCATCTCTTTTGATGCTCCCTGCCGAGACATAGCGCTGATGGTCAGCACGCATAGTCTCAAGGGTCCTCTGAGCTGCATGTCCTCGGACTGATAAAGGAGTAGCCATCATCTCACTATGGATGATGCAATATGGACACGGGTAGCATCCTATCGCATGTTTATAATGTTACTGACACTGAAAATAGTAATGCCCACCTACCACTTGCTCCGGATAATCCATACATTTTGGACAAAAACTCAAAGTCCCCACATATGAATATCTTGATTGTATACTGTCTGAAATTATGCAATGATGTATTATTGATCATGACAAGCATAATTAAACAAATTCTTACCCCCATTTCATTCCATTAAGATGTTCTATCTGGTCTTTGAAACGGTCAAGTGCTGCATGGAGGTTGGTGACACTGTCCCCAGCTGCGAAGCAGCAAAACACACATGTGTTGTGGACAGAATTGGGAGTGGCAATATTGACAATTTGGAAATTCATTTTGAATGTTCCACCACCCTTGTCCCCTCCTATCTTTATGCACACCTCACTGGCAGGTATGAATCCTTCATGCCAGGTAAGCCTTCTTGTCCTGCATGAAAAGTTGCATGTGAAAATGTTGGTTGGTATGCTTGTCTAAACTCATTACCTCTCATTATCTTCTAAGAGGTGGACAACCTTTGCAACCAGCTCTGGAATATATATTAGAGGAGCTCCTTTGATTTCCTTTCCACCCGAGGGAAGCATAACATAAAGATATAGGTGCAAGCTCTCCTTTCAGATTATCACTGACGATTTGTTTAGAAATTTCTCTCATTCTCTCCTCACCAGCCAGTGAAATGCCTGAAGATTTGAGCCACCTGAAAAAGGCAGTGATTTATGATTGCTGCTACGTTTTGCCTATTGTATGCATACCGTCTAAGAAGTCGTAATTTATTCCAGGGAATAACAAGACCGGCTTTTATTGCCAAAACTTCAGCTGCCCCAATAGCTATGGTGGAAGAGATGCCTGCTTTCTGCAACAAAGCTCGTATTTCTTCATCATTGAGTACAAGGACTTCGTTCTGAATGAGGGCAGATGGTTCTCCTCCACTGACTATGCTTCGCATGGTCTGCATCTCAGAGCATCTCATTTTCACAGTTCTTAAACTAACAGCTGTGGTCGGGTTTCGGGCCTTGGTCACTTGAATGAATGTCATTGGCTAAAGTGAGGATACAATGTTATGCAACATTATAATAAGCTAAATAAACTTAACTGTTCCTCCGTTTGCAAGATGTATGATACCCTTTTCTGTACTGGTTGAAATTGCCTTCTTCAATAGTACTACAGCTTCCCTTTCTTCATTAGATGGTGTGCACTTGTGCGCTTTAGAAGCATCTGCCTTCACATCTCTGCTGCAGCTGACGCAATGCACCAGAATATCTGCTAACAGCAGAAGTATCAGGTTTGATGCTGGCCTTATCCGTGATGAAAGCAAGGGGCCATCATCCGAGCATTCTCAGCACCTGTTGCTACTAGCCACTCAACTATGCACTTGGTGCATACCAGTGCACTCACGGGAGCTCGAGTGGCTGTGTCAGAAGATTGGAACACAGTTGACACTTGAGCTGGCTCAAAACAGACGAGCTATTCTGGCTTGCAACAGGTGGACAATGATTATGAGAGAAGATTGGAGGAGGGGCAATCTTCCAAAGATAATCTATGAAAATATTGGGTGTGACTCTTGGTTAGTGGCCTCTACCAACAGTTGATCTCCTCACATGTCCTCTCTCACTTTTACTGAAGTGCTCACACACCTGCATGTGTGTATTATGAAGTCATGCATGCTAGAAGTTCTTTATTATGTATATGTACCGTGCGTTCATCGGTATGCTTCTGCCACTGAAATGGGATTACAGCACACCTGTGATGTACCCCCTCTGTCAAAGCATGGGTGGTTCTTTGCATGGAATGCTTGCAACAGATACAGAAACGTTCAGGATGTATGCTGATATCATCAGTAGAGGTGTTCTTTGAAAAAATATTCTATACCTCGTCATATTCGAGCATTACTTCAGAAAAAGAAAAAATGGTATCACGTTAACAAGAGTCTCTATCGTAAATTTGCAAAGGAGTATGATTTTGCAGTTCAAGCATATCTTGCTTCCAAAGAGTTGAGAGTTGTTAATAGTAGAAACCTATCATATTTCTATTCTTATGCCAACTTCAAATTTAATAATATTGCTGTTATTCCCCCTTTAGCTAGAAGTGATGGAAGTATTGCTACTTCTGATTCAGATAAATGCGGCCTGCTAAATCAATTCTTTGTTTCCGTATTTACAGTGGATGATGGTATCCTACCTTCCTTAGCTCACCGTAATCCAGTTGCTGCTTCTCTTGGTTCTGTCACTTTCACTTATGACAGAGTGTTTAGAGCTTTAATGAAATTGCCATTGAAATACTCAAAAACTCCAGACAATCTTCCTGCTATCTTTTTAAAGTCAATTGCTGGTGGGATAGCATTTCCTTTGTCTTATCTCTTCAATATGTCAATGAAGTGTGGTAGAGTTCCATCTGATTGGAAAATTGCCTATGTCTGTCCTATTTTTAAAAAAGGTGATCGCAAGCTTCCATCTAACTATTGACCTGTCTCTCTTACAAGTATATGTGGCAAGGTTATGGAAAGTAATTCAATGATTGCCTTTCTGAGGGCTAACCATCTCCTATCTGATGAACAATATGGCTTTTTGGCTAAGCGCTCTACTTGCACCCAATTATTAACAACCTTAAATGATTTTACTTTGCTGGCTGACAATAAAATGAGAGTTGATGCTGTATACATTGACTTCGCTAAGGCTTTTGATTCAGTTTCTCATTCTTAGCTTCTTTTAAAAGCCACATTGTATGGATTTACTTGGATTGGTTATCCTCCTTTCTCTCTGATCAGTTTCAATGTGTATATATTCATGAATCTCAGTCCACTCTACTTCCTGTCATAAGTGGTGTGCCTCAAGGCTCTGTTCTAGGTCCTCTACTCTTTCTAATATACATCAATGACCTTCCTGACTGTCTCACTCCACCTGTAAAGGTGAAAATCTTTGCTGATGATACTAAACTATACTCTGCTCGTTACAGTACAGAAGATCCTGCGTTCTCAAACTCTCTATCTGAATTTTGTAACTGGTCTTCCAAGTGGCAGCTAAACATTGCTTTTCAAAAATGTAATGTCATCTCGTTTGGAAATCTAGCAGTCCCATCTATCAAGTATTCTTTATCAAGCGTAGTCTTAGAAGAAGTATCTTCTATTCGTAATCTTGGTGTCATTCTTTCATCTGATTTAAAGTTTCACATTCACTGCTCGGCTATTGCTGCTAAAGCACATCATCGATGTGCTCTTCTTTTGAAGGGTTTTCACTCAAATGATGTTTCAATACTTTCACAGCTGTTCACTACCTATGTTAGGCCACTTCTTGAGTCAAACACTCAGGTGTGGAATCCATGGCTTCATCAAGACATTCATTCCATTGAAAAGGTCCAATTTATAATAATAATAATAATAATAATAATAATAATAAAGAAGATGTTGGTGAAGTCGACCCCCAAGTGGCTCTCGTACTCCTCCGGCTTTGTGGTGGTTACTGTAAGCTTGTCCATCTTGCTCGAGCCGTACCCCCTTCTTTCTCTCAGTCTGTTCTGCAGTTATTTGATCAAGATGTTCAAAAATGTTTCACTTCTTGCACAGGGGTGCATCCTTCCATTGCTGCATGGAAGCAGGCCCAGCTGAGCCTCAGCCGAGGAGGTCTTGGGCTGCGTTCCCTGTCTCATCATGCACCAGCAGCCTTTATTGCATCGTTATGTTTCTCTGGCCTGGGTTCAATTTCTCATGTACACCTCCTCCAGTCCTTGGAGATATTTAATTCTTCAGTTCATCAGTCGGACAACATACAGATCGGATCCGTACTGGAAAAGTTACCTTCTCAGAAGACTCTTTCCAGTATATTGGACGATAATTTATTCCGAGTTCTCCAGGGTTCTCTGTCGATTGCTGACAGAGCTCGTCTCTTATCAGCATCCTCCCCACATGCATCCTCATGGCTGACGGTTACCCCATCTGAAGGCCAAGGCTTACATTTAGACCCTCCAGTATTTCAGACAGCACTGAAGTGGTGGTTAGGGCTTGATACAGCTGAGGGTTCTATTTGTGCACTCTGCCCAGATAAAATGTTGGATCCCCTAGGGCATCATGCCACTACTTGTAAACGTGGTGGGGATGTAGTTTTCCGCCACAACAAGTTGCGGGACATATTGGCAGAAACATGTAGGCGAGCCCACTTAAGTGTTCAAGTAGAAGCTGGCTGCAACCTTACACCAGATCACAGCCACTCTCGTCCTGCAGATGTCCTCATTTCCAACTGGGTTCTGGGGAAAACGGCTGCCTGCGACATATCAGTTACCTCTCCGCTGAACTCAAACATTATGTCTGAAGCAGGAGTAACTGCTGGAGCAGCTGCGCAAGCCACTGAGCTCAGAAAGCATGAGGCCAACGATGTGAAGTGCAGCGAGTTAGGTTGGTTATGTATCCCTCTTGTGGTTGAGTCATATGGTGCATGGGGGAAAGAGGCTATGGAGTCATTTTCGAGTCTAGCCTCTCGCCTAGCCATAACATCATCAAGGCCTAAATCTGCTGTTCTATCAGAGCTGTATGGCCGACTCAATCTGAACCTAGTAAGGGCTAATGTGAGGGCTATAATGTCCCGATATTGCCCTCTAAATTCTTTCTGAGGTGTTATTTAGCTTTGGTCATGTTCTTGTGTATTTTGTTTGTCAATATTGTTGTGTAATATTTTTGTGAATAATCAATAATTGTTATCGTGAAAAAAAAAAAAAAAAAATTTATTTGGTAAATTTACACCAAAAAGGCAAGTAATAGCATTAGGAAATGCACTTATAAACTTTGACTCTCATTCAAGAGATGGGTCCATCTTTGAGGCTTTTCGTCAATGTATCTAAATGTGAGTTGTTTGGATGTGGAGACCTGTCTTCTTTTCCTCCTGAGATGAAGGTGTCACGAGTACCCAACCTTGTGATTCTGGGTGCTCCAATTGGGGATCTCATTTTTTGTGCTAAGTTCGTGGCACAAAAACGAGCTGATGCAGCAGTACTATTATCCCAGTTGGCAGAAGTAGGAGCGGAGGATCCTCAGGTAGCTTTCCTTCTGTTACGGCAGTGTGCGGCGTTCTGCAAGTTAGTCCATTTGGCTCGCTCCGCAACTCCTTCACACATTGCAGAGGGCTTGGCGCTGTTCGACAGGGACGTACGCCAATGCTTTGCTGAATGCACAGCTGTAGATGCTGCTGATGTGGAGTGGATGCAAGCACAGCTTAGCCTTTGTAGGGGTGGGCTTGGCCTCCGTAGCTTGTCATCCCATTGTGTTGCAGCATACCTTGCCTCCATCAGCAGTTCTGGCTGTGACAAGTGGAATCTTTTAGTGGAGCCAATCGAACTCTTTAATGGGTTAGTATCAGCGGAGGATGCAATAACTCTGGAAACATTAGCCACCTCTAAAATGCGCCAGCACTCCCCTGTCCGGAAAAATTGAAGACCAGCAGTTTCGGCAGCTGTTTCACATCTCTTCTCCTGCCAATAGAGCTCGCTTGCTATCAATTTCATCTCGTCATGCTGCTTCGTGGCTTACTGTTGTCCCCTCCCCAGGCCTTAACTTGCATCTGGAGCCAAATGAATTCCAGATTGCTGTGAAGTGGTGGTTAGGAATGGATGTTTCGTTTAGTTCTTGCTGTCCTCACTGCCCTGACCACAGGCTGGACCCGCTTGGTCACCATGCACTGACGTGCAAACACGGGGGGGATGTAGTCTTACGTCACAACAGCCTACGGGATGTTTTTGTGGAGTTTTGCCACAGAGCCTGTCTAGGTGGTCAGGTAGAAGTGGGAAGTGGTCAAGGTCATGACAGGCTTAACTCTCGTCCTGCAGACGTTTTGGTTAAAAACTGGCACCTTGGCAAACATGCTGCATTTGACCTCACCATCACTTCTCCGCTTAATCCAACCACTTTGACGGAAGCGGGAGTGAAGTGTGGGTCATCTGCTCAGGTTGCCGAGGTTAGGAAGCATGCTGCTAATGATGGGAAATGTAAGGAGCTGGGGTGGGTATGTATTCCACTAGCTGTGGAGTCGTATGGATGCTGGGCATGGAAGCCCAGGAATCTTTTAAACGTCTGGCGGCTCGTCTAGCGATCCAAATGGGATGCAGCAGATCGCAGGCTACTACCACATTGTACCAGAGGCTGAGCCTTTCCCTCGTGAGAGCTAATGCAAGAGCATTGCTCTCCCGTGCAAGGGTTCATTTGAAGGAGGGGGGTTGAGGTGTGAGTGTGGATTTATAGTTATAGGTGACTTTACTATAATTAAGGTGCATTTATTTAGACCAGTATATGTGTTGATTGTGTATTATTATAGTACATGTAATAATAATAATTATTATTATAAATGTTTTGCAATCATAGCTGGCTGTTTGCTTGTGTTTACGCATTCTTAAGCGTTGTCCACACACTCTGCAGTGCTTGGGCACTTGCTGGATGTGGTAATCCATGCCTGTAATTACATAAATGTGCATTTATTACAACAACCATGTCGATTATTCATGAAAAACGACTGCCTTGTTTGGGACGACAGAAAATTCGTCACTACTTTGTGTGTGATAATTCTAACAGCCACATCTCTCTTAGTCATTACTGTTTTAAGCTTACCTTCTGGATTAGTGCACGAAGTCCACTCTACCGAATTTAGTAACCACCCCTCCAAAATGATAGCCGCGTGGCGTTATGTAAACAGCATGCGCATACCATTGTCGTGTGACGTGGAGAGTGCGTGTACAGTGGCGATATAAATAAAATAAGTGCGGTGTTTGAATCAATTTTCGTATTTTGATTCGCTGGTCCTGCTGAGTCGTTATCAGCTTCGAAACATGGATACGCAGTAATGAGGCGTCTGTTTTCAATTATCGAGGTACATACCGTAACGTTCTAATTGTAAACCTAATTTCCAGCCGCATACAACCGTGACACACACGCACACCTCCTAAAATTAAATATTCATAGCTGGAAGGGGCGGTGGCTGAAACGTAGATTGCAAGACTGTGCCACGCAGTCTAGCAGCTGCACCATATAATTATTTTTATCACCGGTGTGTCTGTTCTTGGCGCGGAATCGTTCTTGGAATCGTTTTTGTGAGTTCCTATACTGGTTGTTCGAATGAAGGCAAATTAAGGTGGAATAACAGTTGACCGGATTGAGATAAAAATCCGAAATTTTGAAACACCGAATAGAAGCTAGCCTCACATTCCTCAGCCTCACATTCCAGCGGTTAGATCATGCCGATAACCGGCGCGCGCGGTATATATAGCCTATATGCGCAAGGAGCGCTGTGATCGACAAAAACCATCAAAGAAGGACTGGGCGCGTTTTCCGTGCGATTTGGAGTGCCGTCTACCGGATGTACGCGACGATTACATGAGCTGACTAAACCTAGGCTTTGTCTATACTATGCTATAGGATGACCAAGTGGTGCAACCAACTACAGTGATACACATGTATAAGGCAAGCACACCTTTGCACTGCTGGTGTATAGCCTCACATGGCCATGCATGTTGTCCATCACTACAGCCATGCCCTCACCTTACATATTAAAAATCACCATAAGATGGCTGCCCATCTTACTCCAGGAAGGGGTGTGGTCAAAACCAGTGGTACCCTGAAGTAGAGTTAGCACACCTGTGTACTGCTGGTGTATAGCCTCACATGGCTATGCATGTTGTCCATCACTACAGCCATGCCCTCACCTTACATATTAAAAATCACCATAAGATGGCTGCCTATCTTACTCCAGGAAGGGGTGTGGTCAAAACCAGTGGTACCCTGAAGTAGAGTAAGCACACCTGTGTACTGCTGGTGTATAGCCTCACATGGCCATGCATGTTGTCCATCACTACAGCCATGCCCTCACCATACGTAATAAAAATCACCACAAGAAGGCTGCCTATCTTACTCCAGGAAGGGGTGTGGTCAAAACCAGTGGTACCCTAAAGTAGAGTAAGCACACTTGTGTACTGCTAGTGTAGAGCCTCACATGGCCATGCATGTTGTCCATCACTACAGCCATGCCCTCACCTTACATATTAAAAAACACCACAAGATGGCTGCCTATCTTACTGCAGGAAGGGGTGTGGCCGAAACCAGTGGTACCCTGAAGTAGAGTAAGAACACCTGTGTACTGCTGGTGTATAGCCTCACATGGCCATGCATGTTGTCCCTCACTAAAGCCATGCCCACACCTTAGATTTTAAAAATCACCACAAGATGGCTGCCTATCTTACTCCAGGAAGGGGTGTGGTCAAAACCAGTGGTACCCTGAAGTAGAGTAAGCACACCTGTGCACTACTGGTGTATAGCCTTACATGGCCATGCATGTTGTCCCTCACTACAGCCATGCCCACACCTTAGATTTTAAAAATCACCACAAGATGGCTGCCTATCTTACGCCAGGAATGTGTGTGGTCAAAACCAGTGTTATTCTGAAGTAGAGTAAGCACACCTGTGTACTGCTGGTGTATAGCCTCACATGGCCATGCATGTTGTCCATCACTACAGCCATGCCCTCACCTTACGTATTAAAGTTCACCACAAGATGGCTGCCTATTATACTCCAGGAAGGGGTGTGGTCCAAACTAGTAGTACCCTGAAGTAGAGTAAGCACACCTGTGTACTGCTGGTGTATAGCCTCATATGGCCATGCATGACTACAGCCATGCCCTCATCTTACGTATTAAAAATCACCACAAGATGGCTGTCTATCTTACTCCAGGAAGGGGTGTGGTCAAAACCAGTGGTACCTTGAAGTAGAGTTAGCACACCTGTGTACTGCTGGTGTATAGCCTCACATGGCCATGCAGGTTGTCCATCACTACAGCCATAACCACAAGATGGCTGCCTATCTTACTCCAGGAAGGGGTGTGGTCAAAACCAGTGGTACCCTGAAGTAGAGTAAGCACACCTGTGTACTGCTGGTGTATAGCCTCACATGGCCATGCAGGTTGTCCATCACTACAGCCATGACCACAAGATGGCTGCCTATCTTACTCCAGGAAGGGTTGTGGTCAAAACCAGTGGTACCCTAAAGTAGAGTAAGCACACCTGTGTACTGCTGGTGTATAGCCTCACATGGCCATGCATGTTGTCCATCACTACAGCCATGCCCTCACCTTACGTATTATAAATCACCACAAATTTGTAAACATCTTAAAATTCAAAAATTATGTTTAATGCAGAAATACAAAGGCTTGCCACTGCATGAACAGACAAAGGTAAATAAGTGCCAACTGTTTATTGTGGCACTGATACTATTTCTATGCTTATATCGTAGCTCAGCCAGAGCATTCCTGAGCCACACTCAAGATTTCAGTTGGACAGAAGTGATTTAAGCCTTCCAGTTTCTGATTCATGGATTTATTCAAGAGTACAAAATATAGATAGGTACTAATCCTTAATTCTTTTTTTTTTCCAAATCATTGCAGCATATATGGAGCTTTTGAAAACTGCCACAGTAACAGTAATTCCGTCCGTAGTTGTGCAGGTGATTTGCATGATCTTTTATTGATGACATTTAGGATGTACAAAAAGTGATAGCTTTTGATCCTACTTTTCTTCCAACTTTTATCAGTAGAGGATATCAGTGCGTCAAACACTACACCAAGGTACCATTGTACAAACTGAATCAGTGATACGATTATATAATGTAATGCTATTTATTTAAAGGGATGCAATATTTTTGAGCATGATCTCATGCTTTTTCCTCCAGTACACAAGCCAAAACATTGGAGTTTAGTGGTTAGTTGTCGCACAATGAGTCATTTCAAATGTTATAATTATAATATATCCGAAATTAAAATTCATACTCTGCATTGACTCTTTGCACTTCTCCACTGTAGATGAAGTGAACTGTATATTATTATATTATATGTTGTGCATGGGTACACCATTGACATATATCTTCTAGGATGTATCTGTGTAGCAAAAGCTACAATCAATCAATCAAGTCAACAAATTTCATCTTGTGAATGGAAATATCATGATTCAGTAAATGTGTTCATACAATTTAACACTACTCCTATAATTGGTTACTGCCTTTGCTAGAAGGATGCCCCAACTCAGAAGAATACAAATGATTGTGCCATTGTGGAGCATTTGTATGCTTTGTAAGTGCATATATATAAATCACATTTGGTTTAAACATGCATATGCCACCTAGGCAGCCTGGCAACTGGTGGAGGGGTTACCTTGTCTTCATACACAGGTAAAGTTTCATGCTATGATAACAGTATCAGATATGTAATTCTGTATCAAAGGAATCAGTAACCAAGTTTAGGTTACAAATGGTGTATGAACTGTCTAATGGTAGTTTATAACCTTTGCAAGGTGGTGCAGATGAGAAGGTATGTGCTGCCATGAATCAATTAAAATTGTGTATTTCAGGCATGGTAATGTATCAGTCCAGCAACAGTACGGACAGCTGCCAAAATGCAGATGGATGCACATCTGATGTCAGAAAACAAGACCAACATTCTGCATGTAGTAATGAGTCTGAGAACAATGATCACAGTGATAGTGAACACATTGATATCAGTAGCAGTAGTAGTAGATCTGAAACCAGCAGCCCAACCAATGATGTACAGAACCAGACTGAATCACAATTTCTAATTCCAGATTATAAGAATCAACCAGATCCAGATAACATATGTGGCCTACAATGGGGGAAAGACCATGACATTCGACATTTTCCTTCTCTTAGTAGATGCTTGTTAAGGCATGATCAATTTATATGTTAAGTTTCAACATTGGTCAAACAATTGATTTTAGAGATAATCAGTGTCCTTTTTCAAGAGAATTTATAAGAAGAGAAGTGAAAGCTATGGAAGTAATAAGCATTTCATGATTTGGTAGTTTAGGTCATACCCTGTGAATGCATTTCAGCCCATGATAAGGAACATTTTAGAAGGAAAGCAGTTAACTGACTATCACCAGAAAATCAAAATTGTGGAAAAAATTACTAAGACGAATTGTGGCTGGCCTTTACATCGCTATTATATCTATAGGTATTTCTATACTGCAGGTGTGTTAGAGATATTTCGTTACCTACAAGAGCTGGAAAGTGATGTTAAATCAACAGCCATTATATTCACTACACGTATAAATAAATTTATCGATTGGCCTGAGTTAAATAAATTCTGGTTGTTCTACATGTATTTCCCCTATTTAACCACACCATCATGCAGATTATCACTACTCTCATGATGAAGAAACGAACACAAGTTACCCCATTAACTGTATATTATGTACCATCTGTGCTGCGGTCCTATATCACAAAAACTACTCCATTTTCACTACGCAAATCCAAACATTATGTAGTCACATTTTGTGTATATTTACCCACTTCGCCAAACAACTATACAATTGCATTACAGTTCCAAGAAACAAAAATTCAATCACTTCATTGTTACAATCCATGCCATGTAAAACAGCCATTATAGCTACGCGGTAAACAACATACCGTTGGTAATATGGCTAGTCGGTAGATCAGTTCAGACATGCACTACCTCATGGCTTCACAAAATATAGGAGCATTTTACAGACGATAAGAATAGCTACGTGAGGCTATACACCAGCAGTACACAGGTGTGCTTACTCTACTTCAGGGTACCACTGGTTTTGACCACTCCCCTTCCTGACATAAGATAGGCAGCCATCATGAAGTGATTATTAATATGTAAGGTGAGGGCATGGCTGCAGTGATGGGCAACATGCATGGCCATGTAAGGCTATACACCAGCAGTACACAGGTGTGCTTACTCTACTTCAGGGTACCACTGGTCTTGACCACACCCCTTCCTGGAGTAAGATAGGCAGCCATCTTGTGGTGATTTTTGAAATCTAAGGTGTAGGCATGGCTGTAGTGATGGACAAACATGCATGGCAATGTGAGGCTATACACCAGCAGTAGACAGGTGTGCTTACTCTACTTCAGGGTACTACTGGTTTTGACCACACCCCTTCCTGGAGTAAGATAGTCAGCCATCTTGTGGTGAATTTTAATACGTAAGGTGAGGGCATGGCTGTAGTGATGGACAACATGCATGGCCATGTGAGGCTATACACCAGCAGTACACAGGTGTGCTTATTCTACTTTAGTGTACCACTGGTTTTGACCACACCCCTTCCTGGAGTAAGATAGGCAGCCATCTTGTGGTGATTTTTAATATCTAAGGTGAGGGCATGGCTGTAGTGATAGACAACTTGCATACTGTGTAGCCATGTGAGGCTATACACCAGCAGTACACAAGTGTACTTACTCTACTTCAGGGTACCACTGGTTTTAACCATACCCCTTCCTGAAGTGAGATAGTCAGCCCATCTTGTGGTGATTTTCCATATGTAAGACATGAAGGTTGAAAATGACTGATAAACAAATTGCAATTCAGGGGTATACATCAGCATAAACACTCGATGGATCACTATGTCTAGAATTTGAAAAAGATGTCCCTGTTGTTTGTTATACATGTAGTTAGCTTTCTCTGAACATCAATTTTTTCATTATGGCCGGTCATTATCAAATAACGATCTAACCACTGGAATGTGAGGCTGAGGAATGTGAGGCTAGCTTCTATTCGGTTTTTGAAACTAACATGGAATCGCTTAACAAATGTTTGTCAACAAGTTTGGAGAATTTGTATTAATTAAAATTTATTAGCCTTTGATTATGCTTCCAATTGGCCAGCTCGATCTAGATCCCTGCTATGATTCCAATTCTGACCTAGAAAACATATAACAGCTTTTTTTCACCACAGAAAGCTCGCAAAGACCTCAATTAAATTGGTTTGTTGCCCTTAGCATGCGCAATGCATACGCGACAATGACACTATGGACGCACGCGACATGATACTACGAAGGCAACTAGCTACATGGGTTAGTTGATTAACTACGATTGTAAAAAAACGTTCCACACTCTTACGTGCAATTGTCCCAGCGTACCTAATCTCTGATATAATTCTTTTCCATCATGCGCATGTGCTATCTGCAAACGCCAATTTTATTGCACCGCTCTGTCAGAGCTACTGTAGTTAACAAGAGGCTTTAAAGTTAATGGCCTGTGTGCATTCCCCAATGCAACCGTGTCTGTATGATGTCAAACATACAACAAAGGAGTGGACCACTAGTTGCATGATCGTCGTATACTCACACCCATACGCCTTTATAGTCAATGATAATTGTAACTTTTTTTTCCTTCTCTTGTGCACTTCGTACTAGCTTTACCTATGAGAGTTGGCATGTTATTTTTAATTACCATTATAAATTGCATCGTAAAACACTTGTCTACACTATAAGAAGGTATGGACAACTGTAGATGTTAACCACTAACTTTGTGTGCATGCATCAGTACTGTGCATGCTTTGGATCATGATCGCTTTTGATTTCTGTGTGAATGGGGTGTGAGTTTGAGTATTGGATGACATAGCTAGCCAAGCCTCTATTCATTGAGACATGTATCTCTTCCTCGCATGCACTACGTACTATAACACACAAAGAACTAATTTTATACACTGTAATCTGGGTCAGTTTCCGAGAAAATGAAAAGTGGCTATATATATAAAAAGTTATAAAAATGCTTCACGTTTGAATCGCTAAAACTCCATAACGGTTTAAGCAATCAATTTCCTATTTCGAAAACTTCGTGCCACACCACTTCTCTCTACGAAAATATATTTTGGAGTCTTACCCTTGCTCCTTGCCGACGTTACAAGGCACAGTACCCCGAGGGGTTCAAAATCCATGTAGCTCCTGCAGGACTGTCCAAATCACTTCAAAATCGATATGCACGTAAAGGAGTCCTGTCACTATTGATTTATGCAGATCTTTGATTTTTACCTCTTCCGTTATGGAGATACAGCAATGCAAAGTAAGTCCACGTTTCCCGCTCGAATCGCGCCTTTCTCAGTCCTTGAACCGCTTCCATTCTCCCGAGTGGGACTGAGAAAGGCGCGATTCGAGCGGGAAACTTGGACTTTACTTTGCATTGCTGTATCTCCATAACGGATAAGATAAAAATCAACGATCTGCAGAAATAAACATTGACAGGACGCATATCGATTTTGAAGTGATTTGGACATTCCTGCAGGGAGCTACCTGGATTTTGAACCCCTCGGGGTACTGTGCCTTGTAACGTCGGCAAGGAGCAAGGGTAAGACACCAAAATCGATTTTCGTAGAGAGAAGTGGTGTGGCAAGAAGTGTTCGAAATAGGAAGTTGATAGCTTAAACCTTTACGGAGTTTTAGCGATTCAAACGCGAAGCATTTTTGTAACTTTTTATATATATTGCCACTTTTCATTTTCTCGGAAACTGACCCATTTATATGTCAAACAATGTACACGTTGATTTGCAGCGTATATAGCATGTTCTTGTAAAGCTGGCCACCATAAATAACCACACAACTGAGTGGCGATCGATGACGCAAGCGGAGCGGTGCCTGTACATCAGCACGCTAGTAACCGCATATGCAATATAATTGAACAATGATTAATAAAAATATCTGACCCGCTCTAGGTATAATAGACTTGGTCACCGTACAGACAAATGTAAGTTGAGGCTGCGCTATTTTTTACATGCATACATTTATGTTCTTGCAAATTTAAGGACACATACGAATTCAACGGTTTTATTACATGAGTCGTTCTTTACTGGCGGAGGACTCAGGCTGTGCATGTGCACAATGCAAGAATGAGTAAATGCAAATATAGTGGCTATTAGGCCCCTGTACATGTAGCTGACGCTGGTATCATTACTCGATAGCTCTCTTCTAGGGGGAAGTGCCCTTCCTGGAATAAAAGGCAACATACAGCTCTTTCCTGGGAGTGTCTGTCTGTCTGTGCGTGTGTGTGTGTGCGTGTGTGTGTGTGTGTGTGTGTGTGTGTGTGTGTGTGTGTGTGTGTGTGTGTGTGTGTGTGTGTGTGTGTGTGTGTGTGTGTGTGTGTGTGTGTGTGTGTGTGTGTGTGTGTGTGTGTGTGTGTGTGTGTGTGTGTGTGTGTGTGTGTGTGTGTGTGTGTGTGTGTGTGTGTGTGTACAAATGTATGCACGTATGGAGGTTAGTATGCAAGTATATAGTAAGTCTATTTGTAGATGTTGGTGGGTTGTATAGCAAGGTACGTGTAGCAATGTGTGATGATGGCATTTGTGATGGTGTGTCGCAATGTGTGATGGTACAGTATGTGTAGCTGGAGGAACACGGTGCTTGATAAGGTCTTCGAACCTGCAGCTTAAGCCAACGAAATGCAATTTTTGCCAACAGCAAGTCGCGTTTTTAGGGCATATTGTCTCAGCCAGTGGTATTGCTACTGACCCTGCGAAAACAAAAGTGATCGCAAAATGGCCAACTCCACAAATTTTAAAGAACCTGAAGGGCAACTGGCTCGATGGCTCGAGAGATTGGAGGAGTATGACTTCTCAGTGATCCACAGACGAGGCTCTCAACACTCCAATGCAGATGCCCTTTCCCGAGGTCCTTGTAAGCAATGTGGCCGTAGCAGCCATTTTCACAATGGTGGAGCCGAAGTTGCTGTAACAGGCGCAGTTACAGACATGCACTTCCAGACCTGCAGCACAGAAGAAATGCGCCACCTACAGTCACAGGACCCAATCACAGGGCCAGTTTACAATACCGTTCGAGATGGAAGGCAGCCTTCTCCCGATGAGTTAAGTGTATTAGGGAGGGAAAGTAAATGGTTTTTGCAACAATGGGATTGTCTTTGTCTGAGAAATGGTTTGTTGTGGAGAAAGGATTTAGAGCATCAGAATGCATTTCAATTGATCTTGCCTTATTCGCTTCATGATGAAGTATTGAAGGATCTACATGAAGGAGCGGTAGGAGGACACCTTGGAGAGGGGAAAATGCTGGGAAAACTTAAGGAACGCTTTTATTGGCCAGGGTGCAGTGAGGCAGTGGGTCAATGGTGCAAAGGATGTATTAGATGCTCAACAAGGAAATCATCTGCTCCAAAACGAAGAGCAAATCTCCAGACCCTTAGAGCAGGCTATCCTATGCAAATTGTTTGTGTTGACATAATGGGTCCCCTACCTGAAACAGGAAAAGGTAGTAGCATGTTTCACTAAATGGGTAGAGGCTTATGGCATTCCAAATCAAGAAGCAGTTAATGTAGCGGTAAAACTGGTCGATGAGATGTTTTGTCATTTCTCTCCCCCTGAACAGGTTCATTCTGACCAAGGCAGGCAGTTTGAATCCATTCTTCTAAAGGAAGTCTGTAACTTGCTGCAAATTAGAAAGACCCACACCACCCCCTACAGACCTCAGGGGAACGGGATGGTGGAGCGATTTAATCGCACCCTACTTGACATGCTAGCTACTGCTGTGGGGATCACCCGTCTGATTGGGGGATACATATCCGTAAGCTGTGTTTCGCATACAATACAAGTGTTCACTCCACTAAAGGGTACAGCCCGTTTTTTCTGATGTTCGGTCGTCAAGCGACCATTCCGTTCGATCTGATGTATAATCTGAATCAAGGGCAGGAGGAACTACCTGACTATGTTCGTCAATTACAAGAAGGATTAAAGGAAGCATATGCTCTAGTGAGAAATCGTTGTGAATCGGAGCATCAACGGCAAAAGGCCATATACGACAGAAAGGTTCATGGGAAAGCATTCAGTATAGGCGACATGGTGTCACGGTGGCTATTTTCACCAGCCGTTCCTAGAGGAAGATGCAAGAAGTTCCACCCAATGGAAAGGACCGTTTATAGTGGTGGAGAAAAAAGGGAGCAGCACGTACAAGATCAAGGATCTAATTGGTGGGAAATTTCAAATTGTGCATTTTGATAGACTGAAACCGTGTATGAAGACAAGTGCATTGAATGACGGAACTTCCAGCTCTCCCAAGTCAAACAATAGCTCCGGCTTGTCCCAACAGCCGCAAGTTATGGCCAGACCAGACACCCCCCATGGCGGTGAGGACATGCTGCTCTCAGATGACGAAGACGGAGGTCAGGACCATGACGCACCAGAGATAATATATAGATTATCTCTGGACGAGATAATATATTGATTATCTCTGGACGAGATAATATATAGATTATCTCTGGACGCACATTCCCCTGACCAGAGATATTATCTCTGCCCTGACGTGGGTCCCGCCGCAGAAGTACCTATCCCGCCGGAACAACACCCCGTCCCTCCCGGTATTCCCGACGCCTTGCGTCGCTATCCAACCAGAGAACGCGGATCGTTACGGTCCATACATTGAACACTAGAAAAAAGGGGGAGCAGTGCAACGAGCTGGTTAAACCAATAACCGGCGCTTGCGCAGTTCCTTGGCGTCTGCCGACTACTCTAGAACAGTGTCTCCGACAGGTCGTGTGACCTGCCTATATATGTGATGTATTTTTGTATCTCGTCAGTTGTATACCTGCATATTAAATTGGTGCTGCTACTATATCCTAATTGGCCACTTACACAAGTATATATAGCCGAAGCTAACGTATCCCAGAGAGGGTGCTCTGGGTGCTTCACCCTCCTCGGCCAAAATTGTAACCGGTAATAACGTATTTATTACGCATTTATTTATGGTTAACTTGTTCCCCGCCCCCCCCCCCCCGTTGATAGTAGGGATTGGAAACGCCCCTAATCATCCCGCGTCACAGCACTTTCTAGCTTTCTATTTTTCCATATCAGTCTGGATCACATTGTCCCTTGCTGTCATACCGAGCTGATCCCGACTGATAGTTGTCTCTTATACAGAATGATGGTAATCTGGTATGGTGTGTAAAAATTTGGGTGATTATTGTTTCGTATGCGGACTCAAATGTACAATTATACACTATATAATTTATGTCACACATTGATTTGCAGCATATAAAACATGTTCTTGTAAAGCTGGTCGCTATATATAACCACAGACACTAGGCTTTCACAAGAACACTGTAGTGTCTCAGAATAGTATTAACATATATCTAACTGAGACAAGAATGACAAATCACCTAGAGCAATCGTATTTATACCACGTTCTACGCATGCGCACTTCCTACACTACACTTCTTCCCCCGAGTTTTCTTCTTCATACATTATAGCCAAACTCTTCGTGGAAACGCACTGGAGGACGATGTTCTCTGGTGGACTTCCTGCGTTTTTCCACCGTTGCGTGTTCAGGCAGTGTTGCCTGATCCTCTTGAGGGGTAGCATCATGGATTGGCTGTTGTTCATGTCTCAGATTCGGTGCATTTTCATCTGTAATAATGTCCTGGTCGTCTGCTGAACCCGATTGCCTGTTTGGAAAGTATTCAGCATCTTCTGCCCCTTTCACATGGGCTTCATCCTGTTCTCTTTCCCGGAGATGATCAATGTGACGATGCCATAACTGTCCACTAACATTGACTGTATAGGATACACTATTGCGTTGCTTCACGATCACCCCCGGTAGCCAATTTTGTTGATGGTTTTGTCCTTTTACCCACACAGCTTGTCCAACAGTAAACTCACGTTGCTTTGCATGTTTGTCGTAGGCTATTTTCTGTCTTCTCTGAGACGCCTGTACTTTTACCTCCGGATTGGGACAGTGTGAAGTATTTGTGATGCATGTTTGTTGCCTCAAAAGGTCAAGTCTACCTCTCAACTGTCTTCCGACCAGAAGCTCGGCAGGCGATACCCCCGTTGTCGAGTGAGGGGTGTTCCTGTATGAAAATAGAAACTGTTGCAAACGTCGAACAGGATCCTTCTCGTTACCCATAGCGCTAAAAGCACGTTTGAACGTTTTCACAAAACGCTCTGCTTCACCATTTGAGCTTGGATGGTAAGGCGCCACTCTCACATGTCTGATACCATTCTCGTCGTAGAATGTCTTGAATTGGTCACTCGTGAATTGAGAACCATTATCTGTCACGATTATTTCCGGAAGGCCCAAACCGTGAGAAAGTAGTCATTAATGCCGTAATTGTCGTCCCGCTGGTAGCTTCATTCAGCTGGAACACTTCGGGCCATTTCGTTCTTGCATCAACAACTATGAGCCACATTTTTCCGAAGAATGGACCTGCAAAATCAGCATGCAAACGCTGCCATGTTTTGGATGGATATTCCCAAGGATGCATAGGTGCATGTGGTACGTTATCCTTCTGCTGATTACAAGAATCGCAGGTACGCACCATCCGCTCAATATCTTCGTCGATTCCTGGCCACCATACGTGCAACCGGGCCAATGATTTCATTCTTACGATCCTTGGATGGCTCTGATGCAATTCCTTCAAGATATGTTGCCGCATCCCCGGGAGAATCACTGCTTTGATTCCCCACATCAAACAGTTTCCTTCGGTTGACAGCTCCTCTCTTCGATTAAAGTATGGCCGTAGCTGATCATCTACTCTGCCTGTCTTGTTCCATCCATCTTTTGTGAATTTCAACACCTGTCTCAACAGTGCATCAGACATGGTCCCTCGTTCGATGTCCTTGACTGTTAGTGCATGGGCATGCCGCCAACTGCGGTCCGTACAAAGCCAAGATACGATCGCCCCCTTCCTCACCATCAATGGCTTCAGACTCCGTCGATGGATATCTCGACAATCCATCTGCATTTCCATGCCTCTGCGTTGGCTTATAGACAATGTCGTACTGATATCCCGCTAAGCATAAGGCCCACCTTTGCAGTCGCCCTGCCACAACTGAGGATATTCCTGTCTTCGGTCCAAATATTTTGACTAACGGTTGATGATCAGTCACCAGTAAGAATTTTCGACCATAGAGATATTGATGAAATTTCTTCAACCCAAATATGATGCTGAGAGCTTCCTTTTCAATTTGCGAATAATTTCGTTCTGCTTTCGAAAGTGTTCTTGATGCATAACTTATCGGCCTCTCCGACCCGTCCTTGAAATGGTGTGACAGAACTGCTCCAAGGCCATGAGCTGATGCGTCACAAGCAAGGCTAATTTCTTCCGAAGGATTGTAATGGCACAGTACTTCGGCCGATCCTAATGCTTGCTTAAGCTGGTTGAAGCTCTCCATGCAGGTCGCCGTCCAAATCCACGGAGTATTTTTCTGCAATAGCTCATTCAATGGTGCACAAAGATCAGCCACGCTTTGGATAAACTTCCCATAGTAATTGACAATCCCTAGGAATGATCTCAACTCTGTGACGTTAAGGGGAATCGGTGCTTTCTGTATTACTTCTATCTTCTTTGGGCTTGTGCAAATTCCGTTCCTTGAAATCACGTGACCTAGATATTCAACTGAAATTTGCACTTTGTCAAACGCAACCGCAACCCAAACTCTTTTAGTCTTCCAAAAACTCGTTCAAGATTCTTGAGATGTTCGTCTATTTCCTTTCCGGTGACCAATATGTCATCCTGATAACACACTACGCCAGGTAATCCTTGCAGAATAGTGTCCATCGCTCTCTGAAACAAGGCAGGGGCCGAACTAACACCAAAGGGTAATCGCTTGTACCTGTGTGACGGATGCCGTCACCACGAACAATTTGAATACGCATGCGCGGTTTTTGTGATGTGCAATACTGCTGATTAGAGAGTTGAACAGCCTGAGTGTTGACATTATATACGTGCATTCCGTCACATATGGTGGCAGCGGTGCCGGTAATTGGAACGCCAGGAAGTTTCAAGTACCCTGGCCTAGCCACGTTTTCATGTCAAAAACGCGCTCAAGTCTTGTCTATAAGGAGGACGACACGAAGGACACAAAGGATACAATGGCTGAACTGAAGGTGCAGGAGTTACTAACCGGAAGAAGCGGGAAATGGAAATATCAGAAGAGAGAGAACGTCGCGATAAAGAGTTTGATGCAGAGAGGCGAAGAAGAGAAGACGAAAGAGAAGCGAGAGAACGAGAAAGCCAGAAGAGACTAGAACAGATGCAGGCTTACATGGACAATCTAGCGAAACTCAGTCTGGTGGAGAAACTGGTGGAGGGAACGGCAGTACACCGCAGTCGAGGTCCCGAGATTACTGTGAAGCTAGTTCCGTTGAACGAAAAGGATGACGTAGAGGCATATTTAATCACGTTCGAAAGGATAATGGCAGCCCACAACATTTCAAAGGACAGGTGGCCGCACTATTTGACTTCCCAGTTAACGGGCAAGGCCCAATTGGCCTTTGCTGCTGTTTCTCCTTCAGATAATGGAAATTACGAGAAAATTAAAGCGGCAATTCTCATCCGGTATGGGATTAACGACAAAGAATACAGGAGGCGATTTCGGTCGGAGAGGCGAAAGGATGGGGAAACGAACAGAGAGCTAGCCGTGAGGCTGATGGAGTGGCAAGCCAAATGGCTGAAAGAATGTCAGACTGTCGAGGATGTCTTGAACGCGGTGGGTAAAGAGCAGTTTCTCAACACACTGCCGACAGATAAGAAGTTGTGGGTACTCGAGCGAAAGCCAGAAACATGTGTGAAGGCAGGCGAGTTGGCAGACGAGTACGAGCAGGCAAGGTGGCCTGAAATGGAGTCGTTGGCTAGCTCTACGTCTAAGCCAAACCGAGTAGGTTCCCGTGAATCAGGGCCGGCGGAACCGGGTGGGCTGGGTGGGCTATAGCCC
This sequence comes from Ephydatia muelleri, assembly GCA_013339895.1. Classification (NCBI taxonomy): domain Eukaryota; kingdom Metazoa; phylum Porifera; class Demospongiae; order Spongillida; family Spongillidae; genus Ephydatia; species Ephydatia muelleri. The sequence goes on along the minus strand of JABACO010000002.1, from coordinate 11,036,679 downwards.
TACCAGATTTGGCTGTCGACGCCATTTATAACTATTAATATTAAGGTTATATTGATTAATAGTTTTTAAATTATCGTTCATTGCGCAGCAGCTGGTACGTATTCAATGGCTACATTCGAAGCAAAATTACTCGTAGTATCAGACACCCCCCATCAACCCGCAGGTTTTAAATTCCCGCGAAGGGAGATAGGAAAACAGCACCGTAGCTTCCAGCCGATCTGGTTTTCGAAGTGGAAATGGTTACATTACAGCGAGTCGGATGACAAGGTATTCTGTCATACTTGCGTTAAGGCTGTCAGAGATTTCAAAAGGAGTTCAAAAAATGCCGAGGAAGCCTTTCTGACTAGAGGGTACAATAACTGGAAGGCAGCTACTGATGCGTTTCGCAAACACGAGTCAAGCGATTGCCATGCACAGTCGGTAGAGAAACTGTATACTCTACCGTCCACTACAAAAGACATCGGCGAAACTCTCTCCACCCTTCATGCTCAAGAAAAGCTTCAGAATCGCCAGTGCTTGTTGAAGGTTTTTTCTGCCCTTCGTTTTTTGTCCAGGCAGTGTTGTGCAATAAGGGGTGATGCCGATGAGAATGATTGTAATTTCGTGCAGCTTTTGAAGTTATGTGGAGAAAGTGATATAAAATTGCAAGAGTGGATGATAAAAGGAAGAGACAAGTATTTATGCCACGAGGCTCAGAATGAAATGCTTAAAATCATGGCATTGAAGGTGCTTAAAGATATAGGCCTTTGCCTCCATAAGTCCCCATTTTACACCATTATGGCGGATGAAACGACTGATAAAACCAACAAAGAGCAAGTTACTCTCGTTTTACGATGGATGGATGATTCTAACTTTGAAGTACACGAGGAATTTATTGGTCTATACGAAGTGGAGTCCATTACTTCGGACAGTATTGTTGTTTCTGTCGTAAAGGACACCTTGATTCGATTGAATTTATCACTGTCTAAGGCACGAGGGCAGTGTTACGACGGGGCAAGCAATATGAGTGGTATCCGAAATGGAGCTAGTAGCTACTCAGCTATGCAAGGAGGAACCAAGAGCCGTATACACTCACTGCTATGGCCATGCATTGAACCTCGCTGTTTCGGATGCTATCAAAGGTTCAAAAGTTATGAAATCATGTCTTGATACTGCTTACGAAATCACTAAGTTGATTAAATATTCACCACGAAGAGAAGCAATATTCCATGCACTGAAAAATGAATTGTCACCTAGTACCTGTGGTATTCGTGTTTTATGTCCGACCCGGTGGACAGTTCGTGCAGAATCATTAGCTAGTATTCTTTCCAACTACAGTGTGTTGCGTGCAACGTGGGATGATTGTATTGCCGTTTGCCGGGACACGGAGTTAGTTGCTCGAATTAACGGTGTGTCATCTCAAATGAACAAATTTGATTTCCTTTTTGGTCTAGAATTGGCAGAAACGGTATTGAGAATTTCAGACAATTTGAGCAAAACGCTGCAACACAAGGAGTACTCTGCTGCTGAAGGTCAAGAAATATCAAGCTTAACTGTCAAAACGTTGGAAAGCATTCGAAATGAAAGCAGCTTTGACATGTTGTGGGACAAAATAGAATTGCGAAGGCAAGCATTGGAAGTTGATCCACCTGTTATAGGACGAAAAAATAAAGAACCTCAAAGATATTGCTCAGCTACTACTTATCCAGGCGACCATTTTGAAAGCGCAAAACATTCTTACCGCCAACAGTACTTTGAAGCAATTGATTTAGCAATTCATTGTATACGTTCCCGATTTGAACAGCCAGGTTATGAAGTGTATAAAAATTTAGAGCAACTAATTACAAAAGCTGGACACAAAACAGTTTTGATTATGAACTGAAATATGTTGCTGAATTCTACGGAGACGATGTAGATAAAAATAATCTTGCCATTCAGCTGAATATTCTTGCAACAGACTACCCGCAAGTTCGTACACCACCGAGCATTTTTGCAATTATTGATTACTTTAAGTCTCTTTCACCTGCCAAAAAGCATTTAATGGATCAAGTGTGCACTGTACTGAAACTCATTCTGATCATGCCTGCTACAAATGCTACCAGTGAGTGATCATTTAGTGCCCTGCGTAGGTTGAAAACATATCTTCGCTCATCTATGTCTCAACAGAGACTGAACCATCTTATGCTGCTTCACGTTCACAAAGAACGTACAGATGCTTTGGATCTTGAAGAAGCAGCCAGGGAGTTCATAGTCAACTCAGAGCACAGGCAACGTATTTTCGGAGCGTTTTAATCATTATTTTGCAGACCGAATGAACATGCATATTGAAAATTAATTGATTTATGCGTAGATATTAATAATCAGTAACGATGAATATTAATTAACCTAATGAATATTAATCAGCCCAACCAGTTTCTATAGCCTTCCGCCGGGCCTGTGAATGTCATACGTCTAAGCCAAACCGAGTAGGTTCCCGTGAATGTCATTACTGTGGAAAGTCCGGTCATACCGAGGAAGACTGCTATAAGAGAAAAAGAGAAGAAAGTCAACGAAGCAGAGGTACTCAGTGTTACCACTGTAAAAAGCAAGGACACATGTCGTGGGAATGCCCAGAAAAAAGTATGGTGTGCAAGGAACGGAGGGACTGGAAACGTAAAGGTGGCAGACCAATGTACAAGACGGGCAAGGTGAAGGGACAAAAGGTCACAGACATTCTTCGTTGTTCGAGAACAATGGTCCGTCGGAATTTGGTTGCCATGGAGAAGATCATCGTTGGAAGGGTCGCGACAATCACCTGTGCACATGGAGACACCAAACTTCATCCCCTTGCTTTAGTGGAGGTAGAACTGGATGGATCTCATATTCAGGTGGAGCGGCTTTATCAGAGGAACTACCTGTGTCTGTTTTGTTGGGAACAGATGTAGACCCAACCCTAGCGGAAGTACTAAGGGCAGCGGATCGGTCAGCAAATGACAGAAACGAATCGGTAGCAGAATACTTTAGGAGGGAGGGGCTCGTATATCGGAGATGGACACCAAAGGGGCGGAGCTCAACATTTCAAGTGGAACAGTTAGTATTACCGAAGCGTTGTCGAGGTACGGTACTCAAGCTCGCACATGACGTTCCCTTAGGCGGTCATCTAGGGAAGGAGAAGACGGGCTGTCGTTTATTGAGACGATTTTATTGGCCGACGTTATTTAAGGACGTGGCAGAGGGTGCCCGACATGCCAGAGATCGGCACAGAGGAGGATCAAACGTGCTCCATTAGTGCGTTACCGATAATAACAGAACCGTTTTCACGGGTTGCGATGGATATAGTTGGACCGTTACCGAGAAGTCGATCGGGTAATAAATACATTTTGGTCTTATGCAATTACAGAGCTGGGGATCACAACAAGAATGCTGATGCACTGTCTCGGGCAGCAAGATAGTTTGCTGCAACAGAAGGAGGATGATGTGTGACGGATGCCGTCACCACGAACAATTTGAATACGCATGCGCGGTTTTTGTGATATAAATTGCGTGCAATACTGCTGATTAGAGAGTTGAACAACCTGAGTGTTGACATTATATACGTGCATTCCGTCACAACCTGAACAAACCCCTGTGCGTGTTGACAACTAAATACTTCCGAGAACCCTCATCTAAGTCCATTTGCAAAAACGCCTCACTAAGGTCTAAAATGGTGAACCTTTCTCCTCCCTGTAAATTTGCATACAATTCGTCAATCTTTGGAAGAGGATACTGCTCAATATCCAAACATTGGTTGACCGTGACTTTGAAGTCGCCGCACATCCTTACATCCCCATTGTTCTTGATTACTGGTACAATTGGTGCAGCCCATTCAGAGTGCGAAATAGGCTCTATTACACCTATGGCTACCAGGCGCTCTAACTCTTGCTCCACCCGTTCTCTCAGTGCGTAGGCAACAGGCCTGTGTTTGAAAAACTTCGGTGTTGCCTCGCTTTGCACTCTTATAGTGGCCTTTAGATCTTTTATCTTCCCTAATTGTTGTTTGAATATGACATCATACCTCTTCAAGAGTTCATCTAATGCAGGTGGGTTTCCTCTGGCGCCGGTCGGTGGACTTTGACCCTGTGAACAAGAAGCAACAATAGCATGCGTTTTACACTCTTGTTTTTCAAAACATCCCATGCTACATCTACTTGTACAAGCCAATTTCTACCAAACAATGGAGCTTCCTCTCCCTCTACAACAACTAAAGGTAGACTCTTGTGCCGCTGAGAGCCTGCGTTGACGTCAACAGTAGTCTCCCCAATGACGTGTAGTCTATGCCCCGAATAAGCTCGTAGGACAATTTTTCTTTTTGTCAGAGGAGGAGATCCCAGCTTCTCTCGCCATGTCTTTTTGCTGACGAGACTAACACTAGCTCCCGTGTCAAGCTCCATCTTTAGTGGTATTCCATTCAACTCCACTTCGATCCACACACGCTTGGTACTAATGCCCTTCAGGACACCGATGTAGTCCAACCTGTACTCTTGTTCCTGGGGCTCTGTCACTCGATGCTTTTTTGAACCGCTTGACCTGCATGCTCGTGCCAAATGTCCAACACGTTTGCACTTGTGACACTGGGTCCCACGATAAGGGCAATTCCATGAATTATGCCCATTCCCCGCACAACGAGTGCACCCTTCCTCCCTCCCGGAGGGACGTGCTCTATTGGGTACAGGTTTTCTTACTACGTTGATAGCCGCCGTCTCCGTTTCTTGCCGCTTTGAGTCTTGGTGTTCCTCCTTGAAGTCTTTGGCCCCCTTTTCCACTGTCTCCATTGCCTGAGATATCTCAAGAGCGCGCTCAGCTGTTAAATTCGCTTCAGACAAAAGACGCTTTTGTATATTAGTGGCAATTAACCCGCATACCAACTGGTCCCTTAATGCGTCGTTTAGAAATTGCCCAAAATGACATGTTTTTGCCAATTAACCTTCGAAGCTCTACCATGTATTTCGCTGCGCTCTCTCCAGGCTGTTGATGTCTGCGATGAAAATTGAAGCGCTCGGCAATGACAAGTCTCGCCGGCTTATAGTGCCCTTTTAGCACCTCGAGAAGTTCCTCGAGAGTTCTCGAAGCTGGAGTATCAGGAGCCAGGAGGTCCCTTAAAGCCTGATAGGTAGAAGACCCCACCACAGTTAGGAAAAACGCTACCTGCTTTTTCTTGTCACTGACGTCGTTGACTAGCAAGTACTGTTCCAGCCGTTCGGCGTACGCCTCGAAATCCTCTGTCTGAGGGTCGAAAGGTTCTAGACTCCTTCCAATGGGTAAGGACGCCATTCTATCCCACCCTCGTCGCCACTTTGTAGTGTCTCAGAATAGTATTAACATATATATATCTAACTGAGACAAGAATGACAAATCACCTAGAGCAATCGTATTTATACCACGTTCTACGCATGCGCACTTCCTACATTACAAACACCAAACAAGGAATATAACAACTTGCGATTACGTATTACTGTTTCACATATGTACCTAAATATGCATGTCATGCAATGTATTAATAATCACGTGCTTTTCACACTGGCTGGCATATGGCTCAGACTTAAACACAATCACATTGGTAATAGGTGGAGTAAGCCCCACTTGAGTAGTAGTTCGATGCAGCAGAGTAAGAGTAGGAGTTGGAGTAGTAGCAGTTAGCGTACAGATAATGAAAATACATGTAGGTACAACTTGACTGGTAGCAATAGTACAGACTGGAAGCAGCTGAATTGCAGTACGAACTTGTAACGGTCACAGCTACTGGAATGGCCACAACACTCCATACCACCACAACGAACACAACTGCAGCAATGTTGAGGCCCAATGATATGTTAGCCTTTGCCCTGGCAGCTGCAATGTTACCTCGCTTTTCCTCTTCCTTTGCCTGATCAAGAAGAAATAGTGATACAGAAATGCAGCGGCAATCTACTAACTTACATTGTAAGAGACCAATAATGCAGAAATGGTACATAAAAGAGATGGCCAGCCTCCAACAAGGAGGACCAAAAATGTCATTACAACAGACAGAGTGAGGTAGTTGTCTCCAGATGTTGGTCGAACAGCAGAACTGATTGGGACTGGGGTCGGCTGTTGTTGGACTAACATGGCTGGCTAATATTAGTAACATCAGCAGCATGTAAGAATTGCATACATGTTAGTACAACAGAAATTGCACTTACTTGCTGCGGTGTGAACAAAAGGTTTCCACCATAAAACTGTGGGGTGAAAGCTGTTGGATATGGCTGTGTGGGAAGGTTTGCATATGCCATTTTGACAGGATCCTGTACATATTCCTGGCGTGGATAGGGATATCCTGGTACATAGTAAAGTGGTTGGCCAGCTGGGTTTCCATAGAAAGGCTGCACTGGTCCTGCAATGTTCTGAAACTGTGTAGGCTGCTGTGAAGCAATAGACTGCTGCACAGTGGGATCTCTGTTGATCACTGATGTTGCCGCCTGTTGCTCTTGGGTGCTCTGAATTCCACTCTGTGGTGGGGCTGCTGTTCAAGGTGCATGGATACATTTCAAATGGTGAAACAGCAGGACATTACATTTGTAGTAGAGGTGCATGTACATACACACTTTATCATCTGGATGTGTCATAATCAAACCTACATGCATGGCTGCGAAATCAAATGCACAATAATAAACACTAAAATAGTGTCAGCAATAAGCAATGATAACCTATGTTAAAAACTATTTTTGCAATCCAAGCAATTTGTACATGTACCGCAGTAAAGTATATTGTACATGTATAGTTTAAATTCCAATATTGCCACCTAGCTTCTTTGCAGACGTTCAGAGGGATTAACTCTTTGGACGCCATGCTAGTTCATATATATGCATGCATGCATGCATATACACACAACCGTTATGAAATCTACGTGACAGTGTAAGTAAGAAATGTGTGGATCACAACTTCATGATCCATGCAAATGTTTGTGGCACTTGTGAGCTTCTAAGTACATGGTTATTGTACAACTGTAGTAATTATGTTTCATCTGAAGAACACATTATTCAGATGACGTCACTAATGCTATTTACTCCCAGAACAGGAGTGTGCAGTCCCACATTAGTGTAACACAACATAGTAATTGACCGTAAGATAGCTTAAATGACATATACACGCAAAGGAAGACAATCATACTCGCGTAACTGCGCTAGTGTATAAGGCGTGTTTCTAAAACAATGCCCGTTTTAGTTCTAACGCAGCGACCCTTTTCTTAAGTCATGTTAGCCTGAAGTAGTTTACTGGTACTAGTACCGCGCTAATGTAGCTAGCGAATGTATAAGCAGAGTCAGCCAAGTCAAGTTGAAGAAATCTATTTACTAGGCCTATAATTGTATCAACAGAGAAGGATGCTGCTTTATCTGGCTGAAGATCTTCTAATTATTTGAGAAGTGTGTCTTCAAATGGGAATTTTGCAAGCATTTTTTTAATGCTGCTAACGTAAAAGCTTCCCACTGCAGCAAAAAAGGGCTTCATATCATACTCCTGCTCTAGATTATGAAGACAGGTCCAAGTGGACTCTCCTACACCAAGATTCTCATCTTGCCGTTGGTTGATGGATTTTAAGACATTGGAGATTGTCACCTACAGCTACAATACTGTCCTTACTTAGCACATTTGATGCATAAAGTCAAACAAGCCTGCTTATTTCATCATAAAGCTGACAAAGTTGTGTTTTCAGTAGATTTTCGAAAAACACTGTTGAACCGGTCAATTGAGGGAAGGATGAAAGAAAGAAAAAAAAAAGAAGGATAAGTTAAAGGGTTTTTTGTTCATCACAAGACAAAAAATATGGCTTCAACCCATCATACTGGGAGAGGTATCTGCCCACACATCTAATGATACTTAGCCATCTAGTTGGAAAATAACCTAGAGGTTCGGTTGTGAAAAGAGAATGCCACACATCAATAAATAGTTGATCAATATATCAACTGGAAGTGCCTTTAGCCCTGCTTTCACAGTAAGATCAGCTAAGTGGCAAATGCAACTAACATCATACAAATGTGGGTGTTCATTTTTTATTCGTTTTTGCACACCAGACCTTGCCCCCATCATTACGTTGGTGGTATCAGACATAAAGGCAACAGCCTTGGAGAAGTTATACCCTTTGCTCTCTAATGATGACTTGAGGGCAGTAAAAAGGTTAACTGCTGTGCCAATGTTGACAATTGGCATATACAAACACCTAGTACGTCAATCTCCCACACTGGAGTGACAATAATGCATGACATGTCAGTTTTGTCATTAGACTCATCCATTAGTATGGAAAATGGACCATTAACTGACTAAAGGCTAAGCTAAGATGTGACTCTGTTAAAAAAATGAGGAGCCAAAGTCTGAGTAACTATAGCTGTGGTTTTAGTACGACCACAGGATAACTGCTTTGCTAACTCTGAGTCTGGGAACATCTTGGGAAATAATTTATTGGCATGATCACTTGCTACAAATGGAATGTTATGCATAGCAATGAACATAGCCCAAAGTGCCTCTGCTTTAATTGCACTTTCAGATACTTTAGGGTTGAACATCGAAGTGATGGACCATGCATGAACTTGATGATGCAGTTGCCATTTCCTTGTGGTGCTTCCCTTTAACGAGTTACATCATTTCGCCCACCATGATTTATGGTGAAATCAGAGCTGCACAGTGTACATCTTGCATAACTACGACCTTTGAAAGAAAATATTAATGTGCCTGTCATTGTCAGTATGCAGTGTAGCACTGTATTTACATTAATATAGTGTAATTAGATAATTATAATATAGCCTTTTGAAACTGTCACTGTTATATGTAAGGTGACATGCGCGCCTGCATATTGCACTCACACCTGCAATTTCTACATCAGGTGACCTTGAATACCAAAACCCTATTTTTGGTGATTCTAGCCAGTTGTTCTTTTGTCTGTATTGCTATTAACCTTGCTGCTGCTATTACTGTCACATTGGCGTCTCAGGAACAGCGACCGTTATTACTACCCGAACCGTACGACGGGGCAACAGGCAGTTGGCCAGAGTGGGAGGCCCACTTCGAGAACGTCGCTGCTGTTGAACAGTGTCAATGACAATGAAAAGGAGCAGCTGTTTGCACTCGTGATGGAATATGCTGACGTGCTCTCACTCAGCAGTAGTGAACTTGGTCGCACGACAGTTCTGAAGCATCGCATCAACACCGGCGACTCTCAACCAGTTCATCTCCCACCTCGCCGCATTCCACAAGCACGCCGAGAGGAAGTTAGAAGACTAATTCAGGAAATGCTGGACCAGGGAGTAATCCAGCATTCGGACAGCCCATGGTCGTCCCCGGTAGTTCTCGCCAAGAAGAAAGACGGGTCACTCAGGTTCTGCGTAGACTACAGGAAAGTTAACGAGGTGACTAAAAAAGACGCGTACCCTCTACCAAGGGTAGACAATACTTTGGACACGCTGGTGGGGTCAAAATATTGGATCTCACCAGCGGGTATTGGCAAGTAGAAGCTGCCGAGCAAGACCAGCCAAAGACAGCATTCACTACATCTGAAGGATTGTTCCAATTTCGGGTAATGCCATTTGGACTATGCAACGCCCCCGCCACGTTTCAGCGGTTGATAGACCGAGTGCTAAGCGGTCTGAAATGGTCCAGCTGTCTCGTGTACCTCGATGACATAATAGTGGTAGGAAAGTCTTTCAGTGATCACCTGTCTAATCTTGGTTGTGTGTTCGAAAGGCTAAGGGGGGCGGGGCTGAAGCTAAAACCAGCAAAGTGCCACCTCTGGCAGAAACGTGTCGCGTTTCTCGGGCATATCGTGTCAGCCGACGGAATTGCTACAGACCCTAGCAAAACTGCTGCTGTTAAGAACTGGCCTATCCCTCAGTCCAGACGAGAAGTACAGCAGTTCCTGGGACTCGCAAACTATTACAGGCGATTTGTGGGAAATTTTGCATCCATTGCGAAACCACTTCAGCAACTCACAGAAAAAAATAGCAATTTTGAGTGGACTGTAGAGTGTCAGTGTGCGTTTGATGAGTTGCGTGCATGTTTGATCTCTCCCCCTGTGCTCTCGTACCCAGACTATAGTCGACTATTTATTCTGGACACAGACGCCAGTGACATCGGCATTGGAGCTGTGCTGTCGCAAGTCCGAGAAAATGGCTCTGAAGGGGTTGTTGCATACGCAAGTCGTTCACTAAGTCGACCAGAGAGGCGGTACTGCGTGACGCGAAAAGAATTGTTGGCAGTTGGGGAATTTGTTCATCATTTTCGGCAGTACTTACTAGGCAGAGAGTTCACCCTCAGGACCGACCACGGTTCACTAGTATGGGTGCGCAATTTCAAGGAGCCAGAGGGTCAGCTTGCCCGCTGGTTGGAAAAACTAGAAGAGTACAACTTCACAATTATCCATCGCCGGGGATCGCTACACAGCAACGCAGATGCTTTGTCACGCGTTCCTTGTAGACAGTGCGGGAGGGAGAATCATGATAGTGACGACGTAACGGGGGAGGAGATCACGGTGGGAACTTTCACCCAGGCTTTACCTGTGTCACACACTCCAGAAGACATGAGGTGTCACCAACTTGACGATGACTGGATCCGACCAGTATATCGTGCGGTACTGAGTGGACAACAGCCCTCTCAAGATGTAGAGAATGAGAGACTCATGGAGTCGCGACAGTCGTCTGCTGGTGCAGCAACGGGAATTTCTCTGCATTAAGCATGGCGTACTGTGGAAAAGGAGGCTGGGAGGAAAAGGGAACGACTTACAGCTTGTGCTACCTACAAAATTTCATGCCGACGTCCTGCAGAGTCTTCATGAGGGATCGCTGTCGGCCCACCTAGGGGAAGAGAAGATGCTGCACCAGTTGAAGGAGCGCTTCTACTGGCCGGGCAGCGCTCATGCGGTGAGGGAATATTGCGCTACATGTGTGACGTGTTGCACACGAAAATCAGCTGCCCCGAAGAGGAAAGCCGAATTGCAAACCATCCAAGCCGGATATCCTCTACAAGTTGTTTGTGTGGATATAATGGGCCCACTCCCCGAAACGGAAGAGGGAAGTAAGTACGTGTTGGTGGCAGTTGACTACTTCACCAGATGGGTGGAAGCTTACGGTATACCCAACCAGGAAGCGACAACCGTGGGAAGGAAGCTCGTAGACGAAATGTTTTGCCGATTTTCACCACCAGTTTCTTCGTAGATGGGGGCTCATCTCGTTCGACTGTACGCTTAGCCATGCACAAATGCTTGAACAGCTGTCAATCATTACTTACGGTTTAAACACGTGGGAAATACGACAACCGCAAATGAGATATTCATCATAGACAAATTAGGGGGGTGACCTAACATATAAGTGCAATCACAAAACCACGTGTCACGCTTAGACCAACATAAATGTAACACTCTTATATGTATGAAAGGCCTGGGAACGAGACTAGCGGGCGACAATTACGTCGAAGGTGCATGTGGCCATTGCTTAGTATACCTACTTCGTTATTGACCATCGATAAACAATGGACTGGAGACCACGAGAATAAGGTCTAGCGTACGCGCTGCCATTGCGTCATCACAATGCAAGTTAATAATGCTATTCATGAGTTGAGTGCCTGTGTAACGGCATGGCTTCGTGTTGAATAGTCACAGCCACACCCAATAGATTCTTGACAACAATACTAGTATCCACGCCACAGCAGCCGTACGCTTTTGACCAAATGTGCTTCTGAAACGTAAACTGCGCGTACGCTACGTTCGGGAATCGCTCTTACTTCGTCCTACATCAATGCTAATCAGACTCGCAAGTCAGACCTACTTCGTTATCCAAAGCCGATAAACAATGGAAGAGACCTGGTCCCCAGTCCATTGTTTATCGGCCTTCCTTTTACTGTGCCATGTGACCGCTCCGTAATCTAACATACGTCAGTGTCACACAATATAAATTAACACATGTCCGCCATGTTGATTCACAGCTTTTACGGAAATATCCGAGTGACGAAAAGGGCCTATAACTAAGTAGGTCTACTAGCCATTGCGTTGGTGTGACGTGCCAAACTAAAAAATTAGATACAAAGCCGCTCCTGACAGTCGAAGATGAGAAGGAAGAGGTTAACGAACTCATCATACATGTACCTTTTTATTATACACGTACGCTGTATTTCCTTGCGCAACCCAACCAAGGGTTTGAAACAGTTCAAGATTCGGAGCTATGTTAATCGCACACAGACACTATGCTCACCGTCCATCTCTTGATCTTTCAAGCTACAGGAGTGTTAGTTGACGCAGCAACAGCAGCCTGGCGAAATAAGCGGTGTGAATGGCAACAGGAATATGGGATGATGTCACGACTTTTAAAAAAATGGGGAGGGGTTGTTATGGGGTTAACGTGATGTGGGTGTGGTCAATGAGTAATTGTCTTGGGTGCACGGTTGTCCTTCAGAATAATCCCCCACCCAATCTAAGTTAATCCAAATCGATCAACAAGTTATTAACACCTATCAAAGCACATTAGTCATTCTTAGATGGGTGCTCAGTTTTCTGCTAGGTAGAAAAGTTGCCACCTTAGCACATGCAATCTTGCAAGGATGGCTCACCCAGGAGTTGTACCCTATGTATATCCGCTTATTCATCCAGTCACCTATTTCGACCTAAGTCGCGAGCTGTGTAACGTAGGTTCTCACAGTGTTCACCAAAGTATAATATCAAATATCAAGACTGACTAGTTGCCACGCAACTGCCAATATATACACAACCAATCACATTACACGCACACAATGACCAATGATATTTTTCATATACGCCACAGCTCATGGATCATGCGTCGACGATACGATGGTGTCAGACAATGAAGCTTGTATCAGCAAGTAAATTCTGTAGCTGTGGAAGAGGAATGAGATGTCCATGCAAAGGATGCAGAAAAGAAGTGACGCTAAGAAAGGTACATTTTTTTAAAGGTAAGATGTTGATCAAATCAAGTGTTTAAAAAACATTGTGAGATTATATTCAGGCAGTAAATTGAAAATTAAAGTCATTCTACGGTCATTACACCTCTGGTCTACTAAGACGCCAGTAGGTAAACGCAAGGTGTCGAAGGCATGTGGAGTGCATGTAATCGGATGATGCGAGAAGAAAAGACAATGCATTCGAAGCTCTTTGACACCTATCTTCCAGAATTCATGTGGCGCCGAAAATTTGGTGGGCTGGTTGTATTTGGCCATATCTATTTCAGAGTTAAAAATTTATTTTATGGAGTTCTTTGATAGGTGTTCATAACTTAGATTGGGTGGGTAAGCGGATATACATAGGGTACAACTCCTGGGTGAGCCATCCTTGCAGGATTGCATATTGCGCAAAACTGAAATCGAGCAAGCGGCACGTGCAAAGGTGGCAACTTTTCTACCTAGCAAAGTTATCAGGAAAAGCGATTGGGTGGGGGATTATTCTGAAGGACAACCCTACCCTGGACCTACGTATAAGGTCTAAGCTTGTAAGTTTTGTAGCAAAACGCGACAGAACAGTTCAAGCAAGCTACGCTAAGCCTTCTAGTGGCGTAGATCTAACCCTTCCCCCCCTTCCCCCCCCCCCCCCCCCCTTCCCGTACCGTGTGCATTATTTAGAAACAACATACGCCTACATGCACACTACAGTGCTCAAGGTTTAAGCGCACGCCACTGTGCACGCCACTGTGCAGGGTACCGAGGAGTGTAGTGCTCCAGCAAGAGCTTGGCAGCCGTGGGTAAGCGTTATGGATACGACGCGGGATATGTACAAGCTACTATATATAGTACATAACACAGCAGGGCCCGCGGAGGGTATTATGACAGCATCACCGCTTCACCATGCAGTAGCCTAGAAATTACTTAAATGAGCGTGCGGCAGCGCACAATAGGTTGCAACAAACCTTTGGTAATGTTGCCTAATGTACGTACGTCCGTATTTCAATTTTTGTGGGCACGAGACGGGACACTATGAAATCCAAGAAGGAATACTTCTGTGGAATATGGAACCGAATTTTCAAATACGAAGACCTACGTTTAAAAGCGCAGAATAGTTGCTTTGTGTATCAGCTATATTTTTCTGTCAGGAGCTAACAGTAGATCTTTAAGGTTTTGACGTAATAGACTGTGGAATTTTGTGATGAGGAACTCACCCCGTTGACTTCATGAACATTTGAAAAAAAGGCCCCTACAATTCAATGGAACCGAGGGCTTATTCGGGAAAAATATGGTGCCATGTTTAAAAATCTTGCCAAATGTGCCGCACTAACAATCTGTCAGGAGCTAAGTTGTAAAAAACATTTGGTATGCTTTCCCCATACTGTGTATGGAACGATTACGGAAATATGTCGTGATTACACAAACCGCGAATTAATGAAGGGCTCCCGTTGACCGCTCATGTCTCGATATGAAAAGGATTACGCGGAATTCGGTCATGGATGTTCATGCATAGAAAATGCATGGACGAGTACGCATTCAGAAAACTGCAGCTAACTGCAGGAAAAAAATCAAATATTGCATTGGGGGAAGATCTAATGAGAATTACGTTTGAGCAATCAAAAATGCGCGACCTTTTAATTGCTTGCTTGAACCAAAAGTGCTTAAAAACCATTTCCCCCTGCCCTGGAATGAAAAGGAATTAAAATGAGAATCTTCAATATCCACCTTATCTGCATATGCAAGCTACCAGAATCATCGGACTCAAATATTATTCAATGCGACCAATGTAGGCAGTGGTATGATTTCATATGTGCGAACATCGAGCAAAAATGTATTCCTGACACACGAGTTGCTCTAAATAGCACAATCTATGATCAATGTATCAGTATCAGTGTGCATATGTGTGTGACTCTTTTTTTTTTTTCTTCTTTTTTTGCAGTATACAAGTGCAATCAAGAGTTTTCTTACCTTCTACATATAATATAGTACAGGGGAGTAAAGATGCCACCCAAGTATGCACGAGCAGTCGTTGTGTATGCCTAGTCGCCACCACTGGAGAGTCTATTATGCCTAAGTGTAATTGACCGGGCATCAATTAAGCATAGGCTACAATAACTCCCAGGAGTCATTTGCATCAGGGGGGGGGAGTCAATTATGCCTTAGCACATATGACTGGGGATTTATATATGCCTAGGTGTCAATGACTGGGGATTCATATATATGCCTAGGTGTCAATGACTGGGGAGTCATATATGCCTAGGTGTCAATGACTGGGGAGTCAAATTATACAGGAGTCATTATCGCTGCGACAGTGGCAATGATCCCAGGAAAGCATCTGTCATCCAAAGTGATATGAAATCACACCTTCTCAAATGTCATTTTTATTCATCGTTGCAAACCAGAGAACATAACAAGGGAATTATGTTGCATCTGTCATATGCCTGATCATTATGACAAAAGGACGGTTCAGTGCCCTCTGTGTCAGAGATGGTATCACTACCGTTGTATGAAAATCAGAAACAAAAAGGACATCCCTGTAAATTGGAGATGCAGCACATGTTCAAATGCCTGGCATAAGCCCCCAATTTTATATCATGCTTTTTCGAAAACACTCTATTATGTGAGTTATTCGATGACTCCCCGTCATTGATCCCTAGGGATCACCGGGAGTCATCGTCATTGATCCCTAGGGATCACCTGGAGTCATCGTCAACGGGGATCAATGAAAACTGCAAACACCGAGTTCCGTCCGTGGGGAACAGAACCCGCTAGCAGATTCTGTTCGGGAGAACAGAATCTGCGAAATCTGCTCCAACACCGGTACATGAATGTGTACGACAAACCTTTGGGTGACTTTATCGGTAGTATAGTTGCCTTTTAGCAACGTTTCTTTTCTGGCTCTGCTTGATACTTTTCACGTTCAGCGGTCCGACCTTTTACGTTTAGCGGCCGTTTCTTTTCAGGCTCTGCTTTATCCTTCTCGCGGTCAGCAATTCGGTTCTTTTAAGGTTCTAGCTGCTCTCCACTTGGTCCGTTGTTTTCCGTATACGTTAAATTTGATACATACTTGCTACTGGCTCTTCATAGTTTCGTATTTGGTAAGGACACTCACTAATCTTGTGCCAGGAGTCCTGTCAGAACCCGAATCTTATTTGGTAGTCAACTTATCTCGAGATTATTTCATCACTTGACGCAATTGTCATTCTTTAAAGTGTTCCTGTCCCGAGTTATGAGTGGCCTAGAGGATCGGGACTGGGTACGAGGACAGGCAGTACTGTCACTGGAATTTTGGTCCCGGTAATTTTGGTCCTGAGGACCAATTTTTTCGTTGAAAATTTGGTCCCCCCGGACCAGTTTTTTAATAATGGTCCGCTCTAGAAATTTTGGTCCCCCATCTCATTCTTTTGTAATGATTTACACTAAAGGTTTTTATCTTCACGCAATAAAGTTTAATTAATCTGAATGGTCAATATCTTGCATACGCTTCACACTTTCAAAGTGCTCAAAAAGGTTGCATAGATAAAGGCACTCTCGTACATGACTGTTGTCATCATGGCATTCTTTTGGTGCAAATCTCAACCATTTGTTGCTGGTGCCTGACGGACAGTACACAAAAGTCGTTGTGCCAAGCAAATTGGCAGTGCCATATATTTCAATTTCTGTTGCCTACACTTTCTGTTGATCCATCTTCGTTGTTCGCAAGTACTGTCCCATTGTTTCAGATGATGTCAGGTAGCAAGACAGCTGAGCAGGATGTGAGCCATGTATGATGTGACAAGTACCCTAAGTTCTGCATGATCCTCTTGACGTCCAGTTATTTCTTGAGCCACAGCTCTAAAAAAGCAATTCCCATCACCTTTAATGCGACCACGTATACTAGGAGCTTGGTCCAGAGCAATATCCGAAGGTTTTTCTCTTTTTTTCCCGATTCACTCTGACAAACTGCATGCACATGCATATTATTTGCCAATCTCTGCAAACTGGCAAGTATAATACTGTATCAACAATATGATTGGATATCTCTATAATTGATCCATCTGCACTATTGTCTGCTTTGTCTGCCACTGAACGGGGTGTTTGTGCAGCATCATCCCCCATCTCATCTGCACTATTGTCTGCTTTGTCTGCCACATCATCCCCCATCTGTAACTGAAGGCCCAGTCCACCTGAGTGTTGACCAGAAACGGATTGCATATAAATGTTTACAACATCTGCAATATTTACACTACATGCCTTGCCCTTCCTTTTTTGCCTGTAGAATAGCTTTCTTCTACTCGACACTGAAAACTTCAAAGCTTTTTTCCGTATCGTCCGCTTTCTTTCCTTTGACGCTCCATCTCAATATTTGCCACTGAGAAGATACTCGAAGACTTCGCCAACAAGATCACCCTCAACATCCGAAGATCCTTCCATCCTAGCAGCTTTCTGAAGACTTTACAACACCTTGATTCGACACGTGTAGAGAACGCGCAGGCGCAAGCAAAGGGTAGGACTAAAATTTTCGGACACGGATCAAAATTTTCAGGCAAAATTGGCCCACCCGGACTAGAAAATTTTGTTTCTAGACCAAACTTTTTGGCGGACCTAAATTTCCGTAACAGTACCCTTTTGTTGTCTACAACGGAGACAGAACAGGAGGTTTTGTCACATACAACAACGAAACTGCTCATTTTTGTCTTCTCGTTCGATTTAAACAACAAGCATGCATTATGCGATTTGAAAGCTCCTACCCAGGTTTTGAACCTCATGGGGTATCGGACCTCGCAACGTCGGCACTGTGCTTGTGCAAGACACCAAATAATGCATATATACAGAAATGGGGTATAGTAAGAGGTGTTGAAAATAGGAAGCCGACAGCGTTAACCGTTCGAAAGTTATAATTATAGTGCGATTCAAACGCGATGCCGGCATTTTCATAACGTTTTATAATATATCCGTGATGCAAATTTCTCGGAAACTGTCTCGTATACCGATTTTATTTTTCAAAACAATGTACATGACGTATATAACATGTTCTTATAAAGTTGGTCACTATAAAGAGCCACAGACACTTTCACTAGAATACCAAACAAGGAATTACTACTTGCGATTATGTACTACTACTTGCATGCCATGTAATCACGTGCATTTCACACTAGCTGGCATCTGGCTCAGGCTTAAACACAGATCAGTTGGTAGCTTAAACCACATTGATAATAGGTGGTTTGATATCCATTTGAGTAGTAGTTTGATGCGGCAGAGTATGAGTAGGAGTTGGAGTAGTAGCAGTAATTGTAGTACAGACCATGAAAATACAAGTAACAACTTGATTGGTAGCAATAGTACAGACTGGAAGCAGCTGAAGAGCAGTATGGACTTTTCGCTGATGTTTGGGCACTAACGGTCACAGCTACTGGAATGGCCACAACACTCCATACCACCACAACGAACACAACTGCAGCAATGTTGAGGCCCAATGATATGTTAGCCTTTGCCCTGGCAGCTGCGATGTTACCTCGTTTTTCCTCTTCCTTTGCCTGATCAAGAAGTAATAGTGAGTGATACAGAAATGCAGCGGCAATCTACTAACTTACATTCAATGAGACGAATAACGCAGAAATGGTGCATAAAAGCGACGGCCAGCCTCCAACAAGGAGGACCAAAAATGTCATTAGAACAGACAGAGTGAGGTAGTTATCTCCAGATGTTGGTCGATCAGGTAAACTAATTGGGACTGGGGTCGGCTGGACTAATATGACTGGCTGATATTAGTAACATCAGCAGCATGTAAAAATTGCAAATACAATGACTAATTCATACATGTTAGTACAACAGAGATTGCACGTACTTGCTGAGGTGTGGACAAAATGTTTCCACCATAAAGCTGTGGGGTGAAAGATGTTGGATGTGGCTGTGTGGGAAAGTTTGCATATGCCATTTGACAGGATCCTGTACATATTCCTGGCGTGGATAGGGATTTCCTGGTACATAGTAAAGTGGTTGGCCAGCTGGGTTTCCATAGAAAGGCTGCACTGGTCCTGCAATGTTCTGAAACTGTGTAGGCTGCTGTGAAGCAACAGATTGCTGCACATTGGGATCTCTGTTGATCACTGATGTTGATGCCTGGAGCTCTTGGGTGCTCTGAATTCCACTCTGTGGGGGGGCTGCTGTTCAAGGTGGATACATTTCAAATGGTGAAACAGCAGGACTTTACATTTGTAGTAGATGTGCATGCCGTACATACACGCTGTATCATCTGAATCAATCCTACTTTATTTGAGTTCTGCTGAAAATACTAATTTGCTCTGCTGACTTGATTAAGGTTACGTTTATAGCTGAACACGCGGGTCATGGGTAATATGTTAGCAGCATACGTCAAATCAGTCCTGGTCACAGGTTGTATGAATGTAATAAAAACAATTAGCAATTCGTACATGTCCCAACATTACGTAAGTAAATTTCCACGTTATGCCGTTTGGTGTGCTGATGGTATCTTAGAGGGATTAAATTAAATTTAGTTTTGGTGCTGACTTTAGTATATTTACGATCCTGAGCTATGCAATATGGGACGGAATTGGATCATAGTTTGATCGCGGAATGGAATCAACGTACGTTTCGCGGAATCGGACCGTTGCTGTATTGTTCAAATCACAAAACCACGTGTCACGCTTAGACCAACATAAATGTAACACTCCTTATACGTATGAAAGGCCTGGGAACGAGACCAGCGGGCGACCCAAAGGTGCATGTGTGGTACATATTAATGCATGTGTAACGGCATGGCTTCGTGTTGAATAGTCACAGCCACACCCAATAGATTCTCAACATTCAATCATAGATATTATACGACTACAATATCTATGGTTCAATGCACTAAGAAGGATATCACGCCACAGCAGCCGGTACACAGCAGCCGGTACACTCCACTTTTGACCAAATGAACATCTGCTTCTGAAACGTAAACTGCGCGTACGCTACGTTCGGAAATCGCTCTTACTTCGTCCTACATCAATGCTAGTCAGACTCGCAAGTCAGACCTACTTCGTTATCCAAAGGCCGATAAACAATGGAGGAGACCTGGTCCCCAGTCCATTGTTTATCGGCCTTTCAATAACGAAGTAGGTCTACTAGCCATTGCGTTGGTTAGGTGACGTGCCAAACTTGGAGATTAGATACGAAGCCGCTCGTGACTGTCGAAGATGAGGAGGAAGAGGGTAACGATCTCATCATACCTCTTTTTTTATACACGTACGCTGTATTTCCTTGCGCAACCCAACCGAGGACACGAACAGTTCAAGATCCGGAGCTATGTTAATCGCACACAGACACTATGCTCACCGTCCATCTCTTGATCTTTCAAGCTACAGGAGTGTTAGTTGACGTAGCAACAGCAGCCTGGCAAAATAAGCGGTGTTATGGCAATAGAAAATTAAATACGTGCATGATGATGTCACGACTAATTGAAAGGAGGAGTTGGCGTATAAAAGGAGCTTGAATTGGCCATGCGGCTGTTTTAAATTTAAAATTGTGGCTCTATATTTTTCGCATGGAGGTTGGTTTTCCGCCCACCTTGCGGTGTATCCGAATTTGCTGGATGTGGTACTCCATCCAACCTGCACGTGGCAGCATTTGAAACCATATGCAACCGCACCAATTATTGATAAAAATGCATACGCTATTACATGTATATGCTACACATTATAGCTGCCGCCTTCTGGTCTACCTCAGATTGTAGCGTCACGCCTTGTCAGCACTAATCGGCTGGTCTTACCTTTAGTGTTCGCACTGCTTGCCAGCTATGTGATGAAATCTGTTGTGCTAACACATAGGCGTCTACTGACTTTAAAGGAGAAGGTGCCACGTAAATAGTTACGATTGCGCTGCGCGAATCGATGCGCAGAACCCAGTATAAAAGGCGCTAGACTGCTCGGGGACTTTCCCCAAATATGTCATGACTAAATGGAGGAAGGTCTGTCGTTTTGTACTTGCGTTTTCAATCGGTTATCCTGTTACTTTTTGGTCTAAAAACACAGAGGCAATTGGTTATCTATGTAGCTTTTCACAAAAACACCCCAAAGAAACATAAAATAGGTCGATCGCAATCGAGTTTCCTGTGATGCATGCCACGTTGTGACGTGCGAGTACGTATAGGCCTAGCTCATGTACTGAGTCTCGATTGATTCTATATAGACTTTTACTTCCATCGTCGAATCTCTTCACCGAGTGTTACTTGAAGCGGTAACGATGTGCGCTGTACATCGCATACGCACGTCTCTTACTCTTACGCCTTATATTACCATCACCCAGGCCAGGTATAAACGAACAAAACATCACGATGAAACACAAAAAGAAGGCTGTAACAAACATAGTGTTTACAAAGTATTCAGTATTGCTACACCTGGCCCTGATTCGCTTGCTATCTCCAGCCACATCTTCACGTGCTTCAGTTGTTTTTCCCTGTTTGGTATGCTGGCAATGGCACAAACATTGATGACTGATGTTCCACAAAGTCAAACAAGTAAAGATATGTATATAGGTATTTCAGACAGCAGATCATTGACATGAAGGCCAGTGTGAGAGGTAGAGGATGTGAGTATAGGTGGAGGTGTGAATGTGGGTGGAGGTATGAGTATGGGTGGAGGTGTGATAATAAGTAAGGTGTGATAATAAGTATGGGTGGAGGTGTGGCATGTGAGTCTGGGTAGAAATGTTGTGAGCATGGTTGGAGGTGGGAGTGTGGGTGGAAATGTGAGTATGGGTGGGTGTGAGTATGGGTGGAGGCGGTGGTAGTGGAGGTGTGGGTATGTGTGGAGGTGTGACTATGGGTGAATGTATGAATGAGGGTGAGATGTGAGTATGGGTGGAGGTATGGATGTGGGTAGGGATATGAGTATGTGAGGGTGGAGGTGGAGGTAGTGAAGGTGTGAGTATGGGTGGAGTGGGATGAGTCACAAACAATTTCATTCTTGATGAAGGAATAAACAATGCTATGTTGATGAAGGATGGCATGCGACTCTAAATAAAGCCTTGTGGGGCCATCAAATGGAGCTGGCACAGTTCTTCAGCACCAGTACAGGTGTACTTTGGTACTCCTTGCTGAAAAAAAAAAAGGATAATGGATTAAACGATTACAGGTGTACGCTGGCTGAAAAAAAAAAAAGGACAACACAGCACATACCCTTGTCTGAAAGTTGTGCAAACCACGTCTTATCTCTAGCTTTAACAGACCCAGCACAGATCTTTTTCATCTCTTTAGCCACATTCTTCGTGCCTGCACAGGTAAAAGGCATGGATGAGCCTGCATGCATGGAGTGCAAGCAAAATTATTACTAGATGTTGTGCAGTACATGAGCATAGCTACTTGCTTTTGGCTTGCCAAGTAGTTACCCCGCAAGAACTCTAGAAGAAGCCCATGTGCGAGCTACTTTGCAGTGTGGGCAGACAAAGCGAATTTGCACAATGCCTCCTTTCTACACATTCAAACGAATTGTGATTATAGAATACAACCAGCATAGGAGGATTTATGTACCTTCATAAAGGACTCCAGCTGCCAAGTGGGACGTGGTCTACCGCAGTGTTGCTTGGACCAAGCCCTGACAGAGACACCTAATAGCCTTGTGCTCAACCACACAGAGCCTCTGATCGTCTTTGTCTTCATCTCCCGTGCATATGCCTAGAAGAAAGAGCAGTATAAAAGACCATGCACGCCGGCCTTTTATTCTATAACTATGCATGTGCATATACATATGACGTAGGACCTACGCGTACCGGCGTATGCCTATACGTTACGAAGTTATGAAGCCTCGATACATTTATAAAAGTATAGTACACGTACCGGCTGTGTCCAAGAAAGAATGAGTGGACTGGATGGTGGAGGGGGTCGTCGATTGGATCGAAAGCACAATGTCCAGCATCGCATTCAATAGGGCGGCATTATCTGGCCTTTGTGAGGTACTTTCATAAGGAAAAAGGATACGTCTGGCACTGTCTACACGGAGTTTGAAGGCATCCTTCTCCGCCACAGATGAGAAAGTCATTCCAAGCGAGAACCTACATCCAGCTGTCGCCATTTTTAGCGATAACATGTACCTTCACGTGCCCGGTAATTACATTATTGGTACAAAGGACACGTTCTAGTTATGAGATTAACGATTGTGACTGTGTGTGTTTTTGTAGACGTGTCACTGTGGAGCAGGACCCGGATACGATTCACAGAACGCCATATTTGGCCGCTTAAAATCGGCTGGCCGGTCAAAAATTGAGCAGTCTACGCCCTTTTATACCGCCTCTTCTCCTTTAAACAGATCAATCCCCCGAAGTGGGAACACACATGCATCACCAGTTGATCCCCATCGGAGAGGTGGGCATCTATAAGAATGCAATACATGCATCACCTGAGGGTGTGTGCAAACACATACGCGCGTCTACATGCCGGCCGGAGCTGGTATAAAAAAGATATTAAAGTACTTTTAATCTCACCACTTATTAACATTTTTGGAGTAACAAACACATTGCTCGTTACCGCAATAGTTGCCAACGCCCTATACACTAAGTTATTCATGATCACGGCTTCAGTAAACAGAAGCCGTGATCATGCGGAACTTTAAATTAGTGTCATTTCGGGGGCGTTGGCAGTTTTGTGAGGAATAAGCGTTTCGGTTGAAGTTCTTTGTAAACAACTTCCGGAATTTGACAAGCAAACATATACATGTACAGAAATCAGCGGTCAAATGGGCAAGTAATTAATTCGCGGTTCGCGAATCACCGAACATTTCCGTATATCTTCCATAGATATGTACGGGGTGCTTTCAATACCAAACACACCAGATTTTCTCAGCTTAGCCCACGGGGGTCTAGATTTGGCATGATTTTTAGTAAGGTTGCCGTATTTTTCCTATTTAAGGTTACTCTTCCCCATGCAGGATTGTCATAACATTGTCCTCTATGTGCAGGTAGACATTGAGTGCATTTCCTATTTACAATATTCCACGACCATTTACCATTACCATTTACTACTTGCCCACGAAAGAAGTAGATAGCTAGTACATCGAAGAACTATAATGCCCGTTGAAAACTAGGTGTTTCAATTTAAAAATCGGCTTCCATATTTGAAAGAAGCATTCCATATTGAATCCGTAAGTTGTCTCCGTCTCTTGTCCTCACCATTGACTCACGAGCGGGTTACGTATAAGGCATCCCCCCTCC
Source organism: Ephydatia muelleri (assembly GCA_013339895.1). Lineage (NCBI taxonomy): Eukaryota > Metazoa > Porifera > Demospongiae > Spongillida > Spongillidae > Ephydatia > Ephydatia muelleri. The sequence continues at coordinate 11,012,613 of JABACO010000002.1, read as the reverse complement.
TTCTGTGTACCAGTTTTATACTGCATGAACTCGGCCTCGAGAACAGCGTGAAAGGTAGATCAGCCGTCGAGAATAGCGAGAAAGGTACAGTGATGAGGAAAAGCACTGCGGCTAGCTGCTCTAGCCTTGACAACTTCCTACCCACGAAGAAAAAAAGCTGCGATCACTTCACCTTGTCCTGTTTTCGAGCCAGAGCCTATAACTCTACCTGCAAAAGTGGCAGTGCCTGCATGACACCATGCATGAAGCAACCAACCGCCAACACCGAATTTGAAATGGTAGTTGAGACACCAAGTGGAAGTAAGAGCACACGAGTAACTAATGAGCCTCTGTCAGACATGAAGTATGAGAGGCAGACCGTTAGTGAAAGGGTACCTGCAGGAGAATTGTTGCATGGAGAGCTGCACAATGATATTGGAACCGTGTTTCAACGTGTATACGGTATAAATGTTAGCCATTCATATCCAGAAATGGTCCATACATAGGCGGACATATTGCTTTTTTCTTTCAAATTGAAATTATAAACAAATGTGTTACATACTAAAAATCAGTCTGATTATAATATGTGTTTGTTGTGACACTGGCATGAAGCGCCCTTTAATTAACTAATGCAAGACAAATGTTTAATTTCTACCGCGAATAATTTATTCATTGACGAAGTATGGCATTACGTAATGCATTGCAATAAATTATGGTATTGGTTAAGGACATTGCGTATAAATTATTAAATTGCAATATCAATGGACCTCTGCAGTTCGCGTCTACGTCATCACGCGCGTCTTACATCACACTATGTAATTTATAGCAACGTATTGCGTACGCATATACAAATAGCAGTGCTGTAAGACACGCGTGACGACGTAGACGCGAGTTGCAGAAGGTCTATATAGCAACTACTATACTACGGCCAGTAGTTTCGCGCAGACACAGATTGAACACGCGCCACTGAATTCATTGCAACCTTAGGCCAAAGTTCATGTTTTAATAGCTACATGGGATGTGGATGCTCATCAATTGATAAGGACGTCGACAGTCTCGGAGGCATGGCTGTCCCCCTGGAAAAAGTGTCCCCCCGGACATTCATGCCTAGGCACGACTGTCCCCCCGGACACTGGTGCCTAGGAATGAATGTATACCCTCCAGGCATTATTGTCCCCCCCATGCCGGACATTTTTTCCTAGGCACAGCTGTCCCCCCCCCTCTTCGACTTTTCATGTTTGCAAACCAAACACTTAGCCTTCAAATCCTCGTAACTGCGCATGCGTGTTTAAACTGATGTGCGCACGTGTGGAGAGTCTCTTTTTAGAGCAGACGAGTGTTGCTGGCCATGGACTACGAAAGCGTTTTTAACTTCTTGTTGAAAGGAAGGTATGCACTCATGAAATGTCAGGATTTTGGACAGTTTCCTACAATAATCGATATCAGCAGTACTTTTAGTGAAAATGAATGCCAAAAGGGGCCAAATGCATATCCAGAAATGAGCGGTCAAAAGTCAGAATTATTTACTCGCGGTTTGCGAATCACCGAATATTCCCGTATACCTTCCCATACCAATGTATGGGTTAGTTGTATACCAAGGACGCCAGATTTTTCCCAGGATTTGAAATTTGAAAATGTTAGTACACTACATTTGTTATGATTTTTAGTGGTGTCGCCGTATTTTTCCTATTTAAGCTGGGGCTTCCCTAGGATTGTCATAACATTGTCCCCAAATGTACAGGTAGTAAATGAGAAGGGTTTCTCATTACAATATTCCACGGTCATTTGTGTCAATACCATTACGATTTACGATTTTGATAGTTGAAAATAATATAGCTAGTACATCGAAGAACTATAAAATGTACTAAAAACTAGGCCTTCCTATAGAAAAATCGGCTTCCATACCCGGGAGAAGCATTTCATGTTGAATCTGTACGTTCCTCCATCTCGTGCCCTCAAAATTGACTCACGTGCGGATAGTACCATACAGATAATGCTGTGTAGTTGAAGTGTGGCCCTCCTTCAGTTTTTTGATGGCATGAAATCGGTCCCAGACCTCTCATCGCGCTGCCCAAAAATTTTTCTACCAGTTGAGTTACTATGCGATCTTACCCGATGCGATCGGGATCGTTTGTATAAATCGCGCATACAGTAGGCCTACCATCCAGACGTAGCTTCTTGACACACGCGTGCGCGCGTCACGAGTGATACCCGTGCGTGACTCGAGCATACTTGTGTTTCACACGCATCAGGTTAGTCGTGGCGCGAAGCGACATTTTCGAGACACGAACTCGCGTGATGGCACCCACTCCTCAGTTGTAAAATACTATGGACAAAATTTCTACAATTCAGGAGCCCTTTGCTTGAATGCAAAACTAAGTTGTTTGTGAAGCCAGAACAGAGTAAGACTATGAGCTGTGTGTGTTGTTAGTGTGTGTGTTTGTACTGTGTGTGCCGTGTGTGTGCGTGTGCGTGCGTATGCGTGTTTGTGTGTGTGTGTGTGTGTGGTGTGTGTGTGTGTGTGTGTGTGTGTGTGTGTGTGTGTGTGTGTGTGTGTGTGTGTGTGTGTGTGTGTGTGTGTGTGTGTGTGTGTGTGTGTGTGTGTGTGTGTGTGTGTGTGTGTGTGTGTGTGTGTGTGTGTGTGTGTGTGTGTGTGTGTGTGTGTGTGTGTGTGTGTGTGTGTTGCTTACAAGTGTGTACTAGTATAGACCTAGCTTGACCTTACAATTGTGTCCTATGTAAACTGTGATTAGCCTAATCTGATGTTAGACTGCCTGGGGTACAAGTACATGTAGCAGTTTTTCTCTGAGAACAGTAGGTCCAGGGTAGGCCTATGTAGGTACGTAGGTCCAGGGTAGGCCTATGTAGGTACATGTAGGCCTATGTAGGTACATGTACATGTAGGTCCAGGATAGGTCCAGGGTACTAGTATAGGCCTATGTACAGTTAGGTACATTGTAGGTCCAGGGTGGTACAGGTGGTGATGAACACGTAGGCAAAGATGAGGAGAGTGAAGATGAGGATAACTATTCAGATGGAATTGAAGTTGACTAAAACCTGGACCCTTGCACAAGTACATGCATGTACTGAATTACAATTGTATGGCCCTTGAAGATAATGTGGTAGGTCCATTGTATGCTATGTAAACTGTGGTTAGCTAATCTGATGTTAGGGCCGCCTGGTAACTTCCAGTTCTAAGAGAACAAACTGTGTACCTATGTCTTAAAAAAGCACACACTTTATATGTGTAGCACCTATATACAAACCACACATTGTGTGCAGCGATGGTGATGGTCCTGATGCCATAAATTTCACAATCAAGTACATGATGGGAGGGGGGTGAGTGGCCTGATGCAAAGCCTTTGGCCTAGTGGTAGAGGCATTTTAGTCTGTTGCATAATGTCCTGGTACTTTGTTGTTCTAGGGTTCAATAAGAGAGCTCTGTTTTAAAAGTCTGTTTGGGACTGTTTCTATGGAGATGACAATCCTGTATCTATTTTTTGTACTGGTGAAGAACAGCAGGGTCCAGGAACCCAATGTTGAGACTGACCATCTGGAGTCATCCACCTCAGGCTCAGTGAATTTACTCAATCAGAGTTTTGACACTAGGTTCCAACCTACCAGGCAAGATGACTGCTGGTCCGGAAGGCATGCACTTCTTCGTCAAGTGGTCCAAAACCAACCAGATGGGCAGGTGTGTTCAGCGTACCAAAGGCAGGCACATGTGTCCAGTTCCAGCAATGGAGGCCTACAGAGAATGTTGTCACTGTTCCACTCACTCCTCACCCCTCTTCCACTTCAAAGATGGGAGAACACTCACATCTAAGAGCTTCCACTCCACCTTTCTACCCCTGGTATGGTGGAGCTATGTGGCTACAATCCAGCCAAATATAACACCCACATTGGTGCAGCCATGTACAGTAGCTGCCAGAACAGGCCTTCCCACTGACACCATTTGGAACCTCGGAAGAGGTGAAGCAAAGCATACCAGACATACGTATTGGTGCAGCCACAGTACATGTAAACTCTAATTGCTAACTAGCAATAGCACAAATTGTGCATGTTTTAACTGCACATTACATGTATCTATGTTCACACAAACCACACACTGTGTGCAGAGACAGGGGTTGGGCCTGATGCCATAACATGGGAGGGGGGTGCTTTGACCCTGATGCAGGGCTTTGGCCTACTGGTAGACTGAGCAGCGCCCCGATGTGTAGACAAAGCTTTCCTTAATGTAAGATATATATTGTGATAGCGCTCTTCCATTGGCGAAGTCCCAGAGAGTGCTTCGCAGTTAAGCGCTTTACGTGTATTGATCGACGCACACATGCAGACAAATATTGAAAATGCGGCACATTCAGACTTGATGTTAATCGATCTAGGTAAGACTGAGAAGCCTACGTAGGTCGTAGCTGTACTGGAAAGTGCTAACGAATCATTTTTATCCCTGCGTGTAAGCGTATCAGTGCACGTGCCTAGCCTACGCACTTCATTCATCGAGCTGCATGCAGGCTAAACGAACACTGTTTACAATAAACTTCAAGTGAAAACAACCACTATATAGGTCAAAAGTGTCCATGACGACGTCTTGTATAATAGCTTCACCATAATGTGAGCTAGGTGGTGGGTGTCCCTCTAGCTGGCAGTCTAGACCTATGGGAATTGGGGGGAGGAGGCTAGGGAAGAGGTTTCCACTTAACTACCTGGCTTGCTATTGGCTCAGATCATCGCCGCAGCCTTGTTAATCTTCAGCTGAATTAACTTATTGTGCACATTTATTCACCATTATACAATTATTGCCAATATTATTAAATAATTTTGGCAGATGACGCAATGGCAACTTATATGAATAAATTATGCGCGGTAGAAATTAATTTTTTTGTCTTGATTTTTGTTAAAGAATGGTTAATGGAATAATTTTTCGAAGTACATATCATAATTAGACCGATTTATAGTACATTATAAACTTGTTTAAAATTCAATTTGAAATAAAAAGCAAGATGACCGCCTATGTATGGGCCATTTCTGGATATAGAATACTTCTTTCAATTATGGAAGCCGATTTTTAAATACAAAGACCCAATTTTCAATATATATTATAGTTCTTCGATGTACTAGCTACATGTTTTTTCTTTGGCAAATTGGCAAATCGTAAAGGTATTGACACAAATGGTCATAGAATTTGTAATGAGAAAACGGACCCATTGACTACGTGTACATTGAGGACAATGTTATGACAATCCTAGGGAAGCGACGCCTTAAATAGGAAAAATACGGTGACCCCACTAAAAATCTAGTGTACTAACAATCCCTCTTGGCAAAAGCTGAGAAAAATCTGGTGTTTTTGGTATTAAAGTACCCCATACATGTCTATGGGAAGTTAAACGGGAATATTCGGTGATTCGCAAACCGCGAATTAATTAGCTTTCCCTTTGACCGCTCATTTCTGGATATGACCTAGTCCAGGTTACCTCTGTCTAAAGCTGGCTCCCCTTCTTGCGAACTTACAGGGACATTTGCCGAGTTCCTTAAGATAAATTATACCATCACTTTTATGCCCACTGGTGTTAGTTTTAGTACAGCCGAGCCCAATTTATTGGGCTACGCTTCCATGCCGGCATACGCGAGGGTTTACCCACATATTGGTTTTTTATCTGAGGCAGTGCCCGGTCTAGGTCCCCCCGGGCTGCACCTCCAGGATCCCGCAATTCAACATCGAGGGTCGCAAACATCGTCGTATTGAACCAATATCCTCAGTCTTATCAAGACTGCGCTCCACCAAATTAAGCTACATACCGCTATGGGACCGACGTAGTCGCGCGGGCTTCCTACCACAAAATATTTTGCTGCTAAAAAACAAATAATTGGATATCTTGGTATGGTTTATGCTATGGTTTTAATTGGTATATTAGGATTTATAGTTTGAGCACATCACATGTTTACAGTAGGTATGGATGTAGACACAAGAGCATATGTAGTCTCACCTACCGGGGCTGCGCTCGCATCTAGGTGCGGCGCTGTGTGCTGAGGCTCTGCCGGCTCCTAGAGCATCTCGGAGGCAGTGCCCGGTCTAGGTCCCCCCGACCGCCAACTCCGTCGGCCGCCCGACGTGAGGCCATAGTCCCCTTACTTTCGTGTCTCAGCGTCAGATTTAATTAGTAAATTGCCTTCGCCTCTGGTGTTCCATTTTATATTAAAGCATTCTAACCGCTACATAAAAGTTCCATTTACCCCTTTAAACCTCACATCCCATGGGTCCGAGGCATAGCGAATTGATCGGCTTCACGAGGTTAGATTCCCATATCGGCACCTCGAGGCTCAGCGAGTCCTTATAAGCGGATATCCCGAGGGGATCTTACCCGGTAGCATCGGACCGACATAGTCGGTCTATAGATGCTACCGGGGCTGCGCCACCCGAACCCGAGGCCCAGTGTAGGTGAGACTACGTCTCACCTATACAGGGACTCAGCATCGGACCGACATAGTCGGTCTATCGCATCTACGATGCCGCACTAACCCACCACCGATAGGCGTGGTAATGCTATTACCACGCCGATATAGGACCGACTACGTCGGTCCCATAGGATCAATAGGGAGGTGCCCTCGTGCGGCTAGAGCCTCAGGCAGCGCCGTAGGCGCGGGGTGCCGCCCCCGAGGCACAGGAGCATCGGACCGACATAGTCGGTCTTAGGTGGCAACCTGGGTGGCGGTCGTCATATCGCCTATAAGGGCGCGTAGGGTGCAGGGACTGGCTGGCGGCATCTACGATGCTACGTCTCAGCATCGAAGCTAGAGCCTCAAGCTCCTGGCTTGCCTCCCCCGTATCGGGGCTAGGAGCCCCTGCCGGGGGCTCCTAGTCCTGCCGCCTTCGCTCTTATTTCCGCATTCTTAGGTGCTGAAAGAATCGAACTTTCGACCTCCGTGGTGTACATATGGAGAAATGAACGGTCACGAAAGTTGCGGTTTGTAAATTTTTGGATTTCATTCCGCGGCACGTTCCATAGAGAATGTATGGCGTTTTTACAAACTTGATTATTATTTAATTAAATAACGGACCTGCAACTTTTGCTACCCACTAATACTACTCTAAATGATGTTCAAATGTAGGCAATTTCAAATTTTGTATCTCATACCGTCCAAAATTCTGGGACCATTTCTGAAAATATGATATTCCATAGACTTGTACACAAAATGGAAAAAAATCATGCTAATTAAGATATTCCATTAGTTATAACTAATGAACAGAGGGGGTTAGAACTTTTGCCACCCTCTAAAACTATTCTAAAACTATCCAAATAGTATAATATATGAAAAAAAGTGAACGTTGTCGTGAAGAATTTGGGAACCATTTTTTAAAATAGTAAACCAGTTTTGGTGCAAAAAGGCGCCATTTTAAAATGGCGTTTCTATGGGTTACCATAGATATTTAGCTAACGTGAGACCTCTAACTTGGACACGCCCATCTAGGGCAATTCTGCGAGGGTGGAGTCGACGCAGAGGGCGAGGTGGGCCAGGGGGCGGGGTAAACAGAGGGAAATGAGCGTATAAACATAACTACATGGAATACTAAATGCTTCGAGTCTGTGTTTTCTACACCGAGTAGACTGATCGTTGTCTTGAAATTAGAATGATAGTGTACTAGTAGGCTGCATATACCTCGACCGGCTGCTCAGATATCTACGTACGCTGGCAACACTTCGTATATCAAATTTTTATGTTAGCGGATCCTATAGGCCTACACGTAGCTGAATCGAAACAAACCAGCTGATCACATGTGCATGTGCATGCGACACCTCCAGTTATCAAATTAACACAACAGCAACGCTAATATTTTGCAGATCCGAGGTGAGGAACTTTAAGCGTAGTTGTGTGGTTCCATCCACGTACTCGATATCGATGTGTTGACAGTGTGATTCTGTGATTAGTTAGGTTCGAGTCGGATGTAGTGCCCTTCACAAAGGGAGCATTTATTACAAATCATGTATTACGCTGTTGTAGTATAGTTTAGCAGTAGCATATCGATTATGTATTGCGAATAAATTGTAAAAACTGTATATTTAGCCTCCAACACATGTGTATGCTTTTACTGTATGGTGCATGTATACGTATGGTGCTTGTGACGTAATGCATGTACCAGTGTAAGTGTATGCCCTAATAACTGATCTAGGTGTGTAAGTAAGGAGGAAAAAGCTACAATGCAAGTGTGTGTGTGTGTGTGTGTGTGTGTGTGTGTGTGTGTGTGTGTGTGTGTGTGTGTGTGTGTGTGTGTGTGTGTGTGTGTGTGTGTGTGTGTGTGTGTGTGTGTGTGTGTGTGTGTGTGTGTGTGTGTGTGTGTGTGTGTGTGTGTGTGTGTGTGTGTGTGTGTGTGTGTGTGTGTGTGTGTGTGTGTGTGTGTGTGTGTAGTATGTTTCTGCGGGCAATCACATACATGTATGTGCAGAGTTTGAACTCTTCCAGAACTACTTTTGAACCCACCTTTGGTTGCATTTTACCCTTGCATAGGAAGAAGGACCAATGTGACTGATCATACATGTATATATTCAGTCCCATTGGTCCAGGAATGGATATTTAGTTTCGAGGATCTGTGTTGAAAGCAACCAGGGGGTGGTGTTGCGAAATATAATTGGTGGTGGGGCAAAAATAAGTTTTCCCCTCGTACCATTACATGGCATGCCATGCAGTTATAATAAATGGTGCAGACCAGCCCGATTAATTGGCTGAATGGCAAGTTACATGGCATGTGTAAATATAAATCAGGGGGTCAGTAAATCCCTTGTAATGGTGTGCATCTTGTAAATGTAACATCTGTAGCAACTGAATGTCTTGAAACTATGAGTGTTACTGATAGATGTTGCGTGTTGCCTACTCAATCCTTCCTGTCTCTCTCTCTCTCTCACCCCCCCCCCCCCCAGGCTTCTACTGATTACATTATGTCATTAGTAATTTAAAAACATACAGGCTACACATATAAAGGATGGTGAGAACTGGACAAGCAGCGAATCATGATGCCAGTTGGTAGAATGCAGCCATTGCTTCCATCACCTCCAAGCTCATAGGACTTGGTGTCATTGAACTCATTTCTGTCAGTCACTGTGTAATCTGAACAAAACAATGCTTGCAATGGGATTTCAGCTTCCCACTTCATAAGCTGAGACATGCTGTGTTTTTGTGTGTGTGTGTGTGTGTGTGCACATACCTCTTCTGATCCTATCTTAATTTGGATGTTTATACAAGGAACAAAGGCACAATGTCATGAATTTTGTTGTGTGGCAAGACTTTTGCCCCATGCATGTAACATACATACATGTACATGTATGATACCTCCATAAAGTGAACAACTTCATGCACATGGTATTTGTGCAGGGGTTATTTGTGGGTGCAAGGGTCAAGCATTTTAATAAAATATGATGGTGCAGGGACTGATACAGATAGAGGCAGCAAAAACTGTTAGCAACCACCCCCATGATGGGTGTGGCCTTATGAAGAACAGTATCAAGGTTTTGAGGGGTGACTCTTTCATTGTAAGGGCATCCTGTTCAGCTGATCCTGACAAGAGAGTACATTCAATTTCAGTGATGGATCCAGGATTTCCAGTTTGTGGGAGGGGGGGGGGGGGGGGGGGGGAGGGGCAAATGACCCATGCCCATGTCCTGCTCCAGCTGGGGTATGGGGGACTGGCTGTAAGCTCCTCCATAGGGTCTAGGGAAGATCACATTACATTGTACTTCGACATCAACCCATATTTCAACAAGTCAAAGAGTGTATGGAAGCACTTGTGCCTACAGTACATGTACACAGATAAAGCCCATTACATAGAGGTGTAGCTCCTCCCATGGATGTGAGATAAAATAACCACAGGCATTACCACTTACACACACACACACACACACACACACACACACACACACACCCTCCCTCACAAGTAGTCCAATCTTCATGTACATGTATCTGCCACACTATCTGCCAATCAAGTGAAGGCTGCTCACAAGATGCTTTGATTGTATTCATTTTAGCCAGGACAATGGTTGTGTACACCTTGGACTGCCTTGTGGGTTTTGTGGTTAGCAGTCAGGCCCCAAGGCCAACATAAACAACAGTACCTAGGGATATAGAAGGCCAACAGTACAACGCTAATACACTACACATCTGTATCTGTACTGACTTGTTGGAGTCATGAATGTGTGGGGCAGTATGCTCCACTAGCAGAGAGGAGAGTTGTAGAAGGATGCACATGCATATTGAGTGGAGTACTCACCGAGGAGCCAAAGGACTTGTCAGGGTTAATGATCTTATTAATAAATCCGCTGATGGCAATGTCATTGTGTCCGACTCAGGATCAGGGGGTCCCCCAGGAGGGCTGTCCTTCTCATGCTGAGAAGGTTGGAATGACAATGTACTGGAGGAGCAAGGGAAAGTGAGGAGGTGAAGGTGAAGGGAGGTAAGAGGGAGGGAGGGAGGATAAATGGTATGTGTAATTTTGCCAGAGATGTCCCTGCTGGTGTACATGTACATGACTGCAGGAGGACAGGAGGACAGAGGGAGGGAGGGAGGGAGGGGGGAGGGAGGGAGGGAGGGGAGGGGAGGGAGGGACGGGAGGGAGGGAGGGAGGGAGGGAGGGGAGGGAGGGACGGGAGGGAGGGAGGGAGGGAGGGAGGAGGGAGGGAGGGAGGGAGGGAGGGAGGGAGGGAGGGAGGGAGGGAGGGAGGGAGGGAGGGAGGGAGGGAGGGGGAGGGAGGGAGGGAGGAGGGAGGGAGGGAGGGAGGGAGGGGAGGGAGGGGAGGGAGGGAGGGAGGAGGGAGGGAGGGAGGGAGGGGACGGGAGGGGGAGGGAGGGAGGACGGGAGGGAGGGAGGGAGGGAGGGAGGGAGGAGGGAGGGAGGGA
>JABACO010000002.1:10985441-11001650 GCA_013339895.1 Ephydatia muelleri | reverse complement strand
GGAGGGAGGGAGGGAGGGAGGGAGGGAGTGGGAGGGCGGGAGGGAGGGCAGGGATGCGGGAGGGATGGGAGGGAGGGAAGGGAGGGGAGGGAGGAGGGAGGGAGGAGGACGGGAGGGAGGGAGGGACGACGGGAGGGAGGGAGGGAGGGAGGGAGGGAGGGAGGGAGGGAGGGAGGGGGGAGGGAGGGAGGAGGGGAGGGAGGGGAGGGAGGGAGGGAGGGATGGAGGAGGGAGGGAGGGAGGGAGGGAGGGCGATCGGGAGGGAGGGAGGGAGGGAGAGGAGGGAGGGAGGGAGGGAGGGCAGGGAGGGAGGGAGGGGGGAGGGAGGGAGGGAGGGAGGGAGGGAGGGAGGGAGGGAGGGTAGGGAGGGCGGAGGGAGGGAGGGAGGGAGGGAGGGAGGGAGGGAGGGAGGGACGGGAGGGAGGGAGGGAGGGAGGGAGGGAGGGAGGGAGGGAGGGAGGGAGGGAGGGAGGGAGGGAGGGAGGGAGGAGGGAGGGAGGGAGGGAGGGAGGGAGGGAGGAGGGGGAGGAGGGGAGGGGGAGGGAGGGAGGGGAGGGAGGGAGGGAGGGAGGGAGGGAGGAGGGAGGGAGGGAGGGAGGGAGGGAGGGAGGAGGGAGGGAGGAGGGAGGGAGGGGGGAGGGAGGGAGGGAGGGAGGGAGGGAGGAGGGAGGGAGGGAGGGAGGGAGGGAGGGAGGGAGGGAGGGAGGGAGGGAGGGGGGGGAGGGAGGGAGGGAGGGAGGGAGGGAGGGAGGGAGGGAGGGAGGGAGGGAGGGAGGGGGAGGGAGGGAGGAGGGAGGGGGGAGGGAGGGAGGGAGGGAGGGAGGGAGGGAGGATAAATGGTATGTGTAATTTTGCCAGAGATGTCCCTGATGGTGTAATGTACATGACTACAGGAGGACAGGAGAGAGGAGTGAGGGAGGGATGGAGGGGGGAGGAGGGGAGGAGGAAGGGAGGGAGGAGGAAGGGAGGGAGGAGGAAGGGAGGGAGGAGGAAGGGAGGGAGGAGGGAGGGAGGGAGGATAAATGGTATGTGTAATTTGCCAGAGATGTCCCTGATGGTGTACATGTACATGACTACAGGAGGACAGGAGAGAGGAGTGAGGGAGGGATGGAGGGGGGAGGGAGGGAGGAGGAAGGGAGGGAGGAGGAAGGGAGGGAGGAGGAAGGGAGGGAGGAGGAAGGGGAGGGAGGAGGAAGGGAGGGAGGAGGAAGGGAGGGAGGAGGAAGGGAGGGAGGAGGAAGGGAGGAGGAGGAAGGGAGGAGGAGGAAGGGAGGGAGGAGGAAGGGGGGGGAGGAAGGGAGGGAGGAGGAAGGGAGGGAGGAGGAAGGGAGGGAGGAGGAGGAAGGGAGGGAGGAGGAAGGGAGGGAGGAGGAAGGGAGGGAGGAGGAAGGGGGGAGGAGGAAGGGAGGGAGGAAGTGAGGGAGGAAGTGAGGGAGTAGGTGAGACAGGAGAGAAAGAAAGGAAGGAGGAGAGAGGGATAGAGCAAAGAAAGATGAACACAAAACTAAGTGGTTGAAGTGTACACAATGTACCTGGGCAGGCTGGCTGCAGCACTGATGACGCAACACCACGTTCCAACTGGAGTGCAGTGCCTGTGGGCGTGACTGGAGGACCTGTCCCAACAGATAATGTACTGAGCACAGATCATATACATGTACCATGCACACTGTATTTGCGCATGTTGCACACAGTAGCAGAGAAGACATACATGTACATGTACAAAGTGAAGAGGAGGAGGCCGGGTGGTGTCGTAGCTGATCACAGTAAGGGGCAGGACACCCTGCCAGAGCACCATTGCCAATACAAACTGAAGTGATGAGGATGCCATTACTGTGAGTTGGCAAGTCCCAAGACACAATTATGTAGGTGGAGCCCACATTCTGCACCGACACAGCATCAAATCCATCCGGTGCTGGGGGAAGGAGGGGGAAGAGGATGACATCACATAACGACAATCCCATCACACATACATGTACATGTATCATAGATTATCTATGCATGTATATAGTCAGTGACACACACATACACACGCACACACAATCGCACACACACATACACACACACGCACACACACACACGCACACACACACACATGCACACCACACCACACACACACACCACACATGCCCAACATGCCTGCTTCCTCCTGTTGTGATACTCACGCATACGATGTAACTGACTACGCCACTGGACACAGCTATGGACATGTACATGGAATGGGGGGGGGGGGGGGGTATGCAACTAAATTCACATAGTATACTCACCAAAACACCTGCGTTCTCAGAAGATGAAAGCATGAAGGGCATACGTAGATCGATACCTGCATGCATCATTGCTGCCTAATTGATGCGCTCCACTTCTCCAGTGCAAGTGACGCACAGCAGATAAGTTAATTTTAATTTGTGCATCGGTACAATTATAATTGTAATTCAATTGTCTTGATAGTTACGTCATAGCTATAAAGTTTATAACCGTCAACCCGACATAATTTTGTAACTTTATTCTAAGATGACGTAAGGTATTACGCAATGACTACTTCGTTTATGAATAAATTATGCGCCGGTTAGAAATTTTTTTTTTGTCTTGATTTTAGTATAAGAATGGTTCATGGTATAATCTTATAAAGCAGAGATCCACAATCAGTCCGATTTATCGTAAATTAAAAACGTGTTTGAAATTCAATTTTGAAAAAAAAAAAGCATGATGACCGCCTATGTATGGGCCATTTCTCCATATGAAACACGATAAAAAAACTACCCCAATTATAAATCCTGCAGCAGATAATTGGAAAGCTTTACCATTAAGCTATTGTAGACCCCCGAGGACGGGTTCTAGCCTCTAAGGGCACTGCTACCGACGATAGCGATAGTCCCGGATCTCACTGGGGGTATTGAAACCGAAACTACCATAAGGGGCGAGGCCCCGGTGGCTTATAGTGGTAGCAGGATTGGTTATATTAGAATTTATAGTTTGAGCACATCACAGCCTATCAATTGGCCCATAGGGGTCCCCGGCGTCATAAGACACCGATGGTCCAGGTTCCATATCATGACCCCCCAGCGGCATCGTAATCATCCGAAATCGCGGGTACCGGGTGCGACACATCTGAGATGCTACTATCTTTGGTGGTTCATTAAGATTAGACACTAGTAGACAAAGAGGCTCATCTAGACTGCTGTCCAGCACTGGTGAGTCTCCTCCTGGGTAACCTGAATAGATTTGAAGAAGGGAACCAACAATATGTATGCATGGGTGATGCTGCTATGGCAACTAAGCAGGTGGTGGCTGGCACTTAAATCGTATCTTGGCATGATCCGCCCCCGATCTGAGGTCAGCCGCACAGCTCACAAGTAGGCTTCCACTGGTACATTGAACCACACAGTGTGTGCCTGCATTCAGTACTGGCTTGTTTACATATTGTATTTTACTGGCGTTAACTTTAATATAAATAGAAGTTTATTCATATTTGCTTAATTTACAACATTCAGTTGAAGATCTGACTGTCTTGATAGTACCAACATTCTGCCTCCAATTCCTCCCCATCAAAGTAGTTGTCTGTATCACTTGGACGTCACAAGGCTGTAACCTTTGTTCTGAGAATGTTTCATTAAAATATAATTCATATATGGTCATCCTCACAAGTCTTCTGCTTGCACTTTTTGGTCCATAGAAGCCTTTGGCACCATGATAAACTGGCAAGCTAGTACACCTACAGCACTGAGTATTGCAAGATGAGTCTTCATAGAAATTCAGGTATAGGACGTCGTTCTGAAACCGGCTGTATGGCATAGGACGTCACAGCTGCAGATCTATGGATTACATCACCCTCTATGTGCTGGGCAGGAGTGGGGGCGTTAGGAAGTCACAGTGATTTCAGTGATTTGAGTATGAACAAAAATAAATTAACAAGTAACTAAAAACATTCTCTACTAGAAAGTTGGTGATTATAGGATTTGAAGGCAATATACTAGTTGTGTATAAAGAAAGGAAACAAGGGTCTAACTATAAGGGAAAATGTAATAGTCTTACATCTAGCACATTTGTAGATATTATGTTATTTGTGTGCTAAAAATAGGACTATTACATTTTCCCTTATTGTTAGACATTGTTTCCTTGCTTTTTACACCACTGTTAATCCTGAATGATCTCAGCAATGGCTTGTACAAAATATATACTGTCATGCTAGCATGCAACTACAGCTTGTTGCAATGTACATTATATTTTACAACTATAATTATAATTATACAAGTAACTAAAAACATTCTCTACAAGAACGTTGGTGGTATATAGGATTTGAAGCCATGACAAAATCTTTCCACTATCAGAGAAGGACAATGCAGGAAACATTTTCAAGGTTTCCTGTACTTTTATTATTTGACAACCTAAATGATGTTTGTATGCCTCTATACATCTTGATGATTGTGGTAAAATCCACATCATAACATAAAGGTACCTAGGATTCCGACTGGCTGTCATCTGCAGATCTAAAATTTAAACTTTGCCAGGGAGTGAATCACCCTTGTAGGTTGATAAAATCCACGTCATAACATATGTGTACTTGCAGTTCCAAGTGTAATATCATCCCATACCAACTGCTCTGGTGTTTTTCCCTTACATACTTGTATGAAGACACTGCACATAGCAGGGCTACTTTGTGTGTCTACCGCACGCAGCATTGTCAGTTGATACAGCATCGAGTTTTGGAGGTAAATCATAAGTTTGAACAGAAGGCAGGTCAACAAACAGAACAGCAACTGACTTTCCCACCTCCCAAGCTCTGTTGTAAACAATCCATTGCATAATAGTACTCTCTCATATGAATTTGTGAGGGAAAGACTGGCGATCTTTTGCGCAATCGCATATAATTTCCTATAGTTTTTCATGCTGGGAGAGAATTTTCAATGGTTTAGGTTGACTTTTGGAGGCCATTTCTTGAATAGGATCATACGAAAAGACCCTACGGGATTCACGGTAGCATTTTCTTGTTCATCTAGTATATAGATTCACATAGAATTTAATCATTTGGAACTGACAAAACCCGAATATGTATTTGCAGGGTAGCTCAAGTGCTTTAAAGAAGCCACATTGACATTCAAATGAGGCATGCAAAGATCATTTAGCTTGTATGTAGCATCAAATAATATAAGCTCAGGAAACCTTGAGAATGTTTCCAGCATTGTTCTTCTCTGATGGTATATTCCTTGAAGGACGTCATGACGCCTTTAAATCCTATATACCTTCAATTGAATGTATCATCACTTAGTTGGTAGCTGGATCAATGGGTTCAGATATAACTGTTTTTGAGGACAGTTGCACCACATATGATGCATAGGGTGTTACAAATAACTGGTAATAGTACAGTCGTGAGTCCACATAGTGTAAATGTTACCAGGAGCTTTCAGAAAACTACGAATGTACGGTGATCTCTTTCCATCGAAAAGAGGTCCAAACACTTCATAAACTCTTGAAAGAATAGTGGTAAAGA
This sequence comes from Ephydatia muelleri, assembly GCA_013339895.1. Taxonomy (NCBI): domain Eukaryota; kingdom Metazoa; phylum Porifera; class Demospongiae; order Spongillida; family Spongillidae; genus Ephydatia; species Ephydatia muelleri. The sequence goes on along the minus strand of JABACO010000002.1, from coordinate 10,996,165 downwards.
GGAATTCTTGCACACTCTAATAGCACTTTCCAGTCTGTTGTTTAGTACAAGCATCATGTTTCAGGCCTTCCACCCACTCACATGGAATGCCAGTTTTAGGCAAAGTAATGCATTAAAGTTTTCCATTTTGTATCAAGAAGTACTTGGTAGTGAAGTTGGTAAGCACATTCACTGGAAGAACTAATACACTAATTTTGTTATGATTTCCAACCCCATTCCTCTTTGATCAGATGTAATCCTTTCACTTGAGATATCTCGTTTAAAACTTTTCAGTGTATGAAAAAAACATACAGTGTATTAGGAGTACCGCATTAGCCACCACGTATTTCAGAACCTCTGTCTCCATCATATCCTTATCAGACATGATGCCAGCCAGTGCAATTGTGCTTTTAAAAAATGGCCATCATATTTTTTAGGATGTTTCCGCCTTCAGATGATACTGACCATACAGCAATAATCTCACCTTCACCATTCCCATCCAACCTACAACGATGATTCACTCACTGGCAAGGTTTTGATTTTCAAGATCTTCCAAAAAGTGACCAGACACCCGTAATAGATCTGCAGTGCCAGCCAGCCGGAATCTTATTTACCTTAAAATGTGTACCGGTAAAAGGGCATGGTTGTTGTATATTAACTGTCGACATGCAGTTAACAGAAACATCCACTAATTTCAATATTTGATGCGTGGCCATGGTGCTGCAAAATCAGACACACTTATACGCTAGTACATGTACCTCGAGGGAAAAAAAAAAGATTTTTACGATCATGGTAGAAATGTAATGTATTTTTGTTGTAATGCAGCGTAAATCGTTTGGTTAAACATTGTATATGAAATACAACAGATTGTGCTTTTACAACGGTTGTATTATTCACAATGGTTGTAAATTTTACTATGAATTATAATGTATGTACAGTAAGAATACATCAGTCAAAATTCAACGTTACACGGGGCATGAATGGCAATAGAATACCCATTCACGTTTTACAACGTCTTACAACGTTGTACTACGCCTCGTGCGAGGCCTTTCCTGTTGTCTCGTACTCAGACCAAAAAAAATTTGTTTCCCAAAAACGTTCAATTACGAAACATATAGCAATACACGCACTATAGTATAACGTCTTCTTTTGATAGCCCAGCAGTTCTTTTAAAGGTAACCCTTCACCATTCAAATGAGGTGATTGCATGCATACTCTCCTCAAATAAGCGTGGGCTGTGCTAGTTTGGCGTAGCACAGCCCACGCTTATTTGCGGAGGGTATGCTACGCCACATAACTTACATGTAAATATACGAGTACAGTTCGTTGCCCCATTCAGGGTACCCATACCAGTAGAAGCGGACCAGGATTGAATGTGGGTTTGGCTCATCAAAGACAGGCTGAGGTGCGGTTATAAAGCTCAGTCAGTTGCCACCTACCTCCGACTTAGAAGCTATAGCATTAATTTCTGCGAATGCAGGAGGCGAGGGCCTTTCTGAGATGTGGTGCAAATGGACAGGCCCAGATATATCTAATCATCCAAGCACCCCACTCCAGCTACACCCTACATGATCTATTTTATCCTTTCCACCTCACTCCGAACCCTTATTTCAACGTACAGTAAATTTATACAATGCACACGGCTTGCCGTTGTTTTGATCGTCTTGATACGATACACTCGACAGAAGCTGTTTCCGCAGCAGCTAATGATAAGACTGATGAAAGCCCACCCATATATACAATATGGATGACAGATCTAGTGAGGAGCAACTATTTCAACGACCTGCAATACCCCCTCCGCATTTTTTTAAAGACGTGATATCATCCCATATTTTCTGCTGTTGCTGCGTCAACTATCACCAGCCTGTAGCTTGGAAAATCAGTCAAGAGATGGACGGTGAGCGTAGAGTCTGTGTGCGATTAACATAGCTCCAAATCTCAACTGTTTCGAGCCCTTGGCAAGGAAATAGAGCGTATACGTGTATGATAAAAAAGTATGATGAGTAAGTTAACCTCCTTCTCATCTCTGACGGATGACGAGCAGCTTCGTGTCTAATCTGTTAGTTTGGCAAGTCACCTAACCAACGCAATGGCCACATGCACACCTTTTCTTGTTCATCTAGTGGCACATAGAATTTTATCATTTTGAAACTGACAAAACCCAAATATGTGTTTACAGGGTAGCTCAATTGCTTTCATGAGGCCACATTGACATTCACATGAGGCACGCAAAGATCATTTAGCTTTTATGTAGCATCAAATAATATAACATGTCCAGAAATTGTGGACATCAGTGCATAACTCGGCTTAGAATTGGGATTTAAAAATTCTGATTTCACCATTAAACTCACCAGACACTTTAGAGATTTATCACGTTATTAAAACAGCTAATTAATTTTAAAATATATATTATTGTTTTCGCCTTTTAATTAATTAATTATACGTCTGTATGGTAGGGAAGTTAGGTGAGGCCATTGCTTTTACATAAATCCTGCCAAACTAAGGCTATCGTCGATTTTAGTGATCTAACCATACGCATGCGCGTCAGTCATACGCGTTAGATTGCAACTCGTGCCCCTGCCTTCCAGAGGTCACATGAACGGTTATTTAACTATGTTATTGTTACGGCCGGATATCGTATGTGCATGCGTCCTGACTCAATTACTATCTAGACTACTGGCGTGTGAACAGTTCTTCTCTTGACGGTGCGCTCCTTTTGGATTTCATTACACAAGGACCATCGTACGAGCCGTTTACTACTCTGACTAAAGTCGAGAAAGGTTGTTTTCCCATAGATATTACTCTAGTATCTATGGTTTTCCTAATAGTTGTTAGAATAATAATTGCTGAAATCATATAGGTGGCTTTCGTTCTTTTGGGTATAGTACTAGTATAGATAGGTCCATCGGGGTCGTTAACCACACTCCACTTTGCACCTTGTCGCTAATAGTTCATAACCCTAACCCATATTCTGTTCTGTGGCGCCCTAATCTGTTGTATCCATTCTGTTGAAGTTTGTGTCCCTTCTGGGGACACCAAAAAACGTGGCCGCCAAACTTTCCTGCACTCCCGGCGTATACGCTATGTAGGGAGATATACGAGGGTCTGGGTACATCAAGTTGGTGGTCAGCATCACCCACAAGCAAGCTACAAACCAGAGCCTCAAAGGGAACGGGCTGCTAAAAGACAACGATATTGTCAGAGTCCTGAACATGCTCATTCAGCGAAAAGTTAAGGCCACTCAATGGTGTGTCGTACATGTACACAAAGCTACCTACTCTTACTACATTTGTACGTGGTGTGATGTGGGCGTGCATTATGCAATCACGGGACATGTATATACAGGTACTGGTACTTCTTGTGGAAGCTTATAGGGATCAGATGTGTATCTGTATTGTTAGAAATACCCTAATGTGCATATGATTAGGGTCGACTATCTTTGGTCAATAGTAACTATGAGGCAATGTTTAGAGTGTAGCACACATTGTAGAACATTACGTTGTTCATGTGTTCATACTACCCTTCCTTTTTTACACCACCTTTGCCTTTAAGTTCTATATCCCACCAAGTTTCTCAAAGAGAATATTTTTACTTGTGTAACTACACTGTGGATCTGGGGATCCTCCCCAAATGTTAATTTCACTAAGCAATGTTATCAGTCAATCAGAAATGATGTGAAGGACCCATTAAATATCTAATTTATGAGACAACAGTACAAACGCACACAATACACTATGTGTGTGTGCAGGTGGAGGAGGAAGGAGAGGTGGTGCTAGATGTTGAGGATGAGGGAGGAGTGGTGCAGGTATCTGGTTGTGTTGTATTCCTCCAAGATCTTCTTACAGCCTGAATGCCTCCATGGAGCCAGTATTCATCATTGTGCTTGGTGTAATGCCTTTTCGATGTAGCATACTTTCATAAGTAGTCAATCCTGGCTTCTGTTCTGATAATGTCCATGGAGGCATTCCATTTATTGCTAGAGAAGTACGCCCTCTTTGCATTGCCGTTGTGTTTTTCAACACCTAAGCATATAAAAAAATTGCACTGCAGTTTCCATTCAGAATCACCCATCAATTGATATACACACCTTGGCCTGAAAACTTTTGTAGATTACCATACCACCTAATGCACTCTGGTACATGGTATACCATACAGTGCATGTATGGTGTAACATGACTTTTTTCGTAACCTCCTGCAGGTATTGACAGGAAGCTATCAATCCATTGCTTTGCCTAATAGAAAATATAATCAGTAACAGTTCTCAGTACTACCTACACCTTAACGTTCTGGGTGTATAGTGTCAGGATGAATTGGCACTTCAGCAGATAAGGTGTTGCAAAGCTCTTGAAAGTCCTGCCTTCCATGTTAATGAACCACATTACTGATCAGTCAGGCCTTCTGCTTACCTTCAAATCCCAAATACCTTTGATATGGTCTCATAGTCTTCACAACCTTTGACGACAGCTATAGTGTGGTTGCTTGCATGTTCAGAAACAAATTACTTATTTTGAGGGGGAAAGGATGCAGATTTATCATTACAATGTTGTACACAGATCTACATGTATGCATCCCTCCTTGGCAAGTGTGTAGTTACTGTTGGTTTGGGTCACATATGTGGCATGTAGTGACTGCATGCTAAGTGAGTGATGTTAGAACTTGACTGTGGGCAGTCAAATTATTCATTGCCTATTGTCTCTGTAATTCATGTTTTTACAGCAGTTAGCAATCACCATGCATCTGCATGTGTGTAATGCAGGTACTACATGTAAGGATTTCTAACTGTCCACCCTTTCCACACACACGCATGCACACACACAAACGCACACACACACACGCACACACACTTACCAGTTCCTGATAAATATCTGCCTTGAGGGACTAAGATAGAAAAAGACAAGATCATCATGTTGCTTGAAAATTTAGCACCATCACCACTGAATTTTACAGGAATCTTCTCACCAAGCTGGAACAAAGTTGGACATTCCCCAAGCTGCAAATGAATGCAAAGATATACAATATGGGACAAAATCACCCTTCTGGGTAGTTTTTCAAGTTTTCAATTATTTTTTATTATTATTTATTTATTTTCATAAGCCTCTATCAAATTACATGTTTACAAACCCAAAATTGGACTATCCATCATAAAGTTATTGGGCACTGAATTTATAGTTACCCATACATTTCCATGTGCGCGTTACTTTTCTTTTTGCTAGACACACTGTCCATATATTACTGATATTTGTAAAAACACTAACCAGTCTAGTTATCTCCTCCCGAATTGCCGTTTCAACGTGCCTATAAGACCCATCAAACATTGGGATACTAAATAGTTTCACTGTTTTGTTGAGCTCCGATCTAGCAGCTTTAACTTTGCTTGCTCTTGGAAGGCTATCGCATTTACTTCTAGTTCTCTCCTTTCTTCTCTTTGTGCATCCGAATCAAAAGAGAAATGCGAACACTCTTACTGGACGCAGTGTGCACACACAGGCATGTGCTGAATACCTTGTACTTTGGCAAGGCTATTCTAAGGAAGAGTGTTCATGGCTGATGGAAGACGCCATGACGTTTGATGCAGACCAGTAAGGGTGTGCCTAATGCATTGCCCCACATACACCCCCCCCCCCCCCCCTCCATGTAGGAATTAAGTAGCTCAGTGTGGTCAAATTAATATCATGTGATTTTACTGTATCTCAACATCCCATTGCAGATGCTACACCCACCCTGAACCACCTCTTCGTGCACTCCTGAATAATGTTTCAACATTTTTAGCTTACGTATCTGCATCACTAAAATGTGGAGTTAATCGTTCCTTTAAGTTTACAGAACCATTTAGAACAGACGTTTGTTTGGAAAGGAAAGGACCCTCTGAGGCATGGACTAGGGCGCTGGTATGAAAATGAAGATTTCAATACTGAATACTTTCCGTCCTGGTCCAAGTGTCATGATAAGTTGGGTGATGGATGCACCATTGACTTCCCTATTCGCTTACACAGTATGTTGAAATGGTCATCTAGGACTTTTATCAAGCAAGATGATGGAACAGTAATGCCCAAGGCAAGGAGCTTTGAGGAAGTTTTAGTAGTATCACTGTCTCCTCCTTCCCATCACTGTCCCCTCCTTCCCATCACAGTAGGTATTCCAGTTGTCAGGAACAATCTTTCTCACTAGCCCTCAGGGATGGGAAACGTTTACATAAAACCCACAACTAATAACCCTCCTAATTAAATAGGTGGTACAAATGAAACCACAAAGTTACATCTCTTGGCTCTTTGGCCTTCTACAACACATTTGATACATAAACATACAAACTTGTGACAACACCATACATGTACAAAGCCAAATACATATGTCACATAGTCTGCATATTCAGTAGGCATTAAATGACCACACAAAGCTTTCCATTTGAGTTTGTCACCTGGAGGGTGGCTGGCAGTCCATGCCACATTGTTCATCAAGGTGGGTTCAATCCCTGGCCCATACCAGGCGGTCCCCACTGAGCCTGGAACCTGAACTGCTGGCAGACCACCTAGGTATGTACACTTCATTAACACTCAAGAGGAGTTCTTTTTAACTTAACTGACCAGATTGGGGGGAGGAGGGAATACCTTGAGAGTAGTGGGGGAAAAACAATCTGCCATGATAACATGATGTGATGAGGAGAAGGGGACAGTGATGGGGAGGAGGGAACAGTGGTGTGGAAGAGGGGACAGTGGTGGGAAGGAGGGGGGAGAAGGGAACAGTGATGGGGAGGAGGGAACAGTGACAGGAAGGAGGGGACAATGATGGGGAGGAGGGGACAGTGATGGGAAGGAGAGGACAGTGATGGGAAGGAGGGGACAGTGACAGGAAGGAGGGGAGCGTGATGCGGAGCAAGGGGAACGGTACAGCACAACCAAATGGCTGACCATCTCTTGAGCATCGTTTTCTACATTGTCATGATGTAGTCCTAAGTACCTTGGTGGCCCCCACCATTCTTACTGCAATGATGAATGTTGAAGGTGGGCCAGCCAACAGGATTGATCCGCTCAGTGTAGGAATACAGGTAAAGATCTGAGTGTTGGGGAGGAGGTGAAGTGGGGTTGTGGTGTTTGGCATAGCAATAGTTAAAAACAGCAGCACAAGCACATGTTGCAGAGGTACAAGATACCAACCATTACCCTGTACAAGCTTCAAAAGTCACTGCAAAGCTTAACCCCCTTACAAACCCGATTCTAAAAGCTGTCTGTGCCTTCATCTGTGTTAAATTTGCAGCTGCATTGTCTCCCTCTCAGCCCAGGATACTGAGGCAGATGAAAATGTTTCTACACATGCCCAAAACCACCTATGCATGAAAAAGTATATACATGTACATACATGTACACGCATTACATACATCCATACATACATACAAATACATACGTACGTACGTACGTACGTACGTACATACATACATACATACATACATACATACATACATACATACATACATACATACATACATACATACATACATACATATACATACATACATCATACATACATACATACATACATACATACATACATACATACATACATACATACATACATACATACATACATACATACATACATACATACATACATACATACATACATACATACATACATACATACATCATACATACATACATACTACATACATACATACATACATACATACATACATACATACATACATACATACATACTACATACATACATACATACATACATACATACATACGTACTACATACATACATACATACATACATACATACATACATACATACATACATAAATACATACATCGATACATCGATACATAAATACATACATGTATGTACGCATGCACACACACACACATACATTTACATTACATTACGTATGTACATACATGTACCTTAACTTCTACGTTTCCATCACATGGCCTAATTGCAAGACTGGGAGAACGGGTCAACACTTACATGTACATCATCCCATTGACTATCTTGCATATCAGACTACTCCATTATTTGTCCAAGTTGGCATTGGAAATATGTCCCCACGGGGTAGTGGTTCTAAATGCCAGTCTTGAATCAAAAACTGGACAATGCGTCAGAGTTTGTGCTATAACAGACAGCCCTTAAAATACAGGGTAGTTGGCTTCAAGCAGTAGCGGATTGGGGAGATGTTGCCATAGATAATAGCTTTCAGTAGCTAGGGGGTCTGGAAGGTCGCTGTCGGCTCCTAGTAACCCGGACGAGGAGATCGCGCGCTCCTAGATCCGCCACTGCAGAGGGAGCCAAAAAGAACACATCCAAGGTTGAAGGGAATGATTTGTGTAAAATAAGTTACGTAGCCACACGTCGTCTCAGATCACACGTGATTATAATTGGGCACTGTCCTTATATGGCTTGTCCCGGTCGCGCGTATCGTATATACCATTTTGTGATTGTCCGCTTCGAATTCTATATAGAACGACCACATTGACAAATGTGGATATGCACACACGCATATGGAAAAGTAGCAACAGAAAAGGAACGTTAATTTCCCAGGCCAGGGTCATGGCGCCACCACGTGGTCGAATATAAAAAGCTATAGGCCTATAGTGGCCTTACTTATACACTTAGCCTTCAGTGATGCCTTAGTTTTTCAGAAAACAAACACACGTAGTTTAATACGTATCATGTTTATCGAATAGACCTAGGACTACTCCGCGTTTGACAGACAAACGGCTTAGTATCGAATCAAAAACATGCGCTCCTATATAGTCCCAAACTAAGAACATACCAAGTTTGCGTGCAGTTAAGTTCCTTACTTCCAACGCAGCCAGAACTGAACGCCCTAATTTACTGTCACGGGCGTTTGTTAATTTTTAAATATATTCAACTGAACTAGGTACCCTCATGACCAAAAGTGCCCCAGGAACCCAGGGGAAGAAACCTATGGGCATGAGAACCTGGTAGAAAGTTACCTTGATCATATTAGCATCATCTGAAATGAGTCAAACAATACCTTCCTATCTTACATTCAGAGTAACAAAAAAGAATAGTGAAAAAAAATCATTATAAAAAGCAATTTTCCATACATCTCTATGGAGGAGTACTAATCCTTATGAGGAACCTCGCAGCAGTGGCTGAAAATTCCATCAACCTGGCAGAGTGATAGCTTATCATGTTATCCATCATGGGGCTTCTTTCAAACTTAAATAGCAACTTTCCCTGATTTATGGTATTCAAAAATGAACTTTACCCCATACATTTCTATGGACGCGTGCGCGGGAAATGTGACGGACGTTTGCAAAGTTGGCCAGGAATTGTTAATGAGCGTCCGAAATTTCTCGCAATGAGCTCAGGAAACCTTGAAAATGTTTCCTGCATTGTCCTTCTCTGATAGTATATTCCTTGAAGGATGTCATGATGCCTTTAAATCCTATATACCTTCTATTGAATGTATCATCACTGAGTTGGTAGCTGGATCAATGGGTTCAGATATAACTGCTTTTGAGGACAGTTTAAATTGTTGCACCACATATGAAAATGCATAGGGTGTTAAAAATAATTGGTAATAATACAGTGGTGATTCCACATAGTGTAAATGTTACCAGAGCTTTCAGGAAAACTATGATTGTATGGTGATCTCTTTCCATTGAATAGAGGTCCAAACATTTAATAAACCCTTGAAAGAATAGTGGTAAAGAGGAATTCTTGCATACTCTATTAGCACTTTCCAGTCTGTTGTTTGTTCAAATAATTACAAGCACCACCCACTCACATCAAATGTCATGCCAGTTGTTGGCAAAGTAATGTATTACAGTTTTCCATTTTGTATCAAGAAGTACTTGTTAGTGAAGTTGGTAAGCACATTCACTGGAAGACTAATTTTGTTATGACATATCCAGAAATGAGCGGTCAAAGGGAAAGCTAATTAATTCGCGGTTTGCGAATCACCGAATATTCCCGTATAACTTCCATAGACATGTATGGGGTACTTTAATACCAAGCACACCAGATTTTTCTCAGCATTTGCCAAAGGGGATTGTTAGTACACTACATTTGCCATGATTTTTAGTGGGGTCGCCGTATTTTTCCTATTTAAGGCGTCGCTTCCCTAGGATTGTCATAACATTGTCCTCAATGTACACGTAGTCAATGGGTGCGTTTTCTCATTACAAATTCTATGACCATTTGTGTCAATACCTTTACGATTTGCCAATTTGTCAAAGGAAAAACATGTAGCTAGTACATCGAAGAACTATAATATATATTGAAAATTGGGTCTTTGTATTTAAAAATCGGCTTCCATAATTGAAAGAAGTATTCTATATCGAATCGGATTGTTGTCTCCGTCTCGTGCCCTCAAAATCGACTCACGCGCGGGACAAGGCAAATGAGTTCTCCCTAGCTGTACCAGTTTTATACAGTATGAAATCGGGCCTGAAATCGATTCTGCACGCCTCCTAGCGCTACGTAACAAGGTTTGTTGCTACCAGTTGAGTAGCCTACATATAAATGTACGTTATCGTACCCATACGTTTCGGATCTTTTGTAAACATCGCCGGGCCCATTTCATAATTGTATTGCTGTTAGGCTGTTACGTTGGTAGTTTATCTAAGTAACTGAAGTACAACTACTAGTATAGGTGTGGCCGGAGCTACTATTGGCACCAATAGTAATACGGCTACATGCATGTGTTTTAATTCTAGAAAATGCGCACCGATTTATCGAGTATCAAAGAAGCTGATAGCAGCGTCAACGGCGTGGTA
>JABACO010000002.1:10907941-10980441 GCA_013339895.1 Ephydatia muelleri | reverse complement strand
AATAGAAGAGAGATAATGCCCGAATTTGTATTAAACGTAAATAATTCAACATAGCTTATTGAAGGTCTTTTCCTCACAGGAAATCAGAAGCAGATATCCAAACCCTCTGGGTGTTCCATATAGGGTTTGTAACCTCCCCTGCATAATAAATATCGATTTTTCTGAATACTTTTAAAACACTGATCGATTTTTCAGGTTTTTGTGAATCTGAAAATCGAATTTTCCGAATAGTTTAAAAAACAAAAATCGAGATTTTTCCAAATACGTTTTGCCAAATTTCCTGCCGAATACCTAGGTCATTCAGGTTATGGTGTTTGTGGAGTACACACTGAGAAGATAATTTATGTCTGTACAGAAATCCACATGGTCTTGCACCAAACTAGAACTATGCATATCAGTTAAGACCTCTACAGTAGCATGTGCTTGTCATATAGAGTTTAATAAATTGTATATCTTTACCAGGTACTTGTACATATATCAATAGTAATTATGTAAACCTAACCATCCAACACTAATCACTGAGACCAAACATCACCATTAAAAACTCACCCCAAATCACCTACAATAATGTACTCCACTTAATACAATCATCCAACATCACTCCATTCACATTCTCGCTATAAATGCATATGACATTTCCCATCAGTACAATTGCGTAATGCTCTCCAATTCCTACACAGAGCGCGCATACTTACTTGAAGTGGGTGAGAAGTCTGTCATTCTATTTCACTCACTAGCGAGAAGTCTGTCATTCACTGGCGCAATACTCCAATATGTTCACTTCGCACCACTTTACAATAAAACAATGCAATACTATTACTGGTACATAAATTTATTGCTACTACATATAAAAACAACTCGTGGCATGTACTAATGAACTTCGTTACTTACTTGAAGACGATGATAAAAGCATTGAGCTAGTACACGCTGTATATTTTGTATCCCCAATTGATGCGCATTAAATATTTAGTATTATATTTACTCAATACCTTGAATTACTTCTGTATGTATAAATAGTAAAAACAACAGTGACGTATGATAGATATATAACTCTAATTATGAAATGCTTTGTTGAAAATCATATCCGGATATTTGTATAAAACGATATTCGAATAATGGGCGAATTGTCGATGCTGACGACGAATACCTAAGTACCTCCGAATGGAGAAACATAAACCGGCTATTTCGAATAAATTCACTAATCGAGTAATGCTAAATTGCTATTCGAACGGATAGGTTTTTGAATAACCCGAATAACCTGATAACCGGTTACACACCCTAGTTCCATACACAAACTAGGTCATCATTTGTGTAATAAGTTATTCTGCCTGTATTTAGTTGTGTATCATGTTGCTGACCAATACCTAATATCAAGTGGTATGATGCTCTGATTCTTGAACTTCTGCGTATTATTGCTAGCTTGTTGCTGTCCATTCATTTTACATAAAACATCATCCCATCATGCACACATAGCAAGTGGAAACACTCATCCAAGCTATGTGCAAATATTGGAAATGAATGTACTCAAAGCTTTCCAATAGTTTAGTAGCTGAAATAGCACGATCAGTATAAAGTATTGCCCATCCTACAGTGTTTTAATAGATCAGGCTAGAGATACGACTTTGCCACTTTTATTGATCCTGTAGTCTTCACAAGTTTAGGCTAGGAAAGCAGTTCTCTAGTAGTCCCCTATCAACCGCACACTCACCAAGGTCCTGATTCAATATACCTTGGGATGTCTACTTGCAGGCTTTGTGGCTGACCTTAGGCAGGTCATCGACCACCACAATGTGGAAGGTATAGAATTCTACAGCATTCATATCCCAACCAAGAGTCCGTCAAGAGCCATGACCACAAGTTCAAGATCTACTTGGGAGACTAAGAAGTGATTGTTTTGCTGTCATAGTAACAACAACATCACAAATGTACCTACATCTTTGGCTAGTCATTCGTGGATTTTGGTGCAGTGCAAACATAGTATTACTAAATCTTCCAATATAAATGTAATTCTAAAAAGAACTCTTTTGGAGCAACGACAGGGACATCAATTCAGTAAGTGTAACCTGTGGCTGGTAGTAACATCTGGGCATCGAACATAATAAAAGCTATTGGGAATCACATACAGATATAGAACTTCAGTTATAATGTTCATCATTACTTTGACCAATCATTGGCTCGATACACTTTGCTATATTCATATAGGAGTTTATTTTCTGCCTCAAACGACTGAAGAGTGTATTATTCTGGGCCACTTCTCATCCTTTAAGCTTTATGACAAATTTTGGGACAAATTTATGATGAGATTAATAATACGTCACGGTAGTGCAATTCGTACGCATGTACATTTGTGGCTTGCAATATTTGTTATAACCTTTAGGGATAGTGGAACTTGGCCATACACTGATGATAACAGTTACACGAGGCTTGTGCGCGAACACAACACTCTACCGTCTGGTTTTTTTTTAATAGCTATAGGCCTTTTTACATATAGCAGCGAGAACTCAACAACCTAGACTATAGCCGCGTTGCCTTGTGACTAGGCACTTTGATATGGGCCGGGGTATCTCTCGACAGAAGTGTGTTGGTTCATGGAGAGTATAAAAAAAAAAAGGGCACTGAAATCATCTGTCGACAAAGATGGAAGAACCAAACGAACCTATCGTTAGTGAGCGTGGCTGCATGTGCAAGTAACGAGCGAATGACATTTTTAACAGTATCGTAACCTGATCGACGTAACCGAAGGGTACGTCTGTATGTGACTGCGAAAATGCTTAATTCTAAGGCTATGTGTTTGACTGCATGAAGAGCGGTGAGATCGATCACGTGATGCATATGGTGTGGGTTTACGTACCAGAATAAATATACATCTACACTGTATTACTAGCCCTAGCCACAGAGCATGTGAGTGAGCATGTGAGTTTTTAGATTAGGGTAATTTCACATCAATTATGATCATCGCACTGTCAAGTATTTCATCAGATTACCATGTTGGGTCGTTTGACCCGCAACACCTCTTAATTTCCCTGTGTGCTATATAGTTTACCATGCGTGGCGAAACAGCAACTTCGAGTTCATTGAGTATTTGCGTGTGAAATATATAAAACAACATATAATTATGCCTCGTATGCTTTAAAATTGGAATACGCCGCTGGTTATTGTTTTTTTTTTTAATTCATCCACGCACACATCTGCTAATGTACTAGTGCATTCATGCAATTAATCAACCGACGGTATTGACCATACGGTACCACTATTGAATTTTAGTGTAGTGCTTGCGAGTTGCTGGTCTTTTCACAGAGTCAGAGTGGCTTCATTTCAAGCAACAACAGCGCTACCCTTCGGCGGATGACAATCAGTGGCGTAGCTGTAATGCTATACAGCCCCCTCAATTAAATCTGTACTTTTACTACCTGTCAAGCTGTACTCTCACTTTTCATGGTCTTTACTATAGCTGCTACTGCTACTACTCCAGCTCGTACTCTTACTCCGCTGCATCGAACTACTCAAATTGATATCAATCCACAATGTACCACTTAAACCTGAGCAGGATGCCAGCCAGCGTAGAGTGCACGTGACTATTTGTATACACTGCAGATCATGCAAGTCTAGGCAGATGTATGGAATCTAGTCGCAGGTGGTATTTTGTATGTGGTTCGTGTTGAAATGAGCAAAAAAATCGTAGTCAACTTAAAACTACATGGATTTACAACCTGTCAAACGGAGCGTAAATGCATGCGTAGGTATTATTAGGTAAACGTTTACTATAGCTTTAATACACATTTCTGTATTCATTTGTATTGTACGTAACATGTGGCTAGTAAGTGTAATTCAACTTTCAACCAGTCTAAATTTCCCAAGTAATGTCTGGCGCTGCAATGCTGCAAGAATCCGAAGAAGCTGCATCCATCTTGCCCTGCTCAGTTACAAATACTACATGCCCTAATATGCATTGTGGTAAAGAAGTGTCGGTTATAATCGCCGGGCATGCACATCACTATAGTGATCCATGTGCAGCTAGAAATGATTAATGGATAATCACTAACGAGTTAGCGCCGCTGCTGTGGTTTCGTTCTGCGATGTACATGCATATAAATTACTAATAATTTACTAGTAGAGACTACTGAACCAACTAATAAAAGGCTGTCAGGAGTTGGCTGCTGATGATCTCGTAATGTATATCAGAAGACCACTTGAAGCAATTAGAGGAGATTCTGAACCTTATTGGAAAGGCAAGGCTAACTGTAAAAGCTAATCAGTGCCAGTCTGGTATGATGCAATGTGTTTACTTGAGGCATGTAGCTGGATTAGGGTTCGAAATTGACGAGCTTTTAAAATAATATAATTATGTTTCGCTCGCCCTCGTGAGCTAGCATGCTAAGACTCATCATTACTACATTATAAATAATTAATGAGCAGAACATAAATTGTACTATTATTATCATACGACCGTTATGGAATAATTCTAACGAAATGACTTATAATTTTTCGATAAATTCAATGATAACTAAATTGGTTTATGAATAAACTACTGTATGCAAGATAGAAATTAAAACGTTGCCTTGATTTCAAATAATACTACTGTATGAAAACACACATATTATAACATCTGTTCAAAATTGTATTAAAAAATAAAAGCATGATGACCAGCTATGTGCACATGTATGGACCATTTCTAATACATAGTCTGTGTCACTTTCAAGGGTTATACCGGTCTGAAGTGCTAAACCGGTCTGATGGGCTATACCGGTCTGAATATGCAATTAGTACAGTTAAAAACACTTGGTCGACATCATTACGGATGTTTTGTAATACACGCAACCACTCCCTTGTTTACCATATTTGTCGAGACTGCGCCCTCAGTGAGATCATTCGAAGAATCAAGAGATGGACGGTGAGCGTAGGGTCAGAGTACGATTAACATAACTCCAAATCTCGAGCTTTTCCTCACCATTCATTGGGTTGTGCAATTAAGTCTAAAGTGTACACTCATGTATGCCAGCTAAAATGTTATACATATATTGATCGCCACGTATATATATTTGATCGCCACGAACGTCTTCGTGTCTCGATCTTATATTAGGTTTCCCCAGTGTGTTGCTCAGTGATAGTTTACAATGCATGATAATAGAGTGGCGACAATGCATGCTGGCCTCCGGCGGATGCCGTCTCTGCTTGGTTGCGTATATGTGCTATCAAATTCCTCATCTCTGAGCTGGTCCTGATGCAATGCAGTTCTTAATCTTAGAGTGGACAGGATGGCCCGATATCAATATGACGGTCTGACGCTATATTTGCAAGTACGGGCTATAAGTGCGAAATGGGCTTAGACTGCATGGGGAGGTTGTACATGTCAGGGAACAATCGAGCAATGGATTTGTTCCTACTGCAAGATTTCAGTAATAAATTGACTCTCAACCTTTCAGCAAGAAATCGTCATAGCCAACCACTAGTTGCAATGTATACTTACATGTATACAACGACGGCTCACAGCTAGGTCAGATTGAAACTTATCATCGATGCTTTCAGCGATAGCAATTCCGTTGAACGGTGTTCCGTGCCGTATCGCCGGTTTCCGGTCAAACACCGTGGTGTGTTTTGAGCGTGATTCTAACACGCCGTATTAAATTCGTAAACACCCCGTTTTCGTCTTGAAAGCCGGCTAAAAGAACGGTAGTGAGTCGTAATAAATGCACAGAGGTTGTTACTTCGCGTGAATGCTAAAATGGCGTATTCAACGTATACAAAAAAATTGTGCATTCTCTTCTACCATTGCAAGGGCTATAGTTTGCCATACATCCAAAAGTGAAGGGCGAGGACATGGTGGCTTCTCGACGTGGAATTTACAAGTTCATAAAGCGCTTCGTTGAGACAGATATATAGCATAGAAGGCGTCGTTGCGGAGTGGTAGCCGTCGAAAATAACGCCTGAGATTAAGCGCTTCGTTGATGAGCATATGAGCGAGTCACGTTTTTAAACACGCGTACGTTGCAACGTGTTCTCACCTCCGTGCAACGGTTAATATAATTATACGGCGTATGTGTTGGTCAAACGTAGCTGTGCCGTAACGTATACATGTAATACGGTTACGCTGTGCAACGCGTACGTGTATATATGCCATTACAATGTTACGGGACTTTTGAACTTTTTTTTTGACAGCTAAGCTTACTGTAAGTACGAGTTCTATGATCTTTGACGGTCTTCCACCGGCAAAACAAAGCTATATTAGATCGAACAAATCAGATCAGACGCACAACTTCAAACACAAAGACACATGACAAATGTCACAGGCTGCAGTAGAAAGTCTGGGACCTTACTTACGCGAGTACATGTACAGTAAACAGCTAAACCACTTATGTTATTATATCATTGTCATTACACAATACATGTCCATCCTATAGCGGTACAACCGAGATATTAGCCTCACGTGCAGCAACACTAGTACCCTCCCGAGCCTACCCTCACCCAGGCCACCTCCTGCCCCCATGGTACATGCATGCGCGCATCATATTTAGATTACGTCGGAGTACATCCGCATAAGATACCCTTCGGTGTTGTAGACTCTCGAGTTAAACGTAGTTTGGTAAGAATGAATGCAACATTACGTCATTAGGTCTTCACAAAGAATGATTCTTCAACACGGTAACACCTCGTTCCCATTGAAAGGTAATCATTTGTCTGCTTGTATCGTGTTTTGGTAGCACACGACAGGACTGACTATTAATCGTGCGCGTGCTATAGAGGTCAAATAAATACTGTACCATGATACAGCATGCCCTTCTTCATCACCATCAGCTGTATCGTCAGTCTTTTTCTTACTCGCCATTTAAAATGAATATTCATGAACTAGAATAACGTCACATTATAAGGTTTCTAGCCCATGAATAAATCACTAATCCTTGTTAGCAGATGTTTACATCACAGCCCCCAAAGGTGGATCTGCAGAGGCCATTGGCACAGAGGCGATTGGTCAGGGATGTCCAGATAAACAAATCTATTCAAGTATGATTAGAAAAAATATACATTGGGTAAATCACAGAATCCCTACAAATTAAGGGGCTAGACGATCATATTGAAATTCGTGCTACAACGTACTCTTTTCCAGACTGCATACAAATTGCATGGATTGCAATAATAATAATAATAATAATAATAATAATAATAGACCACAAATTCAAAATTGTTGCACATTTGGCTCTGCGCTATCAATGTCAGCTGACACTCTTCCATCTTTATTACATCCACTCAACCTATGACCAGCCAAGTAATACTTGCTAACGCAATATGAGCGACTAGAACCAAATACGCTGCAATATTGTGAAGTCCCATTCCCAGCGCTAGCCTTCTTTAAATCAAGTCAGCAGAGCAAATTAATACTATCAGTAGGAAAGAACCTGATAAGATTGAGTATGACACATACATGCAGATATGTAGTGTAAATGTATATATTTGCTACTAATTACAAGTCCCAAGATATTTTTTCAACAGTAAAATGTACACATTCTGAATTGGCAGTGACCCCACATATTGGAATACAGAGCACCAAAGAGCTACAGGCAGCAACATCAGTGATCACCAATGTGCAGCAATCTGATTCTTCACAGCAGCCTATACAGTTTCAGACCACAGCAGGACCAGTGCAGCCTTTATATGTAAACCTGGGTCAACAACAGTATTACATGTACATAGAAAATCCGCACCAGGAATATGTGCAGAATCCTGACAAAACGGCAAATGCAGACCCTCCCACACAGCCATATCCAACATCTTTCACCCCACAGCTTTATGGTGGAAACGTTTTGTCCACACCTCAGCAAGTATGTGTGATCTCTGTTGTACTTATCAATAATTACACTAATCAATGATTCATTGCATTCTTACATGCTGCTAATTTTAGCAAGTCATGGTAGTCCAGAAACAGCCGACCTCAGTCCCAGCTGTTGGACCAACTACTGGAGACAACTACCTCACTCTGTCTGTTGTAATGACAGTTTTGGTCCTCCTTGTTGGGGCCTGGCCATCTCTTTTATGCTCCATTTCTGCATTAATGGTCTCATGCAATGTAAGATAGTAGATTGCTGCATTACTATATTACTGTTTCTCTCTTTCTTCTATCCATCAGGCAAAGGATGAAGAAAAACGAGGTAACATCGCAGCTGCCAGGTCAAAAGCTAACATATCATTGGGCCTCAACATTGCTGCAGTTGTGTTCGTTGTGGTGGTATGGAGTGTTGTGGCCATTCCAGTAGCTGTGACCGTTAGTGCCCAAACATCAGCGAAAGGTCCGCACTGCTATTCAGCTGCTTCCAGTCTGTACTACTGCTACCAGTCAAGTTGTTACATGTACTTTCATGGTCTGTACTACAACTGCTACTACTCCAGCCACTACTCTACCTCTGCCTCTTCGAACTACAATGCCAACGGATATTCTTCCTTCTACGAACAATGCAATCCAGACTATCACATGACCTGTGTATAAGCCTGAGCCGGATGCCACTGCCAATGTAGAGTGCACGTGACTATTTTTATACTGCATATCATGCAAGTTTAGTACCTAATAGTGCTATGCTTTTGTGTGGCTCTATATGTGGTTTGCATTTTATAGCGACTCATAACACTAATAGTTAATGTAATGACACTATTGAAAAGATCTATAGGCTGAAACCAAAGTAAAAGAAGGAATATATTTTACATTGCTTGATATCCAGCTTGCTTTTTCTCTATATAACATTTCCTTCTCTCTGTAATATAGAATTCAGATTAGGCACTGATGTGTCCCCAATCGTAACATGTTTCAGAGTTTCAGTACTTGATCAACATGGTAAACCAGTGTACAAATTACTCTGGTTTAATCTGGACAAACTCTGGTCACTCCCCCTTTTGCTAATATCAAGATAAAATTGTACAACACAATGACTGCATTTTTAAACACTTGTTGTACTTGCAAAATAATGAATGGTCAAATTATTAACAATTAGGTTTTATATAATACAATGCTACATGTATGTCCTCGCAACTATGTACATGTATAAACGGGTAAATATCAGAGATGGTGATGTGAATTTAACATAGAGTAAATACAAACTGCATACTAAAGTCCATCGTACTTAATTCTATTTACCAGTTTCTGTGGTACTAAAGGCTTATATTTCTCAGACAGTGCCAGCATTTTTACTCTTGTGTTGGACATCATGACATCCGTCAGACACTTCACGCCCTCGCCTGACATCTCTCCACATCCATACACATTCAGCACCTCCAATGTTGGGTGGTCCTTGAGGACATCGGCTAGACCTCTGGCACCCTGGTCTCCAAATTCATTGCCCACAAGTTCCAGTGTCTTCAGTTTGCACAACTTCAGTCCGCCACAGAGCTCACCAATGGCTTCATCCCTTAGATCACACCACCGCAGCCGCAGATCAGACAGTGTGGTGTTGTGCTTGAGTGCATGTGCTGAATAGATAAGAATATACTAACATTCCCTCTTGCCTGCTTACATACACGCGATGGGCGCAACATAAACAGGATGAGTAAAATTACAATCAAAGGTCACACATCAGGTTGTGGGTGGGATGGGGGAGGAACGATGGGAGGTTGGCTGTGAATGGATGTTGTGAATATTTTACACTTACTGGAACACTAGCTAGTCTCCTTCGTGTCACTGAAAAATGATAATATGTGCATACATCTGAGCACAGCTATTAAAGCAAAGTCACCCTTGATCATTTTGAATAAAATTCTCTACAAATTAATTAAACAGCTATGTACAAAAGGTGTAGTATCTTTCAAGCCCGCACCTGTCTTCAGTTTTTTTAAAGTATCCAAAAGGATGGACATTCCTATCTAAAGCCTTGTCCATTGCACAAACATGCACCCTCACTGTAGTCACTCTCACTCCTGGATCACACATCTTAACAAGATCGTGAAATAGAAATTCTAGCATTGTTGTGTACACTTGATCTTGTCTCCAGCGAGCAAAGAGTCATGTGATGCATGAATTGTCCCACATTTAAATATCAATTGTGCCCATGCAGGGCAAGCTCTGACCCACATGTGCATACAAATGAGTTCACACTTTCTCATCCCCACATATCGATAAGGTGATGGAAATTGAAATTAATTAAAGCTACATGTAATTCATTTACATACGTGTGCATGAGTTTGTATTATTTGCACACACTGCACATGTACATGTGGCTGTGCAAGTTTGCTAGTGAATACATAGTACGATTATGCCTGTCCTTGGCTGTTATGGACATGTGAGCTTTGCTC
The DNA here is from genome assembly GCA_013339895.1 of Ephydatia muelleri. Taxonomy (NCBI): domain Eukaryota; kingdom Metazoa; phylum Porifera; class Demospongiae; order Spongillida; family Spongillidae; genus Ephydatia; species Ephydatia muelleri. Next base: position 10,970,172 of record JABACO010000002.1, on the reverse strand, counting down.
ATGCCTAATCACATGCAGGTCCCTCAATGTGTAAGAATACAATAACATGCAAACAACATGTACACATATTACTGTAAAACTGGAAATTTTTTGATGTATATTTGCTATTTGATTCATCCATTAACGAAAATGATAATTTCTAACAGTCCAATGATTAGAGCATCATTTACTTGCACTGTACAATTCCAAAAATATGTATCTACCACGCTACTTCAAACCTGTGCCTACCCTGCGCTGTCATTGCCACTGTAATTCTTCTTCACTAGCTGGTATCCTTTCATCATGGTATACATGAGTACCCTCTGACATACAATTCAATTCATTGGAAGCGATTTTTTTAAATAAAACTAGCACCTGAGTGGCAGAGTATAGCAAGTATACAATTATTCATCGTAACAAAAAATCAACAAACTTCATTTATGTCTTAACATGTTTCAACAAAACATAATCATTTCAAAACTAAAACAAGTGTAATTTTTGAGCCGAAAATTTCCAGTTTTATCTTACATGTATGTGGTGTTTTAAATGAAAACTTTATTGTATGACCTCACTCTTACCTAGACATGATGCTGTCTTTTTATCAATGGTATTATCTGACAGACGCAGGTTTTCCAATTTGGTGTTGACTTCGATACCTTTGATCACTTCTTCTAATCCCGCTGGTTGTAGTGTACTGTCTCTAAGGTCCAGTTGCTTAAGAGTATTATTCTCCTTCAAAATCATACCTGTGTGAATAGGGATACAAACACTCTGACATGACTTTTACGTAACGTAGTGTCTGGACCATGACACACCTAATGGTCAAACTAAATCAATGTGTGCAAAATGACTGTTCTTACTCTACTATGGTACAGCTGAGGTGCTTATGAGAATGTGTGTGTTAAAACTGGTATAATGAAAGAGACTTATACATCATGTACTGTAGTGTACTCCGTATATGTAGTACAGTAATTTGGGAAATCTTACAAAAGTTCGTGTATCAATTGGTAGGGTGCACAGACCAAAGACTGCGTAACACATGTTTGAACAATAATGCATCTTTCATTTGTGTGTATGTGTATGTGTGTGTGTGAGTGTGTGTGTGTGCGTGTGTGTGTGTGTGTGTGTGTGTGTGTGTGTGTGTGTGTGTGTGTGTGTGTGTGTGTGTGTGTGTGGGTGCATGTGCACCCACACAATAACTTCATGCCTATGCCTTTTGGTGTGTGTATCTCAGTGGATAAGGGCCAGATGCTCACCCGCCCTCCACATTTCAGCTACACCCCCTCCATGTTGCTCCAGCCCAACCCCTTTTCTCCTTCTGGATCCACCCTTGGGGCAAGAAATAGGCTTCTGACTGACATCATTAAGTTATTATGTCCTTTTCTGCCTCCTGCCTCAGACCCGTGAGTACACCTGCGTCAAATGTGGCAATTGATTCCACAGTTTTACCCGGACTGTATGAGGAGGATTCTGTCTTACTAGAACACTGTGATGATTAACTCCAGAAGTCCTGAAGTGTGATTGTCACTTGACATGGGGAAGTGTTGCCAAGAAGCCACAACATGCAGTCAAATGAGACGAGATGGATAGTTCACAGTGTTCTAGTGATGTGTACTTGTTACATGTGAATAGTTACGTAGTTAGTATTTCATGTGATTTGGATCGTAAGTGTTGTAACACAATGCCAACACGAGGATGCAGAATATTTGTATTTCATGTGAGCAGAATTCAAGAGCACCATTACTGCAAACCTTTTGCAGTGTTGTGACATAAAGGCGCAACTTTCGCACTATGCAGCTCTATCGCTGTGCGATGTCATTCTTACCAAGATATGATGCTCTCTGGTTATCAATGGTGTTCTCTGACAGGACCAGGGTTTCCAACTTGGTATTAACTTGGACACCTTTGATGACATCTTCTAATCCATCTGGCTGTAGTCCACAATACCGAAGATACAGTTGCTTGAGAGTAGTATTCTCCTTCAACATCATACCTGTGCAAAGAAAAACACTCTGGCTTGACTAGTATGGTTGGTAACTGCGTATGCTGGTTAGCAATGGCTATGGTGTAGTGTTTTTGTCCGTGTTGTGTATATACATGTATGTGTGTCTAAACATGTGGGCTTGCTATTCTGTGCTACTTTTAAACTGAAAGAGATAGACGCATAGAAATAATGTTGAAGTTCTATTATGATTGGCATATCCTTTTTGCAGGTCTTACTGTGCAATCAATGACATTTGTGTGTAAAATAAATAATAATGTCTGACATTGATGAAGATGTGTGTGCATTGCATGTATGTGTCCACATATCGGCTTGTGTGCCCCTTTTTTGCAGGTGAAAGAGGTGGGAGCAGGAGAAGATGAGGAGAATATTGTGTCCATATTGCCACAGAAAACTGCAGCGTATGTTTAAAAATATATAATTATTAATATCGGCATCAACAGACAATGGCCTAAAACGTATTCAGCAAACAAATTGTTGTACGTGTCTACTTGCATCTACATGGAAAGTATGTGATAGGGAAAGCAGAGTACATGTATATCATGAAACACTGTGAGAATAGTGGCCTGATTATGTACAGGGAGTGTGTTGGAAGGTGCGCAAAATGCATGCTGAGCCCTATACTTCATATTTAGAAACACTTGGTTCTTGCTTCATAGATTAGGGTCATGTTTCAATTAAATTGTATAGTGTGCTGCTGATATACCTCAATATGGTCAGCCTAGCAAAAACTGCTGTAACAATACACATATGGAGCATTATCCTAATCAATATTTATGATAATCCAGAAACTATTCAACGTTTTTCTATCCTACGTATAAATTGTTAGACGAGAAGACCCCTTTGAGCTTTATACAGGAGACTATATGGTTCTTTAACAATTAATTGTGTACACTGAGTGGGTAAACCCTCGTGTATGCCGGCACGGAATCTACGCTTCCATGCCGCATGGAGTTATAATGCAATATCCGAGGACAAAGTCCGGGCTTTAAAAGCGCTGGGGCTTGCTCATCTCAGCTCACAAGTTGGATAATTAAAATATGGGACTAATGATAAACATGCTGCTGAAGAGAGGAAGCATGCCTCCAATGATGCTAAATGTGAGGACTTGGGGTAGACATGCATTCCTCTCGCAGTGGAGTCTTATGGAAACTGGGGTAAGGAGGCTTGTGATGTCTTCAATCGCCTTACTTCTTTGCTTGCTTTTGGACATTCAAGCACGAAGCCACGCCTCCTCATCGAGATCTACAGCCTCCTCAACATGTCTCTGGCGAGGTCTGCTGCTAAAGCCATTATGAGTCGGGTTTTTGTTTAGGTTACGTAGCTCCTGGCACTTTAAGTTAGAGTGTATTAGGTCTTTGTTATACATGTAGACTTATGTGCATTTATTCCCATTAGGCAATTCTGTTGTATATGTATATGCTATGTTAGTGTTATTATTAATAATCATAATTTTATTATTTATACACTCACTCACACATCATTCATTTAGGTATTTATTAAACACATCTGTATTGGTCAACATAGAACTAGAACTAGCTACCTTCCTATTATGTGCTCTGTAGTGGTAAACTAATAAATATTACCATACCAAAGGGATACAGAAGTCACTTGTAACTTCTTATGAGTCATTGATCGTGCATTGAAATGCACAGCAAGGGAGCTACAATTTTCATAAATGCGAATGCAATGAACCTACATATGCCTGTAGCATGCCAGCCTTTTCAGTATAAAACGGTACAACGATGTGTACATGCTTAAAAATATCACATACAAAAGCATGCACACATTGTCCATTTTAATAAACTCGCACAAGTACACTCACATAAACACCGACACATACATGGTAGGGGTATGCTGTATTTTATGTTGCAATGCTGATACGAACAGAACATTACTCCCCATTGAGCATCAAACTTCTCTCCGAACTGCCCCAAGGCATTTTCATAACACTGTACAAATATACAGATTTAACACACCCTGATTCTAATATTTTAGGCCAAATAGCTACATGTACCTCCCCAACCACCAATACATACAAATGAGAGTATCTGTAGACCACAATGGTGAGAACATCACAAAACTGAAATTAAAACAGTACATACATGTATGTGACTGTGTTTGTGTTTTTCATATAATGACATTGTGTGCTGGGTGAACTCTCGATGATTACATACATACACATCTGTGGGTTATTAATACCAGTTTGTGTGCAAATGTAAATATGCTTTGCTCAGACCAATATTTATCAGCAGCTGCCACAGTACATGGAGGTGTAAATATACAATAGCAGCACATTGCTAAAACACAACAGTCAATACATGGAATGCAATTAAGACTCTTCAAATTAACAGAATTAGGTATACGTTGTATCAAATATAGCATGATTTCATTCGTACCAAGACATGATGCTCTCATGTCATCAATGGTGTTCTCTGACAGGTCCAACGTTTCCAACCTGGTATTTACTTGGACACTTTTGATCACTTCTTCTAAACCCTCTGACTGTAGTCCACATCTGCAAAGGTCCAATTCCTTCAGTGTATTCTTCTCTTTCAACATCATACCTTTGTGAAGAGGGGGAGGGACTCAGTTTAATGTTACAGAATTTGTGGAGGGATGGGGAGGGGGTTGCATCATTATGATTGGACTAACAGAACGGGTGATTTCGAGAAGGGGTGTGCTCACAGCTGCGTAAAGTATCGAAGCTTTCCAGGAACCAAATACTGTCTCATGATCATTATCTGACCCCATTATCAAAACAGCTGGCTAGTTTACGATATACCCAGCAAATGTTGATATCTATTGTTGAGCTCGTGTCTGACTGGACATTAGTATATTTAAAAATGAATTATAATGAAGTGATATGCATGATCATGGGATACATTTGGATGCTCTATGACTTTTACTTATTTTTAAAATAATTGTGTATAGCCTTTTCAGCTGCTGGAATTCAACAGCATACCAACACAACTTGCATTGGACAGAAATACTTAGGATTCTCTATTCCAGTACCTCTGAAAACAAGGTATTGCTCTGTTCATCAACAAAGCTTACATGCAATATGATTCTCCACATGTTAAAGTTAATTGCAGTACATGTACGTGGGTCTACATGTATATGGACAGTTAGTCATGCATAAATAAATATCAATTATGGTTCCTTCAATGAGGTTCCAGGACATGTAAGCTGCCAACACAAGCATAAATAGACGTACCTAATAGGGATGCAATGGAAGTTAGTATAGTGTTGCCGGATAATTTCAGGCTTGTGATATGGTGGAAGGCTTTTCCTTCTTCCACCAAGAACAACATTTTCATGCACTTGTCAGTCATATCACGAGATGTCAAGTTTACAGACCACTTTGTGGAGCTGTTGACAATGCAGTACACAAGTACATATAAATCACATGGATTGAGGCTAGTACAAAAGCAGTAAAATGTCTGCTCTTTATTTCCCATCAACTTCTGAATGAAAGTAGGATTCTCTGTTTCGAACACCCAATGTAGGTTCTCTATTGATATCTGCTTGCCAACAGGCATGACTATGCTTGCCCAATCATAGATATCCTTTGATGAAGTCTGAAACTTGCTAAGGCCAGCCATGAACCGTACTGTCATAGCCATGTGAGGTTTGGTTATAGAATCTTTCACAAAGACCCTCTGTTCCGATGTTGGTAGAGATGAAACATACCATGCAGTGAGGAATTCCTGGAGAGTCTTGTGTACAAAATTGTATGAAGCTTTAGGGGAACTTGTTGAGTACAGTTGTGGTACCTTCTGAAGGAGACCTGATGGATATAAGGAATGAATGGGCACATGGTAGGACATCATGGAAAATCTACATCACCATGTGAGGCCTAGGGAGATTGAGTAATAAACTTGGTCTCAGACATGACTAACTGGCAAAGATCGAATAAAATACATGTACATGTACATTGTATATTACAATTTCTTACTACACACAGAAATGTATGTGTCGTTTATCAAAGTTGAACGGAATTCACTGAGTTGTGTTGTGCAATTAAGCCCTCTTTGCATGCGTGGCCCCACACTCCAACAGCAGTCAATAGACCTTGCACCGCCCCCATCCAAGTCAAACTGTAACACACATACAAATACTATTTATCACGCATGCAGGAATTGGTCCGGAAACATCTATAGAGACTACAACTATGTTCAACATCACTAAATGAGGAAGGTTTTGTCCATCACAGTATATTTGGCAGGAGAGTACTATGAGTACATACTACCCATCAGTGGTGTTGAAGGTGAAGTGAATTACCTAAGGATTCAATGTTATCTTCCACATTATGGGATATCAGTCGGTCATTAATTGTGCCCTGGTAGGCTAGCTTTGCCACAGTCTGTAACTGGGAGAGTGTGGTAGATGATAGAGCTTCAAAACATGTCATCTTTGATAATGTCACACCTGTGTGAAAAGCAAAGAAAAAACTAACATGCATACACATTTCAGACCATATTTCTTAGCCAGTACGCACTTGTTTGTATATCCCCACTTGTGAATTTCACACTCTGCTGTATAGCCCAGTGACATATACCGCACAGTTCATTCTCGTGTTTCTAACTAGACAGTATACATGTGTATGTATGTCACCACTTTCAGATTTTGTGGAACTAAGTTAAGATTAAATGAGCTGGCTGAAAACTACAGACAAAGGTGTGTGTAAACTACTGAACAGCCAAGCAACCATTCTCTTTGAGAATTTCATGGATTTGAACACAAACGACAAGTGGTACAGATTTGACTGCATTCCATGTCAGCACAAACCTCCTTTATTTCTTGCAACACTGTCACTTGGTCCCCTCATTTTTTCCACAATGGTGGAGAGAGATGGTTCTCCTTCCATTACCTCCATGAACATTTGGAACACTGAAGGGTCTGTGGTCACCTGAGCCTCCACTGCATTGATGAGGACTTCATTCTTCTCCTTTGTGATCAGGTCACCTCTCTGTTGTACCTTACTCATCACCAGTTTAGAAATAATTCCTCTGGAGTACAGTGAGCCAGCCAGACCAGCAGGATCCTGAATAGTGCCCACCAGGTCAATGTAATGCTTCTTCAGCAAGTCAACTGAAATAGGACACATTATGATAATGTATTCAAGCATCAAAATCTTGTATCAGAAATGTTTTGAGTATGCGGCTGATACAATTACACTGTACTAGATACAATGTCATGTAATCAAAAAGAGGTTAGGTTATTCAATATTGTCATTTTTCTGACTATCACATTCAGTTGAAAACTTGATATTCCTTGCCTTGTATATTGATGAAGCATTAATTGTCTCATTTCAATTAAATCTAAAGAAGCACTACAGAAGTATTTTCATCTTTCAACGTAGTGAAAGTTAATATTCAGTTTATTTCATACCTTAGTACACCATTCGTGCATGATTTATTAGTGAAGTCAAGTCATCTCCATAATGGGGTTCCTTGTACAAACATGTACCTATACTTATAAGGATACATGTGCACCAATCATCAGCTTGCATCATGGAGTTGTGATGAACAATTTTGTTTACTTCACGTGTAAGAAGCATCACCTCAGTACTCCAACAGGAATGTGTAACCAACATTAGTGTAGTAAAGCATGTTTAAAATTCACTCCCACTCTTTTGCCGGTTCTAAAAAGTGTGGGTTGTTGCAAAAATACATGCCAAGTTATGATGGACACCCAACATGTGCTTATACCCCCATATGTATTCAAACATTTTTATACTACAGTGTCTATATTGCAAGTACAATGGTGATTTTATAATCAACACACACGGATCTGCATTAATGGTGACACAGATATTTATCATTGTTAGAGCAATCATGCATATATGGTGTCCAAAGAGTTTAACTTGTAATGTGTGTAACATGAAAATACGTATCTAGCTACCTAACTCATAGTAAATTTCAGGATTTGTATTTGGACAAATCCATATCATACACTGTGCTTAGAATGAACCAGTCATTTTATGTTTTCCCATGTTACACAAGCATGTTTAGAGTATCAAAGTGCTGGTCCTTATCAATAAACAGAGCATTTAGTCAAATAAAGTTAGCAGATTTGCAGCTTGTGTAGGGGATTTCTATTCAAAAGCTATAGGAAACAGATGAATAAGGCTGTCTATCACATTTCTATGCTGGTGCACAAATCACACGCACCACAGCTATACGCATTTCCTTCTCCTGTTCACAGCTGAGGCATGCGATGTACATGCATACAAAGTCTGAATATCTGTTGCCTCATCTTGGTTTTCTGCAATATTATGGACCACAGATAAACACTTCAAAGCTATCATAGTGATCTTAAATGACAAATTGCAGTGTTTTAACACAGTGCACATGTACAATAGTTCAGTGGTTATCAAATAGATTACTCCATGAGGATTCAGTTACACATTTCATGCACAAAGCTTACCAGCATAGGTCATGCCCACTGGAGTCTTCTCTTTGGCCTTCTGTTCGTGGCGTTGCAGAAGTGTGTTGGTCAGTGCAGTGTACAGCTCTGTCAGAGTTTGTGGGGGTTTTCCCTTGTGCTCCATAAATAGCTCTAAGATAATGGCACAATTTATGGGAACATACATCAAACTGTGTATGTGAGGGTACACAATGTACAACTGGAACCGTTCCATCAGCTCTATATTGTGCTTGAAGGCATGCTCGATATATTCTTGGATCTCCTTCTCATCAAAGCCAACCACTTCAATGTACTGACACTTTGCTTGTATCCTACACAACTGATAAAGATTTCTGTTGGCTGAAGGTCGACTAGTCACTAGTACAGTCAGCTTAGGAAGCTCCTCCCCTTTAATAATACGAGCAAATATTGACCGATCTCCGATTTGAAAATCTGAAGGCAGTTCATCATAGCCATCTAGAATCAGCAACACATTCTCCCCCAGAGTAGTAGATATCCACTCAAAAACTGCCTCTCGTACGACTGTATTTGGATGATATAGCAACTCTGATATTTTTCTTGCCTTCTGCACTCTCTCATCCCTCAAATGCAGCACAATGACCAGCTGGAAGTGTTGAAGGATTTCCTTCTTTCCCCAACGTCGTCCGAGCTGCCAGGCTAAGGTGGACTTGCCAACACCAGGAATTCCTTCCACAATGATGCAGCTAGCCAATGTACCATCCTCAAACCTGCCAATCTGGACAGTAAATGAGTAATGTCAAAATGAATACAATTACTCTTAATGGCTGACCTTTTCCATTTCAATTGATTTTTTCATTCTCTTAACAATTGCAAGATTCCCATTCATCATAGCTTCAGTACAGATATCCTCTTTCGTAACATCATCTAATTTCTCTACTGTTACCAGTTTGATAAACTCCTGAAATTGGACAGGTGGCCACTGATCTTTTGTTATTTGCACACGTTCGTAGGAAGCTGTCAGAAATGTCCTGTATTGTTCCACCTTGTGTTGTACTATTGCGCATGCAGTAAAATAAACAACAAACATGATGAGGTTGTCTATTTACCACTCAAACAGTGACTATTGGTGCACACTTTGTATGTATGTAATCACTCAACTAAGTGTGGATAATTTGTGATCCAATCCTCTGGCATAATAATCATGAAATAGTTTCAGCACAAAATCCCTCTTGTGAAGGCACCAATGACCCGACATAATAGTACGGCCCCCTCCATTTGGGTATGATATGCGGCATACCTTTGTTTTCCATGTTCGCAAGCAAATTGCAAAACTGAAATAAAAAAAAAATTCAACGATACATGTCATTGCAATACATGCAATACGTGTATACCAAAGGCAAGTAAGACACCTTTGCAGTATGATTTACAACGCAGCGCCGGGTGAGCCCCTATAGATGATTTCGGCGAATTATTAAAAGGGGACTTGCCGGTAGCTGTGCCATTGGTACGTGGTGTACAGTTACGGGTAATTAGCTATGAATAGTATAATTATAGTTGTTGGCAACATGTCCTTATACGGTCGGCTCGCCCCCTTTTAATAATTCGCCGAAGAAAATGGGGCGTGGCGTCACACAGTCCCATACGAACAGGCGGGCTCGAATCTAGCATGATGTGTCTTGTATACATGCACTATGGAATCCCCCGTCCATCATTTGGACGTAAACTGTACACCTCACTGCCATTGGAACTAATTGCCGTGCCATAGAGATGCGAATTAGTAGGCACATTACGCCCACAATACTCATCTTAACCGCGAACGTGCACCACTGAGACTTCTCACCTTCAGGCGCGCACCCAAGAAGAGTGTTGAAAGTTATAGTAGAGAGTCAAACCCGGTACCCAGACCCAGCACCTGATGGATTACATCCGGCCAGCACCGGATGGATTACATCACCACTATATCGCCACGATGTACTGGGTCCGGCCGGGTCTGGGACCCAGACTATCAATAGTAGAATTGTGTTGCTTTATTGTCACGCCACAATACAATGAATTCTAGATTTGTAGAGTGGCTAGTCACTCGGAGGGCCACCGAAAGCCCGGTGCGAAATGTTCTCCTGGCCCCTATGTGGATCCAATTGGATAGTTGTTCAATGCAGCCTCCCACGTCTCGGAAGGCAGAACGCGAGTAAAGATTTTTTTCCTACTCAGCAGGTCGGATGGCACGCGAAAAATTGCGAATCTCTATGGCTCACGTGACGCGTTGCCAATCCCTTAATATATTAATTATCTCTGCAATTGCAAACCTAGACTTGACAATCTGCTGTGAATCGCACCTGCGTAGAAGTGAGGACAGAGTCTAAAACTCGCTGGTTTGTTTGAACTAAAAGGAGAAGGCTTTTTTGATTGAAGTTCGCCATCACATGCACTACGTGTTGCTCTTTTTAGAAGGTGTTCTGCTGCACAGTTTCGAGCATTTTTGCCAAAATTGAGATTTTTCCGGAGCGCCGTTTTTTGTGGGACAGTATCTTACGAATGGGTGGTCTTTTCTGTTTGAAAATGGCTTTATAACGTGCAAGATGGTTAAATTGTAGCGTGGTGTTGTTTGTTTGTAACGGCAGTGCTCAGAACCGCTCCAACAGAACGTTAGATATGGTAATTTTGTGGGACAGTGTAGCCCGTGTAAGCTAGATCGCTAAATCTGACGCTGTCTTGTAGCTCTTGGTTCATATTCTAGCATCCGAATATTTTTATATCTAGCGCGCGACTACGTATTGTGTCAAAGGTGATGGTTTTATGGTTGTTTCTAACTTGCTAGCCCATTTTGCAGCCCTACAGCTGGTACAACGCAATTAGCTACTCATCGCCATCCTATAATGATAATTGCCCTATTTGTGTACACGCATACATTTGTTGGTTGTGGGTTCGAGTACAGGTGCGGATGGCACGCTCTAATGCGTGAAAAGTGGGCCTGTTTCCAATCCCTTTATGATCTCTGGCAATTGCAAGCCTGGCGGCGCACTCTTTGAGCAGTAGTCTCGTACCCAGACCTGTTTACGTAATCATTATTCACACGTAAATAGGTCTGGGTACGAGACTAATGGCGCAGAAACGTAAAACTGATATGATCCATAACTGAAGAAGAAATTCGTGCGATCAGCGAGGTGGAGGCAGGCGAAGATGCATGTCGCGTGAATGTAGTGGAGGAGATGCACGTGAAGATGGCCATGTAGACAGTGGAGCTACAGGTCGTAATGACGATGGAGGCCGAGCAAGAGGTAGAGATGGAAGGCAGAAGGAAATATCCCCATGATATGTGCAACAAAAAATGCACTGATACGTTTACTTTTTTCATCGTTTGAATCAACTGGTTAGTAAATGTGCAGAGCTAATGTGATCTGTTAGTACTACATGCATAATAGATCATGCAGGAACAAATGTGATATATGAAATGAACAGAGTGTTAATAAAAATAGCAATAAAAATGCAGTATTTCACTCAGCATCAGAGATGACTTGCTCAACTGCAACACCGAAGCAGTGGCCTAGCCGCTGTGAAAAATATTTCTCACAATCCACATCTTTATTCGGTTTAGACCGGTATTCTAATGGTGCATTTTTGAAATCAATATAAATTGCAAACGTTCCGCTCAAAGTTTGAATATGAGCCACAACAGTGCCATTAAAGGGCCATTGAAGTAGGTCATCAAATTCCCCTTCCAAAAAGGCCATACGCATCCAAATAGAAGGTGAACTATAATTCCTTCCTGATTCAGCATACAACTGAATTCTCATTTTATAGCCTCCAAAACAGGAATAGAAGTCACAACTTGTCAACTGAACCTCTTCATTCAATGGAATGTTTTCAACTTCAGTAACTTCTAAATTGATCGGAAGTGTCTTAATCTTCTTCTTAACATAACATTCCACAACCTTCTTTACCTTGTCCAGTTCATCTAACTGTCTCTCCTGATTTGATAACTTGACTGTCAGCTGAGCTAACTCCTTTGCCATTTTTGCCTCTACATCTGCTTTCTCAGCAGCCATTTTCTCCACCTCTCTTTTCTGATCAACTGCCCAGACCTCCAAATTTGATACCCTTCTTGATAAAATAGCATTTTCATTGACTAGCTTTCGATTCACCATCGTGAGGTGTAGAAGTTGGTCTGCAGTTATGTGACCTTGAAGATCCATACGAGGAAAACGTGCCTTGCAGCCTACAGAGCTGAACTCACAGTCCACCATTGTAAACAGACAATCCTCCTCTACGTGGTGTGGGACATGCTCACGTTCTACAGTTGCATTGCACTGAAGACAGGAAACCGGATATTTTGGACACACTGGCCAGTGGTGATGTGTGACATCATCATACCAAGTGTCATACTTTTGGCACCATTTACAGCAAAATGGCCTAAAGCCACAACTCTCTTCGTGTGATGAGATGTCTTTACGTTTCGTTTCATGGTGGCAGTTATCGTATCGACATTTCACCTCCACGAATGGACAGGCCCCCGTTAAGTGGTTATCTAGTGCACCAAGCTCCCCATTCCAACTACACCCCGATCCTTTGTGTTCACATTGTACTGCTAGTTCCTTCAGAGCTCTCTCTAGACCTTTGTTGTGAAGTGTAGTAAATTCGTCTTTGTTGCACAGTGGACACGGTTTGCCATCGTTTTGGATCTTCTCGACGCAGACTCGACAAAAGCTGTGCCCGCAACAGCTGGTAAGGTGAGGCTCACGTAGAATGAGAAGACAGACGGAGCACTCCGTTTGCAGCACTTTTGGAGGTGGGCTTACAAATTCACAGTCGTACCCTTCGGCAGCCACCAACGCCCACTTCGCCATTTATTTGTTAAACAATGACATCATCGTAGCAAACATTCGCATACGTCCGGAATTGTTATCCGTACATGTACGTAAATTAGTCCAAACCTGCGTAACGCAAGCATTATTGCGAGGTCTTCTTCTAACATTGGAAGCACCACAGAATGCTGCTTTATCGTGACGTCACGATGTCATCACAACGAGTCGAATCTCACTCCCACCCCTCGTTAATGCTTCACCCAAGTATATCCTGCCACCTGAGCGTGTTTGCAATGTTGTTATCACTAAAGGCTTATCTATAGACAAGCCTAATTTAGTGACAGAAACATTGCTTGCTGAACTGCCAAATGTTGCAAACACGCTCAGGAGTGTGTGTAAGTGACGTATCACTGCCGCAACTGAAGCATCAACCGCTTACGAATGGCGTATAACTCCATTTCTGACATTAAAAGATACCACGCACACCCTGGACACATGTCCCTCCCTCTCCCCCCATAATCTAGTATTATGTGTAGTACATGTACACTATATCCGCCATATTGGTGCACAGTACAGGTTTACGAAGTGAATCACGTGATGAAAAAGGTCTAGATACTAATATGGGGTGTCAAGCTATAGGATACTCTTGTATAGTTCACGCACGGTCGCCCCATCCATGTATAACTATGCCATGCAAATCGTAGGTTGGATCATTTCCGCCTAGCGCATATTTCAAGTACACGCAATAGATGTAATGCGTTGCGTTGAACTATACGGCTAATAAAAAATTCAGTGCGTTAACAGTTCTACGACAGATACTCCGATTCTCAACATCTCAGAATTCTTGAATATATCAAGAACGTTGAAGTCTTGAAAACACATGCACTATAGGTCCCTTTTCGCAGCAACGATCCCATAACATTATAAATGTTATCGCATACTTTGTCATTACTCGAAGAAAATGAACAGTTGAATTTGCGGTTATATATAATCATGGGGGGTAAGCTCACAATTGCTGGTACAATGGTTCATTGAAACCTTGTAACCCAAAATCAGCAACAATACATGCAAGGGACTTTCTCTGAAGAACCGTTTATAAATGACAATTACACCGTATCAGTAACAGATCGAGGTTATTGCGATTAAAAATATAAATCCTCAAAATGGCAGACCAAACCCTGATTGCAGCTGCGTTTTCAGCGATGACCGGGGTCGAGGTGAGACCCTCCAGCTATAAGCCGCAGTCTCCCGACGATGTTCCGGCAGGGACCTTATCGATGTACGAACTCTTCAGGAGTACCTACGTGATGCAGCCAGCAGAACTAGTCTTCCATGCGGGCGGCGACATGGAAGTTCATATCATGACGCTTACGGGGAACAGGAGCACGATATCAGTGAGCGCCTTTACCACCATAGCGCACCTGAAGATTTCTATCAGTGCCAAGGCAGGCGTCCCTCCCTGCGAGCAGCGGCTCATCTACAACGGGAGACAACTCGTCGACCAAGAGACCATCGAAACTGCCGGTATATACCGAACGGTGCTACGATATACCTCGTCGTCTCGATACGAGGGGGAGGCGGTACCTGGTACCTTATGGATGATTCCCTCTTGCACCCTGGGTACGATTACGATTTCACCGGTCTGGATGACGCGGGCAAGACGTTTTCGAGAGGAGGCTACCCGTACCGGAGACCGTGCGGGTGGGAACGTTACGCCCTCAAAGTTCTCGGGCAAACTAAGTTCTACTCCGACGATGGCTGGATCGCGGATGGAGCGAAAGGATGGCCCGTCACATATCACGGAACGAGCCTCGAGGGCGCACGAGGCATCGCTCGAGAAGGGTTCATAATTGGTTGTGGAGCCGCCTTCGGGCCAGGTGTTTACAGCAGCCCTTCTATTGAAATGGTAGGAAAATGTTATGCTCAAACTTTTGAAAGCGGTGGGAAGAAGTACAAAGTGGCGCTCCAAAACAGAGTGAATCCTGATATCTGTGGGGGGCATTTAAAAATAGTACCTGCTTCTAAAACCTGTGTTGGTGCAGACTACTGGGTTCATCCCAAACAAGATAACGAGAATAGAGTGTACGATGTCAGACCATACGGTGTCCTTCTTCGCAGGTGTGATTAGTACATGTGCATGCCTTGACGAAAGAGGTTCACTATGTAATTCAGTATCAGTAGTTGTTTCAAACACTACATGTATCTATCCTATATGCTTGACTTGGCGTGTCATTGATTATATAGTTTCGAGAAATTTAAGCACATGCACCAGGCTCAGTTGGACAACATATACGTACTCCGATCGCACCAATCAACTTCTGTTATGCCCGTATAACTGAATGTCTGACTCGGTTGCATGTGCTGAAAAGGACATCTATCAAAGAAAACCTAATTTCGAACCATTATGCCAGTGCAGTGATGAGATAGCCAGCAAAACAAAAATAACATTGCCATTAACAGACTATACCGTCCTGTGTGTTCGCAGACTTGACATGAGATGGCCCATATAGCCATAGGATGGCCGCAATGATAAGCGGTATCCATTCGATCGGATTGCAGGCAAAGCATTAGAATCGCGGCTTTCTCATAATTGTTAATTTGCTTAACCCCATAGCCACATTATGGCATCAATATTTGAAATGTATATAGGACTGTAATTAGAATTGGTCGTCTGACCGTTGCTGGCAACGGAACATGGTCGTGGTATCTGAAGCAAAAGCAGAACTGTACGGTTAGAAGACACTTCTGCTGTCTATGTTCGAAAGTGTGTAGTTACTATGTAGGAAAGTCCATTACTATACAGACTGTGAGGTTTTGTGTATCTCTCTGTATATGTGTACTATGTGTATATATGGAAGGACGGTTGCTAGTATGGACAGCGTTCCTGCACTCGACAGAGCAGCTTGTCGCATGAATCAGTTTGTTGTCATCGCCTCAATGGTGGAATGGGCAAGAGTTGGGAGATGAGTATAGTTGTGCGTGGCATTACATGCATGTACTGGATAACCTTGTGGTGTGATTTGATATGTATATACGTGCGCATGTTTTTAAGTGTATAGCGTACATTGTAGAGTGCATGCACATACATACACACATACGTCACTTAATTTGGCGGGCCAAATTAAGCTCTGAACTTTTTCATGGCACATTGAAACACACACACAGGATGAGTGAGAGATGCAGCAGACGGTGTAGCCTCTTGAACGTTCTGCATGATCAATCAGCGTATCTATGTACCTAATCCAGGTAAAAGCACGTGGGCCTTTCAAGGGCATGGATTTTCAAGAATTAGTGTACGCTCAGACACAGACATTCACATCTATTGCCAGCACCGTTGTGTGGGTGTATTTGTGTAATTGTGTGTGTGCAATTGGGATGTGTGCTTGGACAATCTTATCATCTCTCTCACAACACACACACACACACACACACACACACACACACACACACACACACACACACACAAACACACACACAAAGCATGTGGGCAAAACATTATCTGAGTTTTGATCATGCTTCATTGTTAATAATGCATTTAAGCTGATATCAAACACAGTGTGTGGCAAATATGGCAATGAAAACCCGTGTCATAAATTTTACGTGGTCTTGTTTGCATTCGTTCCTGGGGGTGGGGGTGTGTGGTGTGGGTGTGTGGTGAGGGGGTGTGGTGAGGGGGGGGTTGAAGCACCTGCGTTACAGTCCAGGAGTAAAAAAATATCATACTATAGTATTAAGGCTTCTGGTGGAGCTGGGACAATGCTCTTCGATGATTGCCAAGCTAAATGCATTTTAATCTGCTTACTTATCGTCATTTCTTGCCGCCGCAATTTCAGAACATGAATTGAATGCACCAACGTTTATAATAAGGTAGCTGCTGGAGAATTACGACAATACCCTGATATACCGTCCCTTTCTCTTCAGTGCATGCTGGTGGATGTGTGCAAATCATGGTAAAAGTGATGTTAGTACCATAATGCATATTTGATGATTCAATTAAATTAGTCTGTTCGAAAATGAATATACTGCCATTCCCCTCAAATGAATCCAAGTTGAGGAATGAAACCAGTAATCTTAAAGGACGATAAAGTAAAATACATGACCAGTGTAGGCTTCCATGCCACAAGCAGACAAATGGTGCAATGCAATGGATGCCAAAAGTGCATTGTGTTTGCTTTTAAAAATCACTGGATTCAACCCTTGGTGTTGTCCATCATGTTCTGTAACAGAATGATTCCTTAATTTTAGTATTGTAATGTACACAGCAATGATGTATACTGAGCATGCGCAATACAATTTCCTGGGAGCGACATAATTTACCTTAGGGATCACTTCAATACTGAAATTCATAGCGAAACAATTCCTTTAGTCACCACGACACTATATTCCAAACGACTGTATTTCCTGTGACACCGGTTCGAACATTTCTCTTTCTTGGGTCTCATAACTGACTCACTAAAAATTTCAATTAGCCATTTTTATTATTATTTTATGTATATTTTGAATTCCTAAACGTTGACCGGTATACCATCAAGGAAAAACTGAAAGGCGTTCGTGTTTAAACCAGCGTATCACCGTGACCACTAACGCTGCGACGTATGCAGGAGAGATATGGTGCTCCAGTATGATTTTGGTACACAGCATGCATGATTACGGAGATAGGCTCATTTACTTTGTTGTTTTTTTATGGGTAAGGGGGAGGGCGGGGCAGAGGGGGTGCCTATTTACGTCATTCAGAGGAATATTGCTACAGTAGCTCTGTCAGCTGTACGATACGTGGTCTGCAACATTCTTAGGCGTTTCAAGAAGCACGTGTGCATGCATGCATGAGTCAAATCCTTTTGTTTTGCGGACAGTCATGACATATTTGCCAAAAATCCACTATAGGCGAACTAGCAAAGCTCCCTCCTTACCATCTCCACTGGTGTGAATATGCTTATTAAACCCCCTTCCCAAAATCCTGATCCACCATTGATATCACATGCTGCTACATGCATGATGCTCCCATGTGGAGTCAGGCTTGTTAATATATGTGCCCCACCATTTGATAATAAGAAACATTCTAGTGTGAGACATCATAATTAACCTTCAACAGGCAATCACGGATTTAATTTTTTGCAGTTTGATGCAACTATAGCATTTGCAAAAAATCCAACTCGAAGACTGGCTAAATACATGTATAAACTAAGCTAAGAAGTCTCACTGATGTGACAACTTATGTCCTAGAGTTATTTAAGCTGCAATGGTGGCTTCGGTCGTATTGACAACCATCAATCGGCTGTATCGAGTTGTGTTGCCACCACCAACACTTTGGGAATCAGGAATTGATTGTGGTTTAGTGTACTTGCGATAGATCACCTATCCGCGCATCATTGCAATGATTATGCCCGCACCAACGACACTTCCAACAGAAGCTGCTGCAACCTCTCCTGAGGATAGCTCACTGGAGGATGGTGCACCAGATGTTTCTCCTACACCTTCCAGCATGCCACTGCTGCTTCTTGCTTTGTCTTTGTGGCAGAGGAGCTGTTGAGTTGCTAGTGCTGTCAGTGTGGTTGGTGTTGGCTAGCTTCTGGAATCCATCAGTTCCTCCTTGTGCACTTTTGCTCCACACGTACCATCCTGACCTTTCACCCATATTCCCCCATCGTACTCACCAACCACAAGAGTCCGAGTCACATTGAACTTAGGCTGTGGTACTGGACTGAATGGTGGAAGCTGAGGAGGCAAGAGGCTCTTTCCATTAAGGCCACCCGCCAGGATACAGTAGTTTATTTCACAACCGTTGTCCACAGTTATCATGTGTTGAGTGTTGTAGCCTTGAGGGCAAAGGCTGGGCCAATCGGAAGGGTTCATCCCATATCCATTGGTATACCATTGGCAAAGGAGTTGCCCGTTTCGCAGCTATCAAATCCAGCAAAAGGGATGGAATATTTGGATTCCTGCTCAACATCCACACTAATGCAAACACTGGGCCACGGAGAGTGGTGTAAAATAGATTGGACACCTTGAGGCACCAGTGATTGGATTCGGAGATGATGTGTACACTCCACCAAACAGATACCTTCCACTTGAATGCTGGGTGGAGCTGGCTGTCGGGTTGCATGCACTTTGACTGTGTACAGTCTACTTTTAATCAGCGCGCGGGCAGTTTTCGAGTTATCGTTCACTTGGCGGGATTTGATGGTCCCATATTCAGATGAAAACTTTCTGCCGATGTTTGAGAAGAACGTACCCATCTCAAGGTTGATTGATAAGGATGTCATGGATGTGTAATCGTCCCAGCGATCGAAAAACTCGGAGTACAGGTCAATCTTGCTCTCGAGGATCGGGGAGAGAGAGATGCCGTCTGGTAACAGATACTTCCCGTCGTTGGAAATCTTACACGTGCTGTAGTTGAAGAAGAACACTTCTCCCATGTCGAGGTTTCTCAGGTTATCGAAGCCGCTCCCGGGAAGTGCCGTGATGCGGTACAACGGAGCATCATTGCCCCATCGCTGAGACACGGGACAGTTCCTTACATCTCCGATCGGAAAGCTGTTGGTCGATGGAGGAGTCGCTTGGGGTAAATTAGCAGCAAAAAGAACAACGTAGGGAACATCCACCCCTGAATCCGTACATGTCAAATTCAAACCATCTTCACATAGGTGCACCTTCAGGCCCAACGCCAATAGAAGACTCGCATATTAGATGCATAAACTCGAAACACAACAAAAATTATTAAACCACGCCAAAAAAAAAAAAAAAGGGCGAATGTTGGCTAAGCCAAGGTTTGGAAGGAACCAATGACGCCGATATGTTGAAGGCCATGGTGGAGGCGGTTGGGCCAGAGCCATATTTGTCTGAAGTCAGGATGCTGGATGTGTGTGTTTAGTGCGGGAATTTGCCGCTGTTTTATTTTATTTATTTTACGCTGCAATGAGCTAATGAAGCTCAAATGGCACTTTGAATACTAAAGGAGTAGTGATATAATGGCGGTCTTGCTCCACCCGATAACTTTCGATCGCTACTGGAGTGTAGATCTAGGGGGCGCTATATATCTACAGACCCCTCTACATATTCGAAATTATGGATCGCATTTCAGGACTATTATATCGCTACCGCCCCTCCACCTACTTCTCATTATTTACGCTATCAAAATGTAGACTAATAAAACTTATTAACTCTTTATTACTTATGGGTACTACATGAGAACACGATTACACTATAGGCATCGTTAATAAAAGCTATCAAAGACTACTTAAAGCCATAAGCGATTCAACTCTATACTAATTATAGAAACTTTTTTGCCTCTACAGGATACCCACTAAATTATAGCGATAGAAACAAAACAACTCTTTATATGCCTAGCAAGTAAAATTAGTTCTATATAGATACTCTGCGCCGCAGACCAGTGCGCCGCAGACCAGTGCGCCGCAGACCAGTGCGCCGCAGACCAGTGCGCCGCAGACCAGTGCGCCGCAGACCAGTGCGCCGCAGACCAGTGCGCCGCAGACCAGTGCGCCGCAGACCAGTGCGCCGCAGGCCAGTGCGCCGCAGACCAGTGCGCCGCAGACCAGTGCGCCGCAGGCAAGTCGTCTCAAACACTTACTCCAGTTTACTATTATAAGAAAGCATTAACAATCAAATTCCTATATGTAGAATACTAAAGTTAGGAAGAATACAACTAAACTATTAAAATCTAAAGAGACTAAAGAGACTATAAGAAAAGGAAAGATAAGTAAAGATGAGAAAAACCCAAAAGATCTACTGCCTAAATATATAGTAAGTATTTTTCTAATTGTAAAAAATAATAAAAATAAGGGAGTACGCATTTGGCAAATTTAGGTACATAAATAGACTTTAGGTATATAAATAGACTTTAGATATATCTAATAATAAAATGAGTTAAGAAATAACACTGGTCAAGGCGTTGTAACCACCTTGGATAAGTTAAATGGAAATATAACTCTAGAACAAGGTTCAGGAATGACAATAATTGATAATCCAACAACAAACAGTATCAGATTAGAAACGGTATCACAAGCAGTTAATCTTGATACAGTATTACAAAATGGCAACAGTTCAGCGAGAACAATCAATTTATTAACAAATGTTACAGATACTGTACCAACATTAACTTTGCATGATAAAGTTAGTTTTGGGAATTCCATGCAAGAGATTACCTGACGTTAGTATATAC
Organism: Ephydatia muelleri; assembly: GCA_013339895.1. NCBI lineage: Eukaryota > Metazoa > Porifera > Demospongiae > Spongillida > Spongillidae > Ephydatia > Ephydatia muelleri. The sequence goes on along the minus strand of JABACO010000002.1, from coordinate 10,948,817 downwards.
TGATGAAACACCGGCAGGACTTAAATTAACAAACGGGGCAATACTTAGATCAGATGTAATAGGGACTCAGCAGCATCAATGATTCAAGCAAAGTCTGGTATTAGTCTAGATCCAGGACTAACTTTTAAAACTGATTATATTGATTCATCTACGACTGGAGGCAAAGTTAATGTTACTGGTTTGCAAGTTGCGGCCGGCGGCACAATATGTAGACAACATTTTGCCAACACTTAATTCGCCTACAAGATTTATTAATACTGGCGGCCTAGCTGTAGATCCGTTGTATTCTGTCAAAGCTAGTGCATATTTACCATCTGGAGCTTCTACAAATGATTCAACATGTAGAGCAGATGATGGCACAATTAGCTCAGTAGGAAGTTTATCACTTTATCCAACAACGTCTGTAAAGATTTTTTAAATAACAAGCCATTGCTTTGCGATGTACTTACTTCCTCAACTGATTCAAATGATAAGTTAACTCTAAATCTGCCCGCTGGCATTATTGGAGCGCCAAATATATTACTAAATCCAGTAACAAGTGTTAAAGTGCAAGCTGCCAAGCCAATTAATTGCGCTCAAATTATAGATACAACTTCAACCAAAACAATTATAGAGATCTAGCCAATGCAACAATTCAGGCCTCACAAGTCATACTCCAGAGTGATGCTCAGATACAGAATTTTAAGACAACAACAATTTCTGGGCTTACTAGTGAATCGGGGATAGTGCTAAATGCGCCTATTGGAGGCGTTGGCGTAAGTAATGGCACAGTGCTAAATACAGATATAATACACGCTGTATCGGCTGCAAATGAAGTTGGCATCACTTCTAACGTTAAAATAGATCCAAAGCTAAATTTTAATGTTAAAAATGTTGTATCAGATTCTGACATATTGTTGAATCCAGTTGGCGATGTAGTTGTAGATGCAGCAAAAACATTGAAGACAGTAAACATTAGAAGTATTTCAGATGTAGTTCCTATTACAATGAGTTCAGATGTAAATATTGGCTCAATTGGTACAAATACTAAAACATTGAATACTGATCATATAAGACCACTAACAAACGGTGGTATAGAACTGATTTGGGAGATACAACAATAGAAAACCTAAAAGCAGGAGTCATATCTCCATCGACTGGTGGAATGATGAATGCACCATCGATAACCTCGGCCACTCAGCGGTAAATGCTGATTTAAAGGCGACCTCGATTTCAACAGATACAATAAACTCAAATACTACTGGTAAAATGGCAATCTATCTGTTAAACTGAAATATATCATCTGTCGATGGAGTAACAGTTAGAAACATTACTTTTCAAGATACTCGCTTTAATTCTATCACTCCAATCTCAAAGGCTCTAGCACTAAATGGGGATATGAAGATCATACAAGATTCCACAATTTATACTGCATGACAAGCTTGCATCTAATGTTGCGCAGAATCTGTCAATTAATAGTGATGTAATAGTAAATCCAGATAATATCCTTACAGCAAGCAATATAAATGCATCTGCCCTAAATAAGAATCTCAATCCTTATGGCGTGAGAGTGCTGTTAGATCAAGCAACGATTACCGCAGATCAGAATATAGTCATAACATGCTTTGCTCACTACATGCAAACTTTAACCTCCTAACAACTTATTCCAAGTTTATGGCAACCTTCAAACTGACATAATTCAACCACTAACAATTAATGGAGATATCACACTAGCTACCGCTGCCACAGCAAACGTTTTAGTTAATAATTTGCAAGTGACTAAAATAATTGCATATCCAGAAAATGATATATTTATGAATACAGATGCTAATCAATATATTCGAACAAATAGAATTTCAGCAGAGCAAGTTACAACGTTTTCCAATCTACGTCTTATATCAAATTACAAATATGTTACTAAAGATGGACGGTTATATTTATTAGCAGATTATATGGGTCAGTTTCCGAGAAAATGAAAAGTGGCTATATACATAAAAAGTTAGTAAAAATGCTTCACGTTTGAATCGCTAAAACTCCATAACGGTTAAAGCAATCAACTTCCTATTTCGAACACTTCGTGCCACACCACTTCTCTCTACGAAAATATATTTTGGTGTCTTACCCTGGCTCCTTGCCGACGTTACAAGGCACAGTACCCCGAGGGGTTCAAAATCCAGGTAGCTCCCTGCAGGAATGTCCAAATCACTTCAAAATCGATATGCACGTAAAGGAGTCCTGTCACTATTGATTTCTGCAGATCGTTGATTTTTACCTCTCCCGTTATGGAGATACAACAATGCAAAGTAAATCCACGTTTCCCGCTCGAATCGCGCCTTTCTCAGTCCTTGAACCGCTTCCATTCTCCCGAGTGGGACTAGCGACGCAACCATTGACGCACCGTATTAGCTCCACCCCTTCAACTTGCACATTATCACGTGCCACTGAGCCCCACCCCACATTCGTCCCTCGAATTGCGTAATTAAGTGTTATTCAGCCAATAGCCCAATAGCTATCGAGTTCCCAACGTTGGATTTTGATCCACGATCCCAATGTGATAAGCAATCACAACAAACCACATCAAAATGCCCAATGTTGATTTAAGCCTTTCCACCCAGGGATTGTGGATCAAAATCCAACCTGGGAATGCGAAACTTTTCCCTGTGTATCCTTGTGAAATCATAGATACTAGTAAATAGCCGTACCTGCGGCTGCTTATCTCTCGCTTTTAGAAATGAACTAGCCGTATTACTACCTCCTCGTAAAAGAAAACATACACCCGACCGTAGGTCATTCATACAGGTGGTGCGCACCAATTAGCGTTCTTGCTACGTGTTGTGGACGAGATCGAGATTCGCCTTACGGTAATTCAAAACCACACTGGAGAATGTCTTCGATGCAAATGGTTGGTGAGTTAAAGGCACGAACGACTGGGTGCCTATTGGCATACAGTGTACGTACCGGTACACGCACACATGGTGCAGTCCATGCATCAAGCAAACTATAGATCCTTCCAGCTAGCTCTACATGAATAGCTAACTGGTATATGCCCGTAATACTAGAGAAGCCACGTGTATACTGCCTATAGCTCCTACTAATATTGAAGCCTAAGGAGTTACCGATGTGTGTGTGAAAAAAAAGTGCCGAACTGTTTGAGCATTCTTTTCAACAGTATTCAATGTCATAGGAACTGTAGATATGGCTCTCAACTGGTATGTATGTGTATTTGTATGTCGTGGTGACTTGTGTTCAAATCTGTGGTGTGTTCTAAGTCTAATCAGTTTTAAAACCAACGTTGTTCATTAAGTAAGAGAGTGAGCAGTTTCACCGACATCAGGATGCCTCTTTAGCGCTTACAACTGGGCATGACTTGGTAAAAATAATACCACCTAATTCTCAGATCTAAATGTAATGTTGAGATGATCTTCAAGTGTCAGTGAATTCTTATTTGGTTGTTTCTTGCAAATTTATACAGTTTCTTAAAAATAAATTTGGTGTTGTAGGTGGGTGTACTGTTGACTAGCTTTGAAAAACATTCACATGCTTCCTGTTAGAGCTTAGTATTTTAAAACTAGTCATTTGCGTGTTTCAAAAGTATTATTCTCATGCAATGGAAGCAATCTGCTTATATGCCTGTTTGTCACTAAAGAGAATGTCACTTTGTCATGGAAGGATGAGCCAACAACTTCACTCACTAAATATAGCTGTTAAAAACCCATGTTTGGTACTTTTGTTAGTTTCTACTGTGTGGTTGTCCAATCCAAAATACTCACCCAGTGAGGTTACCCTACCCATCACCTAAATACTGATGCAAAACTGGAAAATACCTTGCAACCTGATTAAACCTTCAGGCTACCAAATATGTTTTACCCATCACATTCTCGCATCAACAGGGCAATACATTTTAAATTCACACCAAGAGCTATTACAACACACACATCACACACAGCTAGCTACCTCTCTTCCAGCAGTTGTTTGAACAAATTCAATATTAATCCTCCAGGGATACTCAAGGCTTTTGAACCAACACACACATCACATACCAACAACCTAAATACGTAATACTTTGCCATAGTTTGAATGCAATTGATCATAATCCCATTTCTGACTTAAATGTACACTCTGTCTTAAGAACGAACCCACTTGATACATGCATGCATGCATGCAGCTACGCAAATTCACATGCCATATTAATCATTCTCAAAACACCTACCATATTGTCACACCCACCCAGTTATTAAAAATAATTTCTGAATAACCATAATATTACATCCTTACACACACACACACACACACACACACACACAAACACAAAAACACACAAGCAAAACAACACACACACAAACACAAAACGCACATGCAAAAAAACACAAACACAACACACAAATAAACAAAAACAAACAAACACACACAAAAACAAAAACACACAAACATGTACAGCAAAAACACACACAAACATGTACAACACACACAAACAAACACATACAAACACACACAAACACAACAAACACGTACAGCCTCGTGGGTCTGGTAAGAGTGTACGTTTAAGTCAGAAATGGGATTATAATCAATTACATTCAAACTATGGCAAAGTATTACATTTAGCTTGTCGGTATGTGATGTGTGTGTTGATTCGAAACGAATCGAAAGCCTTGAGTTTTTGGAGTATCCATCCTTTGTGTGTGTGTGTTTGTGTGTGTGTTTGTATGTGTGTATTTGTGTGTGTTTGTATGTGTGTTTTTGTTTGTGTGTGTGTTTGTGTGTTTTTTTGATTGCGTGTGCAATTTGTTTTTTGTGTTTGTGTGTGTGTTGTTTTGCTTGTGTGTTTGTGTGTGTGTGTGTGTGTGTGTGTGTGTGTGTGTGTGTGTGTGTGTGTGTGTGTGTGTGTGTGTGTGTGTGTGTGTGTGTAAGGATGTAATATTATGGTTATTCAGAAATTATTTTTAATAACCGGGTGGGTGTGACAATATGGTAGGTGTTGGAATGATTAATATGGCATGTGAATTTGCGTAGCTGCATGCATGCATGTATCAAGTGGGTTCGTTCTTTTAAGGCACAGCATCAGACACTAGTAAGAGTGTACGTTTAAGTCAGAAATGGGATTATGATCAATTACATTCAAACCATGGCAAAGTATTACGTATTTAGGTTGTTGGTATGTGATGTGTGTGTTGGTTCAAAAGCCTTGAGTATCCCTGGAGGAATAATATTGTATTTGTTCACAAAACTGCTGGAAGCAAGGTAGCTCTTGGTGTGAATTTAAAATGTATTACCCTACCAAATATGTTTTACCCATCACATTCTTGCATCAATAGCAAGGTATTTGATAATACCGCGAATTAGTTAACTTTTGCTAATAGATCATCTAATATTATAACAATATGAGGCTTTATTTTTTTATTCTTTTGACTTAACATCAGTGTATTGGCTACACTGATGTTAAGTCAAAAGAATAAAAAATAAAGCCTCATATTGTTATAATATTAGATGATCTATTAGCAAAAGTTAACTAATACAACTCTTATGGATATCTGCCCAGTCAGTGGGTGTTGAGGTAAACACTACAACACCTTGTATGGCTTGATTACCAGAATCGTCTAGCGGTAGTTCTTGGTACATCTTCCTAAGTAAATAACTTTTACCGCGAACTGGCGGTCCATACGTTAGTGTAACAGATGAGTTGGGTAAGAAGCGTGCCCTTTTTTGACCCTTCGGGTCGTGTTCATCTTCATTTTCTTATTTTTCTTTTTTCATAGTTTCTTCTTTTTTATCACTAGACTCTATAAGTCTGGCAGACTCTGGTAGTCCTCCTCTATCGAATTTTGAGTATTTAAATTCTTTTGCTTCTTTAGCATTTTTTATCGTGGTCCATTGCCAGATTATCAGTGCGAACATTATCAGAATTCTTTGTACCAGCAGCTTTAATGAGATTTTCCAATACATCAGACATTTATTAGATTAATGATTTATTTTTTGTATTAGTATATGTATTAATAGTACAAACGTTTAAAATAAAATTTATTGGGTATTAGATATAAATTTGTTTATTTAATATACCTTAACTCTTTTTAAAAACTTTAAATGGCAGTCAAACAAGCAGCAGCAGCAGCAGCAGCAGCAGCATTGGCCTATGGCTATGATTATGCAATGGGATCTAATCCAACTTTGGCAAAGGCAGCAATCGCAGGTCTAACTGGTGCTGCAGATTATTTGAGCAAGTCAATGATTTTCCCAAGAATGGGTTAACAATTTAATGCATATGGGGCATATGCTGCAGGAGCAGTTGGTAGTGGATTGACTTTCTCTGGAATAAATTATTATCTCGCTGGAATAGAGCCTACAAATACTTTCCTACATGGGGCGGGGTATGCATTGGCATCTGACCTCTTACTAACATATTTGGATAAGAATTTTGCCGATGATAAAATTTATTCTTATCTTGGTGATGTAACTGATCAGATATCTGGAGTTGGTGGATATGCAATGCAATCCTATACACCGGCTACCCTGTGAGCTTGCAGCTCAACCGCGAATCTTTGACCCTGCGGGAAACCCTCCGGGTTTATCATGACCTGTGGGACAATCACTTCTAAAACTTTTAAAGATCTTTTAAAGATAAAAAGTAATAAAGATTATAAAATAAAGAAAATGGGTAATAGAAATTCTTCACCACCACCGGCAACGGCAGCTGATATTCAACGTGCAACTATGATTTCAACAGCTAATTCGGCAGCATCATCAAGTATTGTAGAACAGATACCTATACAAAATACGACCAATACAATTCAAAAATACATTAAATCAAGTATACAACCCTGTAAATGCCCCAACATTTAATTACTCTGCAACTACTTATGACAAAGAATTAAGTGATGATACTATAATTATTTTGAGAGTATTGTTCTCATCGCTAACCTCCGGTGCAACCGCTTATGCATTAGACATGGATCCATTGTTCTATGCAGCAATAGGAGACGTGTTATCTGAATCTCGTATGAAACTAAATCACTTGCCATCAATAGGTGGCGCCACAGGTGTATCTTATTTTCTTAAAGGTGATAATGTACTCAAAAGTGGAATAGCTATTGGAATGGGTTGTTATGGGGGAGATATATGTTTGGCACCACTCGTTTATTTAATGGGAACCCTTCAGATATTCGTCTGACACACAGCCCCTATTCTTCTAGTCTTTTTTAAATGTTTAAAGGTTTTAAAAAAAGGAACAAAAAAATAAAGCTTTTAAAATCTAGTTACATTAATGGGTTTTTTTATCATCATCATCGACATGATTAATTATAATCCTTATCCAATGTATCTTTCATTTCATTTGCAAGAGCTGTATAAATCTATTTAACAATTTTAAAGTTCCTCAATATTTTATTTGCTATTGTTAGAGGTGCCTTTGCACTTATATACCATAGTTTAAGATCAGGATCAAACATTGTGCCCATCTCTCTAACGACATCTTTCTGTCTATATGGTACATACAAATATGTATTAGTTTTCTTTAGTTCAAACTTGTATTCAGCAAAAAAACTAGTACATTTGACAATTCTCACTTTCATACAAATATATTCACTTTTATCTTCTACAGATCAAAGAATATGTTGTCTAGAGATATCAAGTGGCTTACAACATTTAGGGCATTCAATGTATCTTATATTTGAATCTTCCAATAATACTTTACAAAGTGCTTCGCTATCACCAAGTGTATATGGCTTAAATATTACATCTTCTGGCTTTGTATGAGATATATCTGCTGTTCGGTATTAAAATCATCAACAGTAAATGTTCTTACAAGATCAGCAGAAATTCTAATAAAAAATGTTCACAAATATACCACACTTATAAGTTTATAGTACCCACTTTCTAAATAGCACAACTATGGCCGCGGTGTAGAAGAACAGATCCAACTTAGTAAATGTCACCATTCCATACTGATTAGATATAAACCTGGCAAATTGTTTTATACGGAGTAATGTTGAGGCTTCTTGATAACGACAATCTTCAAGCACTGTGCCTTGATTAAATTTAGAATATAGTTCCTCTTCTTCTCGATGGTGTTTCCATTTCAACTGTTCATATAGCAGCGATAAATGAGGAGTTACAATAAAGGATTGATCTTGTATGGCATTTTGATTGTGGCAATCCTTTCCTCTCTTCTGCATTTTTTCTGCTACATCAAACTTTGTTGCTCTTCGTATAGCTTTAATAAACTCTCAATCTCTGAAACAGTCTTTGTATGTTTTTCTGTAGTCACGTGCCTTGCCATATTAGATTGCACAACTTCACTACCACATGTGCTTATTAGCATAACGTCTTGCCCTTACCATTTTAAGATGTTGTTTACCAATTGCCTCTTTCACCGCAATATGTATAGGAAGTGGTAATCACCCCTACATATACAACAGAGCCCAGAATACCACAAATATTTATATCCTGGTTTTGTTTCCTCGAACCATGTTCTTTCCGCGACTCTCTTACATTTATTACATCTAGGCAATAACAGCCTTTTATCTATTCTAATATCCTTAATCCATGGTTCTGCTGCTAAATACATATACTCTGGCAATACATAACAATCTTTACATTTTAAAGTGGCAAGATCGCCAGTATATCTACCACAAGTATCACATTTCAAGTGGACACTCATTGTTTTTTAGTTTTTATGATATCTTATACCTTTTATAGTTCCTGTCTCTAATAAAGCATTTTGACCAGATCTTCCTCACCTATTCTATAATGACCAAATGCATAGGTATTTATGCCATTGTCCCTTATATAGCTTTTTGTATCAATTGGTGATAAACTTGTCTTCAGCTGGTGATAGACCCCAATCTTATTATTCTTACTTCTTATGACTGCCTGTGTATTTTCAAATACTTGTTGTTCCAATAGACATTTCTTGTATGTATTGAAATTCAACTCTGTTTTAACTACTGGCCTAGATACTCCCTTTGCTCGCTTAGCTTCTCCATAGAACTTTTTACTATCACATTGTAGAGGCTCTCGTAATCCATGCATATTTGATAAGAATCGATAAACTTTAGTGGTCCAACAGTAAATGACATATATTTCTCCATGTTGTTTGGAATACAGCTAATTCTCTTAAAATGTTTAAACTCTTGACAATCGCCTAGTGCCACTAATAGCAAATGCGAGTCATACCCTCTTAGATTATGAAATGCAACTGGAATCTTTGTATGAAACTTTTTAAGTCTCATTTTAAGATTGCAGCTGTTATGTGTCATTCCTATAAAATCTCCAGTAATATGATTCATGCGTAACTCTGTCACTGTATAGAGGCCTGTCACATGCCCAGCAATTAATAGCTTCTCTTTTAGCTCTCAATACATCCTCATTCATTACTATTGGTTTAGGGTTATCAAACACTTTATAGATGGCATCGATCTCATCCTCCATCGCATGGAAGAATTTATTGACTGCATCTGGCCCTCTATATAATATTGGCCCTTTCACTTTCCCATCTGATCTAACAATACAATAACAATAACTATTCGCTTCTTGAAAAGATGATTAATGCCATCTAATTGCTCTTACAGGTTGAGTAAATGTACCCCCCTGCCCCATGCTAAGAATCGTAGTTGTGTTTGGCCCATAATGGGGGGGAGGTGACAGCCGCAGCCAGGCATGTAGCAGCTGTGCCTCGTACCACTGGGCCTACAGGGACCAACGGGTGACGCTGGTCACCATTGGGTCGGCCTGTGTCCCAAACCAAGACGCTGGTCATGGTTTGGTGGCTGTCCCAGGGTAGAAGCCCGGAGGGTGTCGCCCAAGTGAGAACCCCCAAAATGGTTGGCGATTAGGATATGGTTTCAGGTTTGTGGAGTAGGGTACACAGCATGGGTACATACATCTGGGTAATTGTTACTGTGCGGCCATAGTTCTAGTGTCAGATGGGTGAGTCAGGGGATGACGGGTGTAGGTCTGATATGCAGAACTTCGCCATCTGCCAAGCTTCTGGATGGTCTCAGTGGGAAGGCCTGCTCTGGCGGCTGCTGTGGCTGCACCAATACGTAGACTGTGTGTGTTGTATTGGGCTGGATTGTAGCCACATTGCTCCACCAGGGATAGGAAGGTGGAGCGGAAGCTCATGGATGTAAGCGGCCTCCCATCTCTGAAGTGGAAGAGGGGTGATGGCTGAATGGGACAGCGACAGCATCCTCTATAGGCCTCCATTGCTGCCACTGGACACGTGTGCCTGCCCTTGGTACGCCCAATGCAGATAGTGGTGCCCTTGCCCATCTGGTCGGTTTTGGACCACTTGATGAAAAAGTGCATGCCTTCTCTGGTCCAGCTGATGTCTTGCCTGGTAGGGTGGTACCTAGGGTCAAACCTCCGGTTCTTGAGGGTAAATTCGCTGACCCTCAAGAAACCAAAGAAGCCAAGGGTAAGGGCCGCTCTGAACATCCGACGGTTGTGTCTTTTCAGAGGGGCTGCCTCAAACCTCTGCAGCATGTGACCCAGCATCTCCACAGTCAGCGGCAGTCGTGTGGGCTTGAGGTGGATGGGCTCCTGGAGGCATTGGACACCCCGGATGGCAAGTCGCAGCGTTGGGTTACTGGAAGCAGGGCTCTTGTACCCCATGGAGTGGTGCAGGAATGAGACCGCTGCCACATAATCCTGAATGGTCCTGGAGTTCAAGGTCCGGCTGAGGTGGGCTGCAAATAGTGTGATAGTTTCTTTTGTGCCGGGGACCGGTATCAACTTGAAAGCGTGGCAGAAACCCTGGTAGCGCCTGATCCCAGTGGCATAGGTGGTTGCAGTAGATGGGGCCATGGCTCTGTTCAGTAGGAGCTGGAGATGGTGGTTCAGGTCTAGGGCAGGTGATGTGAGGTTGGGGTTGGTTGAGGATCTGCCTGGGGGGCAAGAGTGAAGAAGAGGGGTAAGTTATTTCAGGAAAGGGCATCAGCAATGCTGTTTAGTCTGCCAGGTAAGTGTGAGAGGCGGATGGTGAGCTGTGCTGGGCTGCCACTAGAAACAGGGTTCGGAGCAGCCGCATGAGGTCAGGATGTTTCGCAGATTGTCTTGCCCATGCCTGGACAATGGGGAGGTTGTTGCAATGGAAGTGGATGCGTAGGCCTGCCCAGGGATGACCCCATGTGCTAGCAGCAGCCACAATGGCAAACAGTTCCTGCCACTGTATGGAACGGAGTGGGAGGCGTTGGTGTGGCTGCCAGTCACCCCGGAACCAAGCGCCGTTGAAGTAGGCACCAAAGCCTAGGGAGCCTGAGGCATCAGTATAGAGCTGAAGAGAGTCGGCTGCTGTCCATTCTGGGTCCAGGAACATGGCAACACCATTCCAGGAAGGAAGGAAGCTGTCCCACCACCTAATGTCGGCTCTTGCTTCTGCATTAAGGCTGATGTGATGGTGAAGCTTCCTAACTGTGGTGGAGAGGTCAATTAGGCGGCGGAGAAAGAGCCTCCCTGCTGGCACCACCTTAGCAACAAAGGAGAGCTTGCCGATGAGTGAGAGCAGCTCCCTCTTGGTGGCCTTGTGCCTGGATAGCCAGGACCTGGTTAGCCCTGTCAGCTCCTCTAGCTTGTCCGGGGGGTAGTCGAAGCTGCTGTGCTGATGTGTCGAGGACTATTCCCAGGAAGGTTAGAGCTGTGGTGGGTCCCTCCAGCTTCTCAGAGGCTACTGGAATGCCCAACTGGTCACATACTGTCAGCATCCTGGACATTGTCTCCTGACATGTGTCCTCACTGGGAGGGCCAACCAGGAGGAAGTCATCCAGGTAGTGTAGCAGCTGGGCCCCATAGTTGTTGGCCATGATCCAGTCGAGTGCCTCAGCGTAATGGTTAAAGAGGGCAGGGGCTGAACGTAGACCAAAAGGAAGGCATGTGTCCACACAAAAGTGTCCTCGCCAGCAGATCCCCAGGTGCACCCAGTCTGCAGCTTGTACTGGAATCAGGCGGAAGGCAGCTTTGAGGTCAATCTTTGCCATCAACGCATCTTGACCATACTGGGAAAGCAGAGCCACAGCGTCGTCAACTGAAGAGTAGTGGACTGGGAAATCCTCCTTGTTGATGTGGTCATTGACACTGTGACCATCTGGTGCTGAGAGGTGAAGTATGGCTCTCCACTTTCCATCCTTTTTTGGAACCACACCAACGCCAGAGGTGCGCAAGTTGTGGAGTGGCGGTTCTGCAAATGGACCGATGATCCGGCCTGCAGTGATCTCCTTTTCAAGTTCGGCATCGACCACATCTGGATGTGCATGTGCAGAAGATAGGTTACATGATCTAAGAGGAGAAACAGAGCCAGTGTAACCGATGGATACACAATTGTCGATGCCATCAAGCAGCCAGGTAACCCAGGCCTTGTCAGGGTGAAGACGTAGTTCGTGCTCAAAATTAGAGCATCGTAAAGTGGTGTGAGCTCGCTGGAGCTCACTGGGCCACTGGTGCGGCGCGTGGGCAGGCTTTGGCGGAGTGGTCTCCACCACAGCTGTGACCAGCACTTGTGGGCAAAGTAGCACTCTGCTCCCTTGTTGCACCTGCCGAGGTTGAAACGCCGGCAGATCTCCTGGCCTGCATTGTGGGTGCTCGCTCCGGGTGGTGGAAACCCCCTGCAGGGGTGGTGCTGGTAGACAGAGCAGTGCCTGCGGGTGTGCTTGTGGGCCTACTTGGAACTGGCTGTTGTCGAGCACGAAAGGGCTGGTGTGTGACGCACCACATCAAAGTTCATTCTGTTAGATACATATATAGGTCTAGGAAATTTACCATCAAATTTATATACACAAATGCTGACATCTGGGTTTCTCCTCTCAAATTTTACAACATCTTTTATTGTAGCTGGAAAATTAATCCCAGTCCAATTAAGCTTGCCTTCATTGGGAACATATTTAGTTACTCGTTCAGGATGATCAATAACTGGATATAGCGCTGATAATATTGCCCACTTAAAGCATTGATAATCCTTATTTTGTACATTAATGACGCTTCTAGCTGGTACAATGTCAGGTGTCTTAATATATGAGCTTCCCCTAAATGGTTTATATGTCAATACATTCCCTTCAGCTTTTTTACAAGATTCAAATCCCCATCCTGAACAGCTAGTAGTAAATTCATCAATCGCCTTCATAAGCATTCCCATTGCAGTATCAACTTTATTAGGTATCTCTGTTTTTATTTAATACCACAATGTCTCTATCAGTTCCACAAGCAGTAGTTAAATAGTCTGGTACATCAGTATGATTCTGTTTTATAAAGGTAGCTTGTAGAGATACACCAAACTTAATTGCATTATTCTCAGATAATTCTTTATCTAATAACTCTGAAACTCTAGTACTCATCTTTTCTATCACTTCATGATAATTGTCTCATTACATTTACATGATAATAATTAGCAGAATAAGATCTGAATATGCCAGTTGAATTAGTTCTATTAAATGGTGGCAATTTTGTTAATGGACCATGCTTTTTAATAATCTTTTTATTTGGTTTCTTTGATACTGACACTGGTTTTTTTTATACTGGCTTTGGTTCTTTTGATTCTGATTTCTTTGATTTTGATTCTGATTTCTTTGATTCAGATTGTATTGGCGCTGGAGTGGGAACTGGGGTTGGGATGGGCTGACTAGGTGTTTTATGTACTCCTAATAACTTACCTTTAATACTTCTAATCTGACTTTTAATCTCAGCTCTTAGACTTTCTGGTAATTGTTTATTTTGTGATAAGCTTTCCAATGCTGCTATTTCATGACTGAGATCCATTTTAATAGTATATATTTATATATCGCGTAGTATCTAATTACTAGTTAGACGATAAATGAATACATTTCTCATATAAGGCCTGGTACCTAAATTTGCCAAATGCGTACTCCCTTATTTTTTTTTTACAATTAGAAAAATACTTACTATATATTTAGGCAGTAGATCTTTTGGGTTTTTCTCATCTTTACTTATCTTTCCTTTTCTTATAGTCTCTTTAGTCTCTTTAGATTTTAATAGTTTAGTTGTATTCTTCCTAACTTTAGTATTTTACATATAGGAATTTGATTGTTAATGCTTTCTTATAATAGTAAACTGGAGTAAGTGTATGAGACGACTTGCCTGCGGCGCACTGGTCTGCGGCGGCCTGCGGCGCAGAGTATCTATATAGAACTAATTTTACTTGCTAGGCATATAAAGAGTTGTTTTGTTTCTATCGCTATAATTTAGTGGGTATCCTGTAGAGGCAAAAAAGTTTCTATAATTAGTATAGAGTTGAATCGCTTATGGCTTTAAGTAGTCTTTGATAGCTTTTATTAACGATGCCTATAGTGTAATCGTGTTCTCATGTAGTACCCATAAGTAATAAAGAGTTAATTAGTTTTATTAGTCTACATTTTGATAGCGTAAATAATGAGAAGTAGGTGGAGGGGCGGTAGCGATATAATAGTCCTGAAATGCGATCCATAATTTCGAATATGTAGAGGGGTCTGTAGATATATAGCGCCCCCTAGCTAGATCTACACTCCAGTAGCGATCGAAAGCTATCGGGTGGAGCAAGACCGCCATTATATCACTACTCCTTTAGTATTCAAAGTGCCATTTGAGCTTCATTAGCTCATTGCAGCGCAAAAAAAAAAAAAAAAAAAAAAAAAAAAAAAAAAAAAAAAACCAGCGGCAAATTCCCGCACTAAACACACACATCCAGCATCCTGACTTCAGACAAATATGGCTCTGGCCCAACCGCCTCCACCATGGCCTTCGACATATCGGCGTCATAGGTTCCTTCCAAACCTTGGCTTAGCCAACATTCGCTTTTTTTTTTTTTCTTTTGGCGTGGTTTAATAATTTTTGTTGTGTTTCGAGTTTATGCATCTAATATGCGAGTCTTCTATTGGCGTTGGGCCTGAAGGTGCATCTATGTGAAGATGGTTTGAATTTGACATGTGCAGGTGTGGATGTTCCCTAGTGATAATTAAAGTCCGTCCTTTGTAACCTGGAATTCCATTTAGAGCCTGCATGGCTTCCACATCTTATAATTATAAATGTTGACACTCAGAGTGTAATGTGTTGAAATACTGATTCTAGATTGTGCCTTGACAGCGTCGGGCAGTTTCCAAGGAAGTAAGATTGAACATTTAAATGTTCTTTTAATGACTTGTAGAACGATAGCTGCCTCAAATTGCGGACGAATTAAATGACGACGTTCGCTGTACGCGATGATCGCGACGACAGTTACGATAAGTTTGACGCCAAATGCTACCTTCAGCACTACTTCGAACTGGCGGCAGTAGGCGCCAAGCTCCACCAATACGTTTCTCTCTTCTCGCAATTTCCTGACGATAGTATGACGATGCTGAATTATGGTGGTGGTCCAGACTTGCTGCCCCTTCTATACGCCGCCCATAAGATCAAAGGGTATGTACACGCGGATTACGCACCGAATAACTTGAGGGAGGTCGAAAATTGGACTACAGGTGACCCTTCTGCATTCAACTGGCAAAGACACCTAGGCTACTGTTTGGAGCTCGAAAGCAGAGGAGAAAGTGTCGAACGCAGAGAGAAAAGAATGCGGGAAGTAATTAAGGCCGTGGTTCACTGCGACATGATGGCGGAGCAAATCATTCGTAAGGAGTACCAGGGTCCTTACGACTACGTTATTTGCTCGGGAGTGTTGGACTCTGTGTGCCAGTCTACGGAATCGTTCAGTACAGCTGTGAAGCGGTTGTCCGATCTCGTCAAAGTTGGAGGTTACCTTCACATTGAGATGAGCTACGGAACAGACGAAAACAAATGCAGCGGTTGCTACGAAGTGGGCGGTATAGTGTACAAGACGGTACTCAGTGTGACGAAAGCACAAATCATTGATACCATAAAAGCTCAAGGATTCAGGATAATGCACGTGCTCCAATATGTGGATGATTGCGAAGAGACAGCGGGTTACAAAGATAACGCTGTAATGGTAGTGGGTAGGAAAGACTAGCAACAACTGAACATATACGGTATATCGACTTGTATCACGCAATTATTGAGCAGTATTATAATAATATAATCGCCCCACGAAAATGTTATAAGAATGCATCGCGTTTGAATCGCTATAGCTTCCCAACGGTTAACGCTATCGACTTCCTATTTTCAACACTTCATACTACACCGTTTCGCTACGGGGAACCATAGTTTGGCGCCTTGCACCAGTTCCTTGCTGATGCTACGAGGTCCGATACCCCATAAGGTTCAAAACCGCCACTTCTTCAGGTAGGAGCATTCAAATCGCTTCGAATTCAGTACGTACCTACAGGGGTCCTGTTGCTATTGAAGTATTCAGTTCGTTAATGTTTACTCTATCCGTCACAGAGATACAGCTGCGCAAAGTTAATGCACATTTCCCGCTCGATTGCACCATTTTTGCATGCAACCCCGCCCAATCCACAATAAATTTTGATAACTTCTTTGTTCCGCCCATTTCTCCCTTAGCCGTTCCCAACTGTTTTTGTCTCACTCAGGCAGTGAGTTTATGCGGGAAAATTAAAAGAAGAAGAAGACGCTCACTTTGCCAGACGATCGTACCAAATTAACGGATCCAAGTGAATGGTTGCAGTATAACCTTGCGCCTCCCACGTCGCCGGCAGTATTCAAAACGGCACGCGTAAGGCTATTTGCTACGCACTCACATCATCCTCTAGTCATGTGTATTTGCCACCATCTTGCTAAAATCATCGTCTTATATCTGCCACGCCCACTGGGCTACGATTGCAATGATTTCGATCTCACACAACTTTCAGCTCAAACATAGTCCATGAACTCGTGCTGACTCCCACTTGTGCACACACTTGCATTGTTGCGTACATGGCCCTGTACACTATCGCATGGAGAATTTTCTTATGCACAGTACACACACACCAGTTATACATGCGGCAAACAATACACCTGTCTGATGATGATACAACACTCTCACTCACAATCATAGTCACATTCACATGTATTCTATTCAATTCAACTGATTGCATTTCAATTTGTGTACCAACCTTGCATAACACACACACATGCACACACACATACATGACATACACAGACACACAAATGCACACACACACACACAGACGCATACAACACACACACACAGGCACACACACACACGACATACACACACAGACACACAAATGCACACACACACACACAGATGCATACAAACACACACACACACACAGGCACACACACACGACATACACACAGACACACAAATGCACACACAGACACACTAATGCACACACACACAGCCACACACATGACATACACACACAGACACACAAATGCACACACAGACACACTAACGCACACACACATACATGACATACACAGACACACAAATGCACACACAGACACACTAACGCACACGCACATACATGACATACACAGACACACAAATGCACACAGACACAATAACACACACACACATACAAACGCACACACAGACACACACATGACATACACACCGATGCATACAAACACACACACACACACACATAGATACACAGACACACACACACACACAGATACACAGACACACACACATGGACACACAAAACACGCGACACACACATATGACAAACACACACAAGCACACACACACACACACATCGAAATACACACTAGCACACACAGACACACATGCACACACACACGCATGAAATACACAAGTCTAGCACACAGGCACACACACACAGTCACGCACAGACACATGCATACACAGGCACACACGAAATACACAGACACACACACGAGACAGTCACACAAAACACACAGACACACACGACACACAACAGACAGACACACACGACAGACATACACACAGACATACACACAGATACACACGGACACACAAGCACACACAGACACACACACGAAATATATAGACACACGAAATACACAGACACACACATGCACACACACAGATACACACATGACATACACAGATACACACACACACATACACACATGGACACACACAAGCACACCCAGACACAGACACACGAAATACAATAATACCCACAGACACACAACATACACACACAGACATGCACATGTGCACAGACACATGGCACACAACGCACACACTGTTGTTCATGTGGAAAAAAAACAGTAGTGCTCTCTAATAATGATGGTACACACATTTTATCTCACTGAATGCCTTCTCTGCACATGCATGATTGATCCATCCATTGAACAGCTCATGAGACCACGAGACATGTCTACACTGCACATACATGTAGGTACATGTAGCAACGTGTACACTGTAGTGTCAGGACTGGTCCTTTATGCATACATTGTGTCCTTATAGAACTGTCCCCTGACACAAATAGGAACAAGTCATAAGAATATGCCAAGGTTAGCAAACAAGCTCTGTTTTTTGCTCATGGAATGATGAATATTGCTATCCATTATGTCTGTGTAAACTTACCACTGGCCCTGACCTACCGCAATCAGCAATGATAGGGTAATTCATCGCCAGGCACTGTAGCCCTTCAACAAAAAAAAACTTACCTGCGTGGTACATCCTTCTTCAACAAGAAGAGGCAGCACAGTGTTACGTGTCGCACTGTACTAATTTGTATGTAGTAAATTAAATGACTACTCGTAGAAGGTTATAGCAAGGCACAGTACGTACTTTGTACTTATGGTGAGGAACAGCAATCTGAGTTCATGTACACTCGTTTAATTCCCTGCATTCAATTAGTGCGACATGGGACACACAACATTGTGCTGATGGAAACAGTAGGCCTGTGAGACCAGCGATGAAATTATTGTACCTCCCTTATCGTTGCAGATCGTGGTAGGTCAGGGCCAGTGGTAAGTTTACACAGACATATCGATTGCAACTAGTAAAGATTTCATTATACTGTACTCCAGAAAATTATACTCGTAGAAGGTTATAGCAAAGTACAGTACGTACTTTGTACTTATGGTGAGGAACAGCAATCTGAGTTCATATACACTCGTTTAATTTTAATTTCCTGCATTCAACTAGTGCGACATGGGACACACAACATTGTGCTGATGGAAACAGTAGGCCTGTGAGACCTGCGATATACCTCCCTTATCGTTGCAGATTGTGGTAGGTCAGGGCCAGTGGTATAAGTTTACACAGACATATCAATTGCAAGCTAGTAACGATTTCATTTTATTGTACCCAGAAAAGGCTGTATAAGCTTTTACAGGTCAGATGAGCACTTGTACAGAGTGCTAGATGAGTGTACTAAGAGAAGAGTATACGTCTGCTTGCAACAATACAGAGGAAACACACAGAGATTGGTACAGAAATTGAGAATGAATCAGTGGCCTGCCTCTTGAGCTGCTCAATCAAATAGAACTTCTTGATGCATGTGCAGAGAACAGGTTCAGAGGAAGTCTTACACTCGAATGCATGTGGGTGTGCTGTAATTATTAAGAGTTTGTGTGTGTGTGTGTGTGTGTGTGTGTGTGTGTGTGTGTGTGTGTGTGTGTGTGTGTGTGTTTGTGTTGTGCTCAGGATGTACAGACGCATTTGCACAACCTATACACATGCATCCAGGTGTGTGAGCCAACATGAGGGCATGTTCATGTACTCTGTATGAGCTAAATATTGTATGGGCAAAGAGAGACTCAAGTCTCTGCAACTGGTACACAAGCCACATAGCTGAGTAGTGGAGGCATAAAGAATGAAAGAATTATAAGAAGATGATCAAGGATCAAGGATTTTGCCAAACAGGAAAGCTTTATTACACAATTGTACTTAACTACAAAAAGATGGATGTGAGTGTGTAAGAACTTAAAGTCTTACGCACGTTGCAGGGACCCTCCAAACACACACACCACAATTTTTTGGCCAACTGTATAAAATCTCATCAAGGAATGCGGATAGCCGACAACTTTTTCAATGACAACATCGTACACATCACGATTAAAAATAAATTCGTGCATCTCTACATGTAGACTTGTGTACAAATATATTATTCATTTTGCTCAAAAGAAATCAGCCCTCCTCAGTGCTGTGGTGAATACAGTGATATTCTTTGCCACATGCATACAGTGGTACGGGACACCAATCCTATGGGGGTACAATGCATGTACACTGAGGACCAATTCTTTGGGAGTATGATGCATGTACATGACATAGAGCTCTCACTTTAGAGACGGTACATATACGTAGGTACGAGTATAGCTACATGTGTGTGTCTGTGTATGTGTGTGTCTGTGTATGTGTGTGTCTGTGTATGTGTGTGTCTGCGTATGTGTGTGTCTGCGTATGTGTGTGTCTGTGTATGTGTGTTGTGTGTGTCTGTGTATGTGTGTGTCTGTGTATGTGTGTGTCTGTGTGTGTGTGTGTCTCTGTGTGTCTGCATGTGTGTGTCTATGTATTTCGTGTGTGTGTCTATATGTATTTTTTGTATGAGTCTGCATGTGTGTATGTATGTCTGTGTGTGCATGTCTGTATTTCATGTGTGTGTCTGTAGGTGTGTCTGTGTATTTCATGTGTGTGTCTGTGTGCTTGTATGTGTCTGTCTTGTGTGTGTATGGCATGTGTGTATCTTGTGTGTGTGTGTGTGCATCTGTGCATGTGTGTGTCTGTGCTTGTGTGTCCATGTGTGTCTGTGTCTGTGTGTCTGTCTGTCGTGTGTCTGAATTACAGTCTGTGTCCATGTGTGTGTCTGTGCATGTCTGTTGTGTCTGTGTCTGTATGTGTCTATCGTGTGAGTGTGTGTGCTTGTGTGGGTCTGTGTGTGGGTCTGTGTGTCTGTGTGTGTGTCTGTGTGTGTGTCTGTGTGTGTGTCTGTGTGTGTGTGTGTGTATGTCTGTGTGTGTGTGTCTGTGTGTGTTTGTGTGTGTGTCCGTGTCTGTATGTGTGTGTGTTTGTGTGCCCGTGTATCTGTATGTTGTGTGTGTACCTGTGTGAGCGTATTTGCGTGTGTATTGCCACATTTATACAGTGGTGTGCAATGTATGTGTACATTTAGAGTACCAGATGGGGACACAATGTATTCAATTCTCAGAGACACGACACATGAACAGAAAGCTTGGTACACAAATTGACATAGAATCAGTGGTCTGTACAAACATGCACAAGTGCAGTTGAATTGAATAGAATGCATGTGCATGTGACAATGTTTGTGAGTGAGAGTGTTTGTACCATCATCAGACAGGTGTATTGTTTGCCACATGTATAACTGGTGTGTGCAAGTACGCTGTACATGAGTGTGTGTGTGTGTGTGTGTGTGTGTGTGTGTGTGTGTATGTGTGTGTGTATGTCTGTGTGTATGTCTGTGTGTACGTCTGTCGTGTGTGTATGTTTCTGTGCATGTGTGTCTGTGTGTTTTGTGTGACTGTCTCGTGTGTGTGTCTGTGTATTTCGTGTGTGCCTGTGTATGCATGCGTGTCTGTGTGTGACTGTGTGTGTGCCTGTGTGTGCTAGTGTGTATTTCCATGTGTGTGTGTGCATGCATGTGTGTTGTCATATGTGTGTGTCGTGTGTTTTGTGTGTCCATTGTGTGTGTCTGTGTATCTGTGTGTGTGTTTGTATGCGTCTGTGTGTGTGTGTGACTGTGTGTGTGTGCATTAGTGTGTCTGTGTGTGCATTTGTGTGTCTGTGTGTGTATGTCGTGTGTGTGTGCCTGTGTGTGTGTGTGTTTGTATGCGTCTGTGTGTGTGTGCATTTGTGTGCCTGTGTGTATGTCGTGTGTGTGTGTGTGTGTGTGTGCCTGTGTGTGTGCATGTGTGTGTGTTATGTAAGCTGGGTACACAAATTGAAACACAATCAGTTAAATTGAATAGAATACATGTGCATGTGACAATGTTTGTGAGTGAGAGTGTTTGTACCATCATCAGACAGGTGTATTGTTTGCCGCATGTATAACTGGTGTGTGTGTATTGTGTATAAGAAAATACGCCATACGATAGTGTACAGGGCCATGTACGCAACAATGCAAGTGTGTGCACAAGTGTGAGCCAGCATGAGTTCATGTACTATGTGTGTGCTGAAAGTTTGTGTGAGACCGCAATCGTAGCTGAGTGGGCGTGGCAGATACATGTACAGTATAAGACGATGATTTTAGCAAGATGATGGCAAATAGGAAAGCTTTATTACACGACTAGAGGATGATGCGAGTGCGTAGCAAATAGCCTTACGCGCGTGCCGTTTTGAATACTGCCGGCGACGAGGGAGGCGCAAGGTTATACTGAAATGGGCGGAACAAAGAAGTTATGAAAAATTTATTGTGTATTGGGAGCGGCCAAATTTTGATAACTTCTTTGTTCCGCCCATTTCTCCCTTAAACTAAGCTAGCCGTTCCCAACTGTTTTTGTCTCACTCAGGCAGTGAGTTTATGCGGGAAAATTAAAAGAAGAAGAAGACTGCTCACTTTGCCAGACGATCGTACCAAATTAACGGATCCAAGTGAATGGTTGCAGTATAACCTTGCGCCTCCCACGTCGCCGGCAGTATTCAAAACGGCACGCGCGTAAGGCTATTTGCTACGCACTCACATCATCCTCTAGTCGTGTAATAAAGCTTTCCTATTTGCCATCATCTTGCTAAAATCATCGTCTTATACTGTACATGTATCTGCCACGCCCACTCAGCTACGATTGCGGTCTCACACAAACTTTCAGCACACACATAGTCCATGAACTCATGCTGGCTCACACACTTGCATTGTTGCGTACATGGCCCTGTACACTATCGTATGTCGTATTTTCTTATGCACAATACACACATACCAGTTATACATGCGGCAAACAATACACCTGTCTGATGATGGTACAAACACTCTCACTCACAAACATTGTCACATGCACATGCATTCTATTCAATTCAACTGCACTTGTGCATGTTTGTACAGACCACTGATTCTATGTCAATTTGTGTACCAAGCTTTCTGTTCATGTTTTGTGTCTCCGAGGATTGAATACATTGTGTCCCCATCTGGTACTCTAAATGTACACATACATTGCACACCAATGTATAAATGTGGCAAAATACACTCACACAGGTACACACACAACATACAGATACACTGACACACAAACACACCCACATACAGACACGGACACACACAGACACACACACACAGACACACACACAGACACACACACAGACACACACACAGACACACACACACAGACCCACACAAGCACACACACTCACACGATAGACACATACGACACAGACACAACAGACATGCACAGACACACACATGGACACAGACTCACACACATGAAATTCACACACACACATGCACAGACACACGACAGACACACACGACAGACAGACACACAGACACAGACACACACATGCACAGACACATGCATGCACAGATGCACACACAAGCACACACAAGATACACACATGCCATACACACACAACAGACACAGACACACACAAACACACAGACACACACACGAAATACACAGACACACCTACAGACACACACATGAAATACACAGACAAGCACAAACAGACACGCACAGACATACATACACACATGCAGACTCATACAAAAAATACATATAGACACACACGAAATACACAGACACGCACATGCAGACACACATAGACACACACACAGACACACACAGAGACACACAGATACACACACGACATACACACAGACACACACACACACACACGCACATACATAGACACACACGTAGCTACTCGTACCTAAGTATATGTACCGTCTCTAAAGTGAGAGCTCTATGTCATGTACATGCATCATACTCCCAAAGAATTGGTCCTCAGTTGTACATGCATTGTACCCCCATAGGATTGGTGTCCCGTACCACTGTATGCATGTGGCAAAGAATATCACTGTATTCACCACAGCACTGAGGAGGGCTGATTTCTTTTGAGCAAAATGAATAATTAAATATTTTTGTACGCAAGTCTACATGTAGAGATGCACGAATTTATTTTTAATCGTGATGTGTACGATGTTGTCATCGAAAAGGTTGTCGGCTATCATTCCTTGATGAGATTTTTAAATTTATACAGTTGGCCGAGGGGGGGGGGGGGCAAAATAAAAAGTTATAGACACCATCCCAAAAATTCTTAAAATCAAGGTCCAGGTCAAACCCCCCCCTCCGCCTACGAACTCGCCCATTTTAGACCACGCCCCTTTAAAATCATTACGTAATCGACAATTGACCGCACCTCTATTAATAATAAGAATGCAATCGCGCACAAACTTGCATAGATACACTATATACTACACATTGCCGCATTGCGCTTATAAATAGTTGTAGTTATTCCCATTCCTCTCGCATTAACTTGCTCCAAAACAAAGAGATCCGAGGCTCCATTAGCATGTCCGTCTTCAGAAGCAAGATTTCCTCCTTCAGCTTCTTGGCAGTAAGCTCCTTGCCCAAAACCCCCACGTATTCATCTTTGCTTATTGCAAACTTGTTTATCTGCTGACGGACTGGAAATAGGCGTTACGGGTTGCACAGCAGCTGCTGTAGCATCACTTGCAGCTGGACTTGCAAACACGTGTCTTAACAACGAAGTTATTTTTGGCTGACTAGCGCTAGCTTTTACCTTTCCAGCAATCGCTTTGCAACTCTTGGATTGTTGGTGCTGTCGTAGATTGATCTCGTCTATCAGCGGTATTTGAAGCTGTGCGTTGCAACGATCGCAAATAGTTATATTCATGATGAAAGTGTGTGGTTTTGCAAATTAGCCTCAATCACGTGATAAGTACAGTTGGCCCTCAGTGGCCCTCACCGGCTAATTTCCGTACAAATCATAATATAGAATCGCGCTACTGGGCAGATAGTTGACTTAAACCATATCTTCGCACGCATAAAAAACCTATGGACACTACGAACTGTATGATGTTGTCCGCTAATTACAAAAAAAAAAAAATTATAAATGTTATGAATTTTTTCAAAAAATTCATTTAAGGCATAGACCCCCCCCCCCCCCAAACTTTGACACCTCATAACTTTTTTCCTAGACCCCCCTGCAAAAAATAATAGCATATTTGTGATGCTCTCAATGAGCTCTTCAAAGTTGGAGGATGGTGTCTTCCACTTTGTTTTTTGCCCCCCCCCCCCCTCGCAGTTGGCCAAAAAATTGTGGTGTGTGTGTTTGGAGGGTCCCTGCAACGTGCATAAGACTTTAAGTTCTTACACACATCTTTTTGTATTTAAGTACAATTGTGTAATAAAGCTTTCCTGTTTGGCAAAATCCTTGATCCTTGATCATCTTCTTATAATTCTTTATGCCTCCACTACTCAGCTATGTGGCTTGTCTACCAGTTGCAGAGACTTGAGTCTCTCTTTGCCCATACAATATTTAGCTCATACAGAGTACATGAACATGCCCTCATGTTGGTTCACACACCCGGATGCATGTGTATATGTTGTGCAAATGCGTCTGTACATCCTGAGCACAACACACACACACACACACACACACAAAACCGGCACACCCACATGCATTCGAGTGTAAGACTTCCTCTGAACCTGTCTCTGCACATGCATCAAGAAGTTCTATTTGATTGAGCAGCTCAAGAGGCAGGCCACTGATTCATTCTCAATTTCTGTACCAATCTCTGTGTGTTTCCTCTGTATTGTTGCAAGCAGACGTATACTCTTCTCTTAGTACACTCATCTAACACTCTGTACAAGTGCTCGTCTGACCTGTAAAAGCTTATACAGCCTTTTCTGGGTACAATATAATGAATATCGTTACTAGCTTGCAATAGATATGTCTGTGTAAACTTACCAGTGGCCCTGACCACAATCTGCAACGATAAGAGCAGGACTTACAGGCCTACTGTTCCCATCAGCACAATGTTGTGTGTCCCATGTCGCATTAGTTGAATGCAGGAAATTAAACGAGTGTATATGAACTCAGATTGCTGTTCCTCACCATAAGTACAAAGTACGTACTGTGCCTTGCTATAACCTTCTACGAGTAGTCATTTAATTTACTGCATACAAATTAGTACAGTGCGACACGTAACACTGTGCTGCCTCTTGTTGAAGGAGGATGCATCACGCAGGTAAGTTTTTTTTTTTTGAAGGGCGTTGGTTCTGCCTGGCGATGAATTACTCTATCATTGCTGATTGCGGTAGGTCAGGGCCAGTGGTAAGTTTACACAGACATAATGGTAGCAATATTCATCATTCCATGAGCGAAAACAGAAGCCTTATGAGCTTGTTTGCTGACTTTGTTCCTATTTGTGTCAGGGGACAGTTCTATAAGGACTACAGTGTACACGTTGCTACATGTACCTACAGTACCCCTACCACTATATCAACCCACCCTCATATCAACCTTGGGAAAATGTGCCCTATTCATAGTGATGTTAGGCTAGGGTTTTGTGATCGCCTCAACCCACCGCTAATGAGATTCACTTGTGAATCTCATTAGCGGTGGGTTGAGGCGATCTAGGAACACAGAAACCTAGTCTAACATCACTATGAATAGGGCATATTTTCCCACACGTACTGTACCCTCATATAAACCCCGTGGTCTAAGGGGGTTGATATAGGGGTAGGTATACTGTACATGTATGAGCAGTGTAGACATGTCTCATGGTCTCATGAGCTGTTCAATGGATAGATCAATAATGCATGTGCAGAGAGGCATTCAGTGAGATAAAATGTGTGTACCATCATTATTAGAGAGCACTACTGTTTTTTCCCACATGAACAACAGTGTGTGCTTCGTGTGTCACGTGTCTGTGCACATGTGCGAGTCTGTGTGTGCGTCTGTATATCTGTGTGTGTGTCTGTGTGCATGTGTGTATCTGTACGTGTGTCTGTGTGTATCATGTGTGTATCTGTGCATGTGTGTCTATGTATTTTGTGTGTGTGAGTCTGTGTGCAAGTCTGCGTGTCTGTGTGTGTGTATGTCGTGTGTCTGTGGGTATTATTGTATTTCGTGTGTGTGTGTCTGGGTGTGCTTGTGTGTTTCCATGTGTGTCTGTGTGTGTGTCTGTCGTGTGTGTGTATCTGTGTATGTCATGTGTGTATCTGTGTGTGCGTGTGTGTGCATGTGTGTGTCTGTGTATTTCGTGAGTGTCTATATATTTCGTGTGTGTGTCTGTGTGTGCTTGTGTGTCCGTGTGCATCTGTGTGTATGTCTGTGTATATGTCTGTCGTGTGTCTGTCTGTCGTGTGTCTGTGCATGTGTGTGTCTGTGTGTTTTGTGTGCCTGTGTATGTATGTGTGTCTGTGCGTGACTGTGTGTGTGTGCCTGTGTGTGCTAGTGTGTATTTTATGCGTGTGTGTGTGTGCATGTGTCTGTGTGTGCTATAGTGTGTATTTCGATGTGTGTGTGTTTGTCATATGTGTGTGTCGTGTGTTTTGTGTGTCCATGTGTGTATGTCTGTGTATCTGTGCGTGTGTGTTTGTATGCATCTGTGTGCATGTCATGTGTGTGTCTGTGTGTGCGTCTGTGTGTGCGTTTGTATGTGTGTGTGCGTTAGTGTGTCTGTGTGTGCATTTGTGTGTCTGTATATGTCATGTATGTGTGTGTGCGTTAGTGTGTCTGTGTGTGCATTTGTGTGTCTGTGTATGTCATGTATGTGTGTGTGCGTTAGTGTGTCTGTGTGTGCATTTGTGTGTCTGTGTATGTCATGCATGTGTGTGTGCGTTAGTGTGTCTGTGTGTGCATTTGTGTGTCTGTGTATGTCATGTATGTGTGTGTGCCTGTGTATCTGTGTGTGTGTTTGTATGCATCTGTGTGTATGTCATGTGTGTGTCTGTGTGTGCGTTTGTATGTGTGTGTGCGTTAGTGTGTCTGTGTGTGCATTTGTGTGTCTGTGTATGTCATGTATGTGTGTGTGCGTTAGTGTGTCTGTGTGTGCATTTGTGTGTCTGTGTATGTCATGTATGTGTGTGTGCGTTAGTGTGTCTGTGTGTGCATTTGTGTGTCTGTGTATGTCATGCATGTGTGTGTGCGTTAGTGTGTCTGTGTGTGCATTTGTGTGTCTGTGTATGTCATGTATGTGTGTGTGCCTGTGTATCTGTGTGTGTGTTTGTATGCATCTGTGTGTATGTCATGTGTGTGTCTGTGTGTGCGTTTGTATGTGTGTGTGCGTTAGTGTGTCTGTGTGTGCATTTGTGTGTCTGTGTATGTCATGTATGTGTGTGTGCGTTAGTGTGTCTGTGTGTGCATTTGTGTGTCTGTGTATGTCATGTATGTGTGTGCGCGTTAGTGTGTCTGTGTGTGCATTTGTGTGTCTGTGTATGTCATGCATGTGTGTGTGCGTTAGTGTGTCTGTGTGTGCATTTGTGTGTCTGTGTATGTCATGTATGTGTGTGTGCCTGTGTATCTGTGTGTGTGTTTGTATGCATCTGTGTGTATGTCATGTGTGTGTCTGTGTGTGCGTTTGTATGTGTGTGTGCGTTAGTGTGTCTGTGTGTGCATTTGTGTGTCTGTGTATATCATGTATGTGTGTGTGCGTTAGTGTGTCTGTGTGTGCATTTGTGTGTCTGTGTATGTCATGTATGTGTGTGTGTGCGTTAGTGTGTCTGTGTGTGCATTTGTGTGTCTGTGTATGTCATGCATGTGTGTGTGCGTTAGTGTGTCTGTGTGTGCATTTGTGTGTCTGTGTATGTCATGTATATATGTGTGTGTGCCTGTGTGTGTGCATGTGTGTGTGTTATGCAAGGTTGGTACACAAATTGAAATGCAATCAGCTGAATTGAATAGAATGCATGTGCATGTGACAATGTTTATGAGTGAAAGTGTGTGTACCATCATCAGACAGGTGTATTGTTTGCCGCATGTATAACTGGTGTGTGTGTATTGTGTATAAGAAAATACGACATACGATAGTGTACAGGGCCATGTACGCAACAATGCAAGTGTGTGCACAAGTGGGAGTCAGCATGAGTTCATGTACTATGTTTGAGCTGAAAGTTGTGTGAGATCGGAATCATTGCAATCGTAGCCAGTGGGCGTGGCAGATATAAGACGATGATTTTAGCAAGATGGTGGCAAATAGACATGACTAGAGGATGATGTGAGTGCGTAGCAAATAGCCTTACGCGTGCCGTTTTGAATACTGCCGGCGACGTGGGAGGCGCAAGGTTATACTGCAACCATTCACTTGGATCCGTTAATTTGGTACGATCGTCTGGCAAAGTGAGCAGTCTTCTTCTTCTTTTAATTTTCCCGCATAAACTCACTGCCTGAGTGAGACAAAAACAGTTGGGAACGGCTAGCTTAGTTTAAGGGAGAAATGGGCGGAACAAAGAAGTTATCAAAATTTATTGTGGATTGGGCGGGGTTGCATGCAAATCGAGCGGGAAATGTGCATTAACTTTGCGCAGCTGTATCTCCGTGACGGATAAAGTAAAAATTAACGAACTGAATACTTCAATAGCAACAGGACCCCTGTAGGTAGTACTGAATTCGAAGCGATTTGAATGCTCCTACCTGAAGATGTGGCAGTTGTAAACCTCATGGGGTATCGGACCTCGTAGCATCAGCAAGGAACTGGTGCAAGGCGCCAAATTATGGTTCCCCGTAGTGAAATGGTGTAGTATGAAGTGTTGAAAATAGGAAGTCGATAGCGTTAGCCGTTGGGAAGCTATAGCGATTCAAACGCGATGCATTCTTATAACATTTTATAATATATCCGTGGGGCGATTATACAATTATAATACTGCTCAATAATTGCGTGACACAAGTCGATATACCGTATATGTTCAGTTGTTGCTAGTCTTTCCTACCCACTACCATTACAGCGTTATCTTTGTAACCCGCTGTCTCTTCGCAATCATCCACATATTGGAGCACGTGCATTATCCTGAATCCTTGAGCTTTTATGGTATCAATGATTTGTGCTTTCGTCACACTGAGTACCGTCTTGTACACTATACCGCCCACTTCGTAGCAACCGCTGCATTTGTTTTCGTCTGTTCCGTAGCTCATCTCAATGTGAAGGTAACCTCCAACTTTGACGAGATCGGACAACCGCTTCACAGCTGTACTGAACGATTCCGTAGACTGGCACACAGAGTCCAACACTCCCGAGCAAATAACGTAGTCGTAAGGACCCTGGTACTCCTTACGAATGATTTGCTCCGCCATCATGTCGCAGTGAACCACGGCCTTAATTACTTCCCGCATTCTTTTCTCTCTGCGTTCGACACTTTCTCCTCTGCTTTCGAGCTCCAAACAGTAGCCTAGGTGTCTTTGCCAGTTGAATGCAGAAGGGTCACCTGTAGTCCAATTTTCGACCTCCCTCAAGTTGTTCGGTGCGTAATCCGCGTGTACATACCCTTTGATCTTATGGGCGGCGTATAGAAGGGGCAGCAAGTCTGGACCACCACCATAATTCAGCATCGTCATACTATCGTCAGGAAATTGCGAGAAGAGAGAAACGTATTGGTGGAGCTTGGCGCCTACTGCCGCCAGTTCGAAGTAGTGCTGAAGGTAGCATTTGGCGTCAAACTTATCGTAACTGTCGTCGCGATCATCTCGTACAGCGAACGTCGTCATTTAATTCGCTCCGCAATTTGAGGCAGCTATCGTTCTACAAGTCATTAAAAGAACATTTAAATGTTCAATCTTACTTCCTTGGAAACTGCCCGACGCTGTCAAGGCACAATCTAGAATCAGTATTTCAACACATTACACTCTGAGTGTCAACATTTATAATTATAAGATGTGGAAGCCATGCAGGCTCTAAATGGAATTCCAGGTTACAAAGGACGGGCTTTAATTATCACTAAGGAACATCCACACCTGAATCCAGGGTTGCCGTAGGCCAGCCAGGGGTCTGGCCTGAGGCCAATCAATTATAAATTTTTCGGTGTTTAATTAATTGATACGCATGCAAAGTGATTTTGCCTCCTCTATGTCGATCGACAATTCTCCTGGTCCATCATCTTTAAACACTCCTCTGCCTTCCATTCATCACCTCAAAACCTTGTCCTAACCCCGATCTGTGGGAATAAAACTCCGAGGAGCTAAGTGCTTGTTAGATTTGTACCTATATACGAAAGCTTAGCGGTAGCACTAACACATCCGCTGTCTGGTCCCATTTCAAGGTCCATACATCGAAGGAGAAGCTTGGTGTGTCTATTGCCACAAGCCGTTCGCCAGGGAACACTCTATTCTTTTTAGGCACATTGAACGGAATCACAAGGATCAATTAAAGAAAGAAGACTCAGTAGTTTGTTCCAAAAAAGAAAAGACAATTCTAACAGCCAAGAAATCGCAGCTGGAGCAGTATTTTTGCATCTCAAATCCCGCCTCTCACAAAAAACGAGCAGGATAAAACCATGAAACTCTTAGCACATGCATGGTGCGAAAATTTACTTCCCCCAGTTCTTGCTGAGAGTCTAATGTTCAGTGAATAGTTGCATGCATTTCAAGAGGTTCCTTTGAGATGCCTGGCAGGACAAAGGTCACCAAAATGATAGATGAGTTGTATGAGGATATGTTGAAGTTGAAGGACATGCTGAAGCAATCCAGTTCTGTTTCGCTCACAACAGAAGCAGCAAAGATGCCAACAGGTGACTCATATGTTGCCACTGGATCAGTTCAGGTTGGGAACTGCTGTCAGCTGTGTTGGCCATAAGCATCAGTAATGTTTCACATACTGCACAGGAGATTGGATCACTCATTATGGAATTGGGGATCAAGTATACATTAGATGATAGGCTGGATGCAATTGCTACAGACAATGGTGCAAATTTTGTGGCCGCCATGGAAGACTTGCTGGAGAATGGGATATGTGAAGAACATGTGCGCTGTGCTTGTCATACTCTCCAATTGTCAATAAAAAACCATATTGACCCACCAAAGCCAAAGAATGCCTCTGCATCAACAAATGCAACTAGTGGGCTGACACCTAGCTCTACAACAGCAGACAATCAAACAGCAACTTCTGAAGGAAATGTTTGCTGTAGCAGGGGTTCCTTTTAATAATGATGCATTAGAAAAAGATGGATCAAATGTGCCAAATCCCACAAAGCAAAGACGATATGTGATTTTCTAGATGATTATGATGATGAATCTACTAAAGCTGCTAGGCAGGCCAACAGTGATGAACAAGATGCATATAGAAATCTCCGTGATGCAGTTAAGGAGGAGTATGATGTTTGGCTTCGACTCCATGAGATCAGAGCAGTAGATTCTACAACCCATTTAGATCCTATATAGAACGGTGGAAAATGCACAACTCACAATTCCCTACTATTGCAACTTGCACGGTAGTACCTTGCTATTCCAGCTTCATCTGCCCCTTCAGAACATGTATTTTCAAGAGCCAAGTTGATCCAGGAGCGTCAACGATGGAATCTACTTCCCCAACGTCTGGAAGCATCAATATGCTAAAGCATAATGCATGGCTGCTTCGAATGCATTAAGCCAATATTATGTACACTCTTGCTCAGTCGCTACACATGAATACAATGTATTTGAATTCTGCTGCTTTTTGTCAGTTATTAATTATGACAATCGTGCATTTGGTGAAGGTGTAAAGTCATTTCAGTACTTCGAATTCATATTTATTGGTTGCACCAAATCCTCCGCAATAAGATATTATAATATTAATTTGTGTATACTGAATATAAAAATGTAATTAGGATGAAGGATTCGTATGCACCAATGAAAAGTAATAATAGTTGATGATTGAGTTTTCAATCAGAAGCCCGCCTAACATATTGCATGATGCTTAGGGTGGGCGTGGTCCGGCCTGATAGGCTAGACACCTGGCCTGACAGGTCAGGCCAGGCCCCTGGCCTTCGGCAACCCTGAAGGAACCTATGACGCCGATATGATGAAGGCCATGGGGGAGGCGGTTGTGCCAGAGCCATATTTGCCTGAAGTCAGGATGCTGGCTGTGTGTTTAGTGCGGGAATTTGCCGCTGGTTTTTTCTTTTTTTTATTGCGCTGCAATGAGCTAATAAAACTCAAATGACACCTTGAATGCTAAAGGCATGGTGATCAATGTGCAGCCCAGTAAGGTGAACCAATACCGGACGGGTGCATCCTTAGTCATTGCACGCACTGGGTCAGTAATATGCCCTGTGAGCAAGATGATCTTCGTATAAGAAAGTGTGAAGCGACTCGATGACCACAACGGATGTGGGTGTGGTTGATCGAGAGAGCATTGCCAGAAATTTCGGACATCGACCCATAACTCCGGCTAGGAATTGAATATCAAAATTCTACTTTCACCGTTACAATAGTATATGTAAGCTAAGATTTATCAAAACATAAAAACAGCTAATTATTAAATCAATTAATTAACCTTCTTTACGACAACAAATTTTATTTTAAGTACCTGTATGAGTAGAGAGTTAATATCTCTTTTAGTATAATTTTTAGTTTCGATTCGTGTATTGATTGTTACGCATGCGCATTGCGGCAGCGTCATCGCATTACGGCTCTTACATATCACTCTGATGGGGACCAGACACCTGACTTTCTAGTCCCCAGACTCGTGTAGCCCCTCCTTCCATTCTTTGTTGTTTGTTACCCCCCCCCCCCTCCCCCAGTCTCGTACCCAGACCCAACTGTACGTACTAACGATGATCATCGCTTACAGTATGACATCACGTACCGAGGGTCTGGGAATAAAGAAATGGTTCCAGTGCGACGGAATGTTGTTGCACCAATCAAATTGCAGCGATCTGTGACGTAGACATTCCAATGCTTTGGCCATCAGCTAATTGCATTTCTAGCATGCCAATTGTGAAACCACACCCAAAGGTCCGGCGTGATTGAAATGTCAACGTTATTAATAGATGGTGTTATAGCTCGTGCATCAGAAAGGTTTGGCTACTCCACTCTTCGGCCAAACCAGTATAAGGTAATAAAATCATTCCTAGAAGGAAAGGATGTGTTTGTAACCCTACCGACGGAGAGCGGAAAATCCTTGTGCTATGCCATCTTTGCTTTTGACGATATGTATAGTCACGTAGGTAGCATTGCCCTGATGTGTCTCCTTTGAAGGCTCTAATGAAGGACCAAGTAAGTCCCTTAGTTGCAACTTTGAAGGCTCTAATGAAGGACCAAGTAAGTCCCTTAGTTGCAACTTTGATGGTGATTTGATTTTCACCACATATGGTCTTATGATTACCACATAAGGTGACCCAGCAGCTGTTCTATTCAGCTCAGCTGCTGCTTAGTTATCACACACACACACACACACACACACACACACACACACACACACACACACACACACACACACACACACACACACACACAGCCTTATCTATCTCACTCATCAATCAGTCTGGCGTCTATGTGCAGTCTATGCATGTGCACATACACTTGGCTTTTCGTCATAAGCTGAATCCGATACGCGGGGACGCTTGACTCCTCTGCCTTCACCTGATTGCATCGTCTTTGCAGATAGCTTACCAAGCAGGTCCTTCTCTAGCGCAACGAACGCTTTTTTCTTAGCCTGGTACTTTATGACTGCATCGAAGCACTTCTTGCATGCGTAGCCACAACTGAATTCCCCTACTGCTTTCTCTGCACAAATAACTACAGCTAGCTGACATACCAGTACCGCTATCCCTTCCCTACAAGACGCGTGATTCTGTAGTAGCCGTCGAGATCTATCATTTGCGACCGAAGTACGGCAGTAGTCCATAATTGATTTCGAATTAGTGACGTATCGGAATTTGTGACGACACAACTATTATGTAACAATGTACATTCCCAGACCCTCTGTACGTGATGTCATACTGTAAGCGATGATCATCGTTACGTACAGTTGGGTCTGGGTACGAGACTACCACCCCCCCCCCCCCCCCCCCCCCCCCCCCCCCCCCCCCCCCCCCCCCCGGGTAAGTTCGAAGCTCTTTTCGTTATGATTCGTACGTGTAGGCTCGCCACCTCATGGTAATGGCCATCTTTGGCTAAAAACGATATACGGACGTACTTGCTAGGTGCGCTTTCATTGGAAGACCTTATCGACGGGGCTGAGAATTTGACCTCTGGATCGATCGGACTAGGCCATGCTAGAGGAACATTGCTCCGAGGCTGTTTCTGAAGACCACGTGGATCGTTTTTCACAACAAAACCACCGACTATACTTGGCACATTGTCAAGACATTTCATTGTGTGAGGTGATAGACAACTTCTTTTAAGTGCAGTGTGTACGTGTAGCTATTAATATATATACATTTAAGTGTACATTTGTATTATGAAATTGTAAGTTATTGTTATTGTATTACTAATTCTGTAGCTGGGTGTGTCGTGCATGTGCAGAGAAAGTAGCTCATGCTTAGTGTTGCAATGAATTTGTATTGCTTAAGTTGGATATGACAATTGCCTTCAACATTATCTCCAGGCAAGTAGCCGCAGTCCTCAATGAGTGCAATATCTACCCGGAACTATATAGTGTCTTGTTGCCATGGGACCCACCCCTCAGTATGATACCTACTTGACCAGACCAGCTCTGGAGTGCAGCAAGGTTACCCTCTGGATCCCCTGCTGTTTTCCTTGGTCCTCCATGCACATGGTTCATACAGGTTTTATTTTAGCTATTCCCCTGACTTTCCATGACTTTCCATGTCATCCATAATTTATTTTCCCTGACTTGCCTACCTAGTACTTTTACTATAACATTACAAACTAAACAAAAGTTCCGCTTCTACCATATTACACTGCATGCACACAATCAAGAAATGTCATAGAGGTATAGTACAGTATATTCATTGTTTGTATTTCTCAATCCTTGCATCTAGCTCTTCATTAACCTTCTTCAGCTCTTCTTTCTTTTCATCAGCTGTTCTTCTTAAGCTGTTTGATTTAGCAATGTATGTGAGATCACCAGTTGTCTCACACTTTTCAGCATATTTCTTAACACTTATATGGAGAGCATCGATGTCTGATTTCAATCGTTTTGTTTTCATCCTCAGTTCTTCAATTGTATCAAGTTCAGCTTTGCGTTTCATCTGTGCTCGTTCTTTTACTTCGCATTCCTTTTTGTCTGCCAAATACTGGGAATATCTGGATCTTGCACTCCTAACTGAAATCATCATCTGTTTAGTGATGCTCACCTGTAAAATTCCACCAGCTTGTATGATGTGGTCCTTGATTAAGCGTCTAGCTATAAGACTCTTGGTTTGTTGGTTTTCAATCACAACCTCTTTGTTAACAGAAAACCCCCTTTCTATTGTGGCTTGCCCATGTGAAAGCAGTAGAGCCATTCTAACAGCCATCCACAGCTTTGGATAAGGAGTACACATTTTATCGTGAAGGAAAATATCTAGCCTATCTTGTCCAGGCTTGAATTGAAGCAATTCACTACTCAAAACTGACCGCATAAAGTGTTCAAACTGTTGTAAAATTTCATCACATACACTTCCTTGTAGTCTTTTAGCATCCACTAGACTTTTCAACATTCTTGTTAACATGGTCTTACATGCATCGGGTGACTGAGCAATGAAATGAGGATCAAGGCATGATATACTACGAGCAAGAGGATAGCGCATTGGTGATTTTTCCAGTACTTTTTCAGTGAATGTGATAAGTGCTACCTTTGCCGATATCCTTATTCCCAAAACATCCTTGTCGCTGATCTTCATCTTCCTGAACTCAGCACTTTGTAAGTACATCTCTGCAGAAAAGCCCAGATCTACCTGTTTATGATGGCTCCTATCTCGCAAATCTACTTTGCTGAGTTGAGTACATGTTTTGAGTTGTGCAGCAAACTCTGCTGTGAGGAATTTTGAAATGATGCTTTTGAGCATTTCAAGCAAATCCGAAACCAAGAATGGTAGTAATGAACT
Organism: Ephydatia muelleri; assembly: GCA_013339895.1. NCBI lineage: Eukaryota > Metazoa > Porifera > Demospongiae > Spongillida > Spongillidae > Ephydatia > Ephydatia muelleri. Next base: position 10,912,130 of record JABACO010000002.1, on the reverse strand, counting down.
ATCGCTTTGGTACTTTGTCAAAAATGGTTGTACTTGCTTTGCCAAAGTTAAAGCAAAATTTAACTTTGCTTCTGCAAGGAAATCTCGGCATCCACTTTTGACAGTGTCAAAAGACTTAGTATGAAGGTCTGAAAGTTTCTTTTCCATCACAAACAGTGTATACTTCCTCAAGTCAGGAAGGACCTCCAAAAATGTTTCGAGTACACGAACATTATCAACCCATCTATGAACTACAAACTTCAATGGAAATAAATGATTTGTTGATATACTGGAGAAATCCTCTCTCCTTGCAGGAGAATCTTTAAACAGGCGATATGCACTTGTCAGAAGAGTTTCTATGTCCCATCCAGTCTCTGACATAGCACTTCTAAATGCTCCATGTATGACATGCAGTCCACATGAACCAACATTTAGAAGATTTTTTCCATTCTCTAACTGAATTTCACTCTGAAGGTCCTCAAATACCTTCCAATTAACATTAGGCCCATCCATGCTTAGCTGGAGAAGGTTTGCCTTTTGCAGAGATTCGATACCTTTTTTGAGGTCTTCCTCAATAGCTACAGCCCTAGCATGGCCCATAAAAATGGATGTAAAATATCTACTTTGGACTTCATTCCCATTCCAAAAGCGCAGGTAGATATCTAACTGCTTTTGTTCCACTTTTTTATTCAAAGATTCATCAAAAAGTAAAACAAAACAGTCATCTTTAACCTTGTCCATGAGCAATTCCAACAGGTAAGGTGCCAACCCGAAAGTGGCCATGTATCTGGCCTTAGATTCTGAACACGAAAAATTCTTAGCAACTTCACTGTCTGGGAACATTGATTGCAACAGCAATGGCACGCACTCAGAGGAATTAAATGAATAATTACTGTCAATAATTTTAAGCACCCATAAAATCTCTGCACGTGTACGCGCATCATCGTTAAAAACACCAAGGTTGCTAGCTGCGGACGTTGCAGTAATTGACAACTCTGTAGTGGAACTTGAAGCATGGGATTGTGACTCACCTAATGCTGACGACAATGTCGAGGGCTGAAGGAAACTTTGAATTGGTGCAGCAGCAAACGCAACCGCCGCTAAACCACGATGCTTAGCATTTGATTCGTGGCTTTTGATGGCTTCAATGCCCATGTTGGACAGCTTCAAGACCTTTGAGCACAGTTTGCACCTGAAACATGTACGGTCTTTCGGAACCTGTTGTAACCACTGTCCAAGTCTTTCATCTTTGAGCCATAACTCATCAAAGTAGGTCTTCTTCGACGTTTTCGGCATAGCTATCGACTTCTAATGCTCACGTTGCTACGCGCACGCATTTGTAAAGGAATTATTAAATCGGTAAAATTAAAATAGATAATCGTGTGCGTTATCTAATTTTTAATTAATACGCGCGTTGTCAGTCACGACGAGGTCACGACGTATGTGTGCGTACGGGTACTGCGTATAGAGCAAGCATGTGCAGTGTTTAACGTGCCATCTAGTTTTATGCTAGCTCATTTTCGCAATTTTCCCTGACTTTTATCGATTTTCCTGACTATCCCTGACTTCCCAGTGACCATTAATATTTTCCCTGATATTCCAGTTTTCCATGACTTTCCCTGACCTGCACGAACCCTGCATGCAGGAGATGATATCCAGCCTGCATGTATGTAGATGGAGTGTGTTGACTGCCTTGATGGCACCCACCCAGCTAAACTACGTGCTTTGCATCTGGTTATGGCGGAGTTGAGTCCAGCAATGGGCCTCCATGTGAACATGGCTAAGTGTGAGCTGTTCAGTATGAAGGGTCCTCAGTGCACCAATTTGGGACTACATGCACTGCACAACAAGTGTGCTGAGTTCTGAGTACTGCATTTAGTTTTTGTAGCTGCTGTCTTCATACTTATTAATTCTTTATTTTGTCTGAAGCGGAAGTGTTGCAAGCATTAGACCCAAAGAACACCACTAGCAGTAGAGACTTATTGCTGCTGGGTGCTGACATTAAGGAAACAGTATCGCACGTGCATAAAGTAACAATATTAATGACAGTTCTACTAACTTACAATTGATGCCGCTAACAAACCTACAGTTCTACTAACACATTTACTCTTCCCATGATGGCTCTGACCTCACCAGTGACATGTTCAGGCGGCCATAGATTTTAGCCAGCATTTTGGGTTTGAGGGTGGCCTGGCCGATGGCAAGTAGAGAGGCAGGACAGGTGTGCTACCTGACATTAAGCAGAGTCAAGATGCAGTTCCAGGCCAGTAGAAGGAATGACTGAGATCCAAGAACCCACGTGAGGGGCAGATCCAAGCCTTATTCACTGCTCCCCAGCAATAACATTTAAACACTATAGCCAATTGGAGCACCTGATTAGGCAGACCTCACCTCCAGTGGGAATGATGTGTTGCCCCTCCTGCTATGTGTGGTGTGTGTGTATGGTGTGTGTGTGTGTGCATGGTGTGGTATGTGTGTGTGGTATGTGTGTGGTATGAGTGTGTGTGGTGTGTGTTTATGTGTGTGTTTGTGTGTGTGTGTGTGTGATGTGTGTGTGTTTGTGGTGTGTGATGGTGTGTGTGCATGGTGTGTGTGTGTGGTGTGTTTGTGTGTGTGGTATGTGTGTGGTATGTGTGTGTGTGCTTATGTGTGTGTGTGTGTGTGTGGTGTGTGTGTGCATGTGTGTGTGTGCATACATGCAGGGCTAAAACCTAAAACGTGGTAAACATTCTCCTAAACATCTGATCTTTTTGTTCATATCTTTGTGGTTGATCATTTCATTAGTGGTGGTTGGACCAGCTATGTAAACTGTTAGCATCTGGAAAAGGGAATCAGTTGCAGAATGTTGTCATGGCATGACACCATAAACCCTCCCTCCCAAATCATGTGCTCACTCCCTCCTCCTTCCCCTTAACTGAATGGTGGTTGTATTATAATCCTTGCACAATATCAATTCGCAGCTTTGGTTCTAGCTCAATTGATGACTGTGTGTGTGTGTGTGTGTGTGTGTGTGTGTGTGTGGTGTGTGTGTGTGGTGTTGTGTGTGGGGTGTGTGTGTGGTGTGTGTGTTTGTGTGTGGGGTGTGTGTTTGTGTGTGGTGTGAGTGTGTGATGTTCGTATGTGGTGTGTGCATGTGTGTGCATGGTGTGTGGTATGTGAGTTCATTGTGTATGTGTGTGTGTTTGTGGTGTGTGCATGGTGTATGTGTGTGTATGTGTGTGCATGGTGTATGTGTGTGTGGTGCATGTGTGTGTGTGTGTGGGTGCGTGTGTGTGTGTGTGTGATAACCACACACAAACACACACACACACACAAACACACACACATACACACACACACATACACACACACACACACACACACACACACACACACCCTCACAAGTAGTCCAATCTTCATGTATACATGTATCTGACACACTATCTGCCAATCAAATGAAGGCAGTGTACGTACAGCTCACAAGATGCTTTGATTGTATTCATTTTAGCCAGGACAATGGTTGTGTACTTGGACTGCCCTTGTGGGTTTTGTGGTAGTGGTCAGGCCCCAAGGCCAACATAAACAACAGTACTATTGAAGGCCAACAGTATACTGTACATGTACCATATCAACGCTAATAGTACATGGCTACACTACACCCTTCTCCTACAACTCTCCTCTCTGCTAGTGGAGCATACTGCCCCAAACATTCATGACTCCAACAAGTCAGTACAGATACAGATATGCACATGGGGTCCTGGGGAAGAGTGCCAAGGTATGACCGTATAAGGTCTAGGCATATTGAGTGGAGTACTCACCAAGGAGGAGCCAAAGGACTTGTCAGGGTTAATGATCTTATTAATAAATACGCTGATGACAATGTCATCAGTGTCCGACTCAGGATCAGGGGGTCCCCCAGGAGGGCTGTCCTCCTCATGCTGAGAAGGTTGGAATCACAATGTACTGGAGGAGCAAGGGAAAGTGAGGAGGTGAAGGTGAAGGGAGGTTTGAGGGAGGGAGGGAGGATAAATGGTATGTGTAATTTGCCAGAGATGTCCCTGCTGGTGAACATGCACATGACTACAGGAGGACAGGATAGAGGGAGTGATGGAGGGAGGAGGGAGGGAGGGAGGTAGGGAGGGAGGGGGAGGGGTGAGGGAGGGAGGGGGAGGATGGAGGAGGAGGGAGGGAGGGGGGAGGGAGGGAGGGAGGAGGGCGGAGGGAGGGAGGG
>JABACO010000002.1:10899673-10907841 GCA_013339895.1 Ephydatia muelleri | reverse complement strand
GGGAGGAGGGAGGGAGGGAGGGAGGGAGGGAGGGAGGGAGGGAGGGAGGGAGGGAGGGAGGGAGGAGGAGGGAGGGGAGGGAGGAGTCACACATGTACTTCTCAAGAATGACAGGGACATCACCCCAGGGTACTGCCAGACACCAGGGTATGACACATCCCAAACACAGATAGAAAGGTTCAGAGCCATCTTATTCAGGGATACACAGGAGGCAATATGGCAGACAAACTAAAGAACCTGATAGCCTCTCTCCATGCTACTTCCTTGTCTCCCCGAGTTTCTGCTCAAACTGCTTTAGCCTTTGGCTCTTTTGCTCGATTCATCACACATCAGCTGTGGAACAAGATAAGATGAGATATTTAGTGCTCAATGCCACTACTGCAATTTCTATGTTCTCCCCCTGCCACCACTTTTGCAACATGTACACATACACATGTACACATGTGACATCATATAGGTGTACATGTGACATCGTACAGGTTGACAGCCCATAACCTTGCACATGGATACATTCAGCCCCAACCCTACCTCATAGTTAGTCTGCAGCTTCACAACTACGTCATATTTTCAATCAGCTGGAGGTGTGTAAATAATGGTGTGAGCAAGTACAGGCACATGTGTATGTATTTTGGCATTATGGCATATTGAAGTTTCTTATGTTGCAATCATGTGTAAATATAACATTTAAATATAGATAGGTTGAGGGGTGAGAATACATGTAGGTAGGGAGTAGTAGGGATGGAAAGAAGGTAGAGGGATGGGATCATCCAAATGCAATACACTTATACATGTAAGGTACATCATATGTTTAAATGCACATGTTTATGACATACCATGAAAGGGAAGAATTCCACGATCTGAAGAGGGTAAAATCTCAGTACCAATGAGACTTGATGATTTGAGATTAAACAATAAACTGTGTTCAGGTATATACAGATTATAAAAGTAACAACAATGATGAAAAAAAAATCAAATGTGTTTAGACATGGATTTTACAAAAACAATGACATATGGAACAAGGACTTGGCAAAAATGAAACTGATAAAACTATAAACAGCATGTGTTCAGGTTATATTCAAAATAATAATGAAAATTGCGAGAGAATATTTGTTCAGACATAGATTTTACAATATCATGATATATGGGAAGCAACTGGAGGAAATGAAAACTGACAAAACAATGAACTGTGCTCAAGTTATATTCACATTACAATAAGAAATATTCAATAAGAAATAATAGTTTGTTCAGACATGGATTTTACAAATCATATGGGAAGAACTTGAAAACTGATAAAGCAATAAACTGTGCTCAAGTTATATTCAGATCAAAACATAATAATAAGATTTGAGAAGAAAACAAATGTGTTCAGACTCGGATTAACAAATTCCATGACATACAGGGGAGAAAATCAAAACTCACAGGCTTGATAAGATGAGTGGAGGAATATTAGTGGTGTTCCAACACATTTGCCAAAGGAATTACTACATCAAAGTTTGCATTGCTCGTTGGTACATGTATGCATTTCTTTAAAAGAGACTTGGTATTGACAACAATAACATTGTTTTTTTGCTGTAGCTTATCTACTAAGTAAAAAAATCTATGAGTAATGCTATCTGCTAGATGCAGATCAGTAAGACCATCATCAGTTGTTGAGGTGTCATAGAAAAAATCATCTTGTTTGTAAAGAAATAACCTATAGCATACAGATCATTTGAAGTTTGACAAAAACACTTTATTGAAATGAATGCTTCCCAGGCTCAATTTCACATATAGACCCATTCTTAACAGATTTAGGGTTAAAAGCATGCAATTGGTCATGTATTCTTGAAATACTCGAAATGTTACAATAGGTTCAGTTATCTGAATTCCTACATTACTAAATGCTTGAATCTCCTTAGGTAGTAAAACTGTCTTCGTATCTTACCACAATGGGTTCTAATTTTGGTAAGGGAGTAGTAAAGTAGTCATGCAAGTATTCTAACTTCATAAATTTAGTAATCTGTGGCAAAACATTACGGGTTCCATGAATTCTACGCTTAAGTTCACTATGAAAACTCTCTTGCCCAAACATTGAGAAAGCCCAGAGAGGTCCAAATCTAGCAACACATTTAGGTAAATGAATCAATGCATGCATGTTTGCTGAACAAGATATTCACCATAAAGAGTGGGTAGTAATTTATAAAATGCATTAAGGGCTCTCTGGCTAAATCTCAGACCCTCAACAGTTATAACATCATTTAATAGCACATGCATTGAGTATACTAACAAAGCATAATGATGCACATAGTTACCTGGTAATGTTTTAATCAATACAGGTAAAGAATAGTACAAAAGCCAAGCACGATATTCTGACGCTTTCCAATGTGCTCTGTCATTAAGTGAGCGAGGTTTAATTCTAAAATTATCGGGAGGCTTTATGTTACTAAGAAGAACTGATTAATGCATTAGCTGTGAAGGAGCAATATAGTAATTTTTAGAATGATTAGCTGAGCCAACCACATTTCTAAAAGCTGCTTCACTACACCTAAAAGTACACAATGCATGTAATCTATTAAAAATGCGTACAACAATATCTATGTATGCACTCAAAACCGACTCTCCTTTCACTCCTTTACAACAATTCCTTTTGTCTGCTTTCTTTGTTGCTTGTGCTTAATTTTGCATTATTGGAATAGTTCGTTCAGTGGTAACTCTGTAGGCAAGTATAAATGTCTATATACTTGTGTATGCCTTGGTCTAAACAGAACAAACACCCGTAATAACCATTAAATGGCACCATGTTGTAGCCATTGCTCTAGTGGTAGATCAAATACACCAATTAATAATTTGCATTTCATATGTTACTACCATCAGTAGTTTTAATTATTCTCCTTTTTCATAAAGTTCAGGTTAGTTTAACTAATGTAGGCTTAAGTAGTACTTCCATGTTGGTTTTTGTTGGTCCATACCCAAACTGGTTAAAATAATGATTTTCTTATTAAACCTAATGTTAGGAGGCAAATTGATTAGAACAAGCTGAACTGGCCAGAGAAACCATAACCTAAAGAATAAAAAACATTGCATCATTTAGTGTAAGAATTACAATAGTAAACATACCAGAAGATTTAAAAACTGGTACACCATCGGTACACAGGATAACACCGGCATGTTCCGGACAATCAAAGAATGAATTCCTGTTGCATGATATCAGCATCACAAACATCCGTTATTACATTAGATTTATGGCTCCTTTTGCGATGCTGCTCTGTAAGACTTTCCCACATCCCTACAAAAAAGAAACATTTGTTCTGTATGACAAATCAATAAAAATTTATCCAACACATTATGCTTTTTTTTCCAGATAACTTCATTGCTGTATTTCTTAAAATTTGCACAATCTTAGTCATGGCATAAATCTTTTATCATGAAAACATTAATGCATGCATTCCCAGGTAGAGATAACATACCTTCCTACATTGCCTTCATTTTCTCTTCAAATGGTAGAATCATTAGTCTACAAATGCCAGAATGTGTCTCATCTTCACAAACTTCCTTAACTTCCTTGTAACATGCACTACAATACTTTATCATATCCACGTCTAAATGAAGAGCTTTTTTTCAACTTGTATATTGAGGATGGTAACACGTCTTTTTCTTTTTGTTCTCCTAACAAATTAATAAGTTCTTCTCCAGCACAATCAGTGAGATTGTGTTTCTTAATAAAACTTGCTAAATTCATCCATGATTTACTCACTTTAGCACAAGTTACGCCCCCTTCCTCCTCTCCGTTGTAGCCAATACCCTCATCATTATCATCAGAAATATCATTCACCCCCCCGTTATGGAGAGTATCAACATTACTCTCATCATCACTCTGCCCACTTTCACACCCCCATCACCACCATGTGCACCAATACCCTCATTGTCATCACCATGTTCATCAGAATCATCACTGCCACTATCACCACTACCTCCACCATAAAAACCACCACTACCTCGTTGTCATCACCATTTTCACCAGATCGCCTCAACCAACTACATTGCCTGTATTGCCAACCACCACCAATACTACCATCAACACCACCACCACTACTACCATCAACACCACCACCACTACTACCATCAACACCACCACCACTACTACACATCAACCCACCACCACTACTACCATCAACATCACCTCCACGACTATCACCATCACCGCCCCCATCAAGAGTCCCTGCTGCTATCTTGTATAATAGAATCTTTCCTGTCATCATCTTTCTTCTACTCGCAACCTTTTTCTTGAATAACACTGAAACATATCTATATGGGATTGAGAAATATATATTGCTTATTTAAAACATGCAAACTTAATTCTTTAAATCAATTCTATTCAATTCCATACACATTTCATTACCATACATACATATCCTTGGAAATCCTGGTTTCACCTTTACATGAAATGTAAATAACCAATTCATCGACATACCCCGCACATGTATGTATGACAGGCAAGCAGCTAGACAATCGCTCCCTTGTCATGAATGCATTTTTACAAATAGTATTGAATCCCTAACCTATAAGTAACCCTGGGCAACAATCTGAATGTACATCTTGTACACATGTCCACGTTGGCCATAACACTCACAGCAGCTGCTCCAGAGGGGAAGTAGACAGCTGAGCTGACATACGATTCTCTATACAGTAAGGTCACCTCTGAACTTGTTCCGTACCAAATGCATATGCAAACATTCAATTCAGTTTCAAACTACTCATACAGTATGCATATTTGGAAGTCTACTGATTACACTTGAGAGTGTAGTTATGTCTCAAGGGGTGGCTATATGCTGGCACACAGAAAACTTTACATGTATAGAAGGTTGTCAACCACACGCAATAATAAGGAGAACACACTGGGAGTTGCAGAAGTCTCAAAAGGTACAGATCACACAAGAGGACAGAATGCTTTTGCATATGGCTAGTGCCAAAATTATTGCAGTGATTTATAGTCTGCTGTATGTGTATGTGTATGTGTGTGTGTGTGTGTGTGTGTGTGTGTTTTTGCACAAAAATACATTATGATTACAACGTCACATCTTTACACTGCATCATGAATATCTTGATAGTAACCAGGCCAGAAATATCGTTCTTTGATCTTTTTAAAAAATGTTTTGAAGTGTCCGGACTTGCTATGTGGTACGACAATTTTGAGTTCTTGAGGACTACAATCCATATGTCAAGTGTGTGTGTGTGTGTGTGTGTGTGTATGTGTGTGTGTGTGTGTGTGCGTGTTGTGTGTGTGTGCATGTGTGTGTGTGCGTGTTGTGTGTGTGTGGTGCATGTGTGTGTGTGTGTGCGTGTTGTGTGTGTGCATGTGTGTGTGTGTGTGTGCATGTGTGTGTGTGCATGTGTGTGTGTGTGTTTGCAAATGCATTACATGTGTACAGAAAATGATCTTATGATAGACTCTCCATCAAAAAACATGCTGCATGTGTATGGAACACTACATATTGGTACATGTACCAGTAGCCATGGCTCAAAATGATAAGGAGAAGGGAGGAAGAGGAGGAAGGGAGGGTGGGAGAGAATGAAGGAGTGTGATCTTATTGTACCTACCCTATCAGTTGGCAGTGGATGTGTTTACACAGACAAAAATTTCACACTCCAATCTTTACACGATCTACATGTATGTAATGGTATAAATGTAACTGCTTAGTGAGCCCATGACTGAATACTGAAGTCACAGAAAGAACTTAATTAAGAACTTTAGTGCCAATTAGGAAAGCACTTCCAAACACCATGATGGAACAAGAAGTTTATTAATGATGAATAACAAACAGTGAAGCTTCATTACATACTTTTCCATTGACTAGAAAGAGGTTCATGATGAGGGTACACAGGAAAGCTTACATGCACTATGTATTTAACCTGTTACCCTTCGCCACATGTATTACAAGCAGTGTGGGTGTGTGTGTATGTGTCATGTGTATGTGTGTGTGTGTGTATGTGTATGTGTGTGTGTGTGTGTGTTGTGTGTGTTTTGTATTATATGTGTACATGAGGACTGAATCTATCACACTTTCATCTTGTGGAAGAGTGCAGTTAGGGGTGGCTATATGCCGGCACACAGAAACTTTACATGTATAGAAGGTTTGTCACCACACAGCAATAATAAAGAGAACACACTGGGAGTGCAGAAGTCTCAAAAGGTACAGATCACACAAGAGGAACAGAATGCTTTTGCAAATGGCTAGTGCCCAAATTATTGCAGTGATTTATTGTCTGCTGTATGTATATGTGTGTCTTGAACAAGAATATGTTATGATTACAATGTCACATCTTTGCACTGCATCATGTGGTGTGTTTACACAGACAAAAATTTCACACTCCCAATCTTTACAAGATCTACGTGTATGTAATGTAATGGTATAAATGTATCCGTAGCCATGTCTCAGAGGGTAGGGAGAAGAGAGAAGAGAGGAAGGAAGGAAGGGGGGAGGGAGAGAGAGACACGCACGGTAAGGAGGGAGGGAAGAAGGAAGGGAGGGAGGAATATAAAGTGGGAAGGAAAGAAGGAGAGAAGGGAGGGAGGAGGGAACTGTAAAGTGTTTTGTGAGCCCGTGAGCTAAACTGAAGTCACAGAAAGAACTTAATTAAGAACTTTATGCCAATTAGGAAAGCACTTCCAAACACTACTGAAAAGGTTGAATATATGTAGGAATATACAGCTTCGAATTCATAGTTGTTATCACATTTGCAGTGTGTGTGTGTGTGTGTGTGTGTGCATGTATGTGTGTATGCAGATGTACAATGTATGAAATGCACATCCATCTTATGGGACACTACATATGTTGAATGACAGTGTAGTATGTCTAAAGGGAAGGCTCTATGTTGTGAACTGAAAACTGGTCACATATGGAAACTCCACATGTACAGAGAGTTGTCAGTTCTACATGTGAGGACACAGAAACCCAGTCTCAATATACAGAGATTTACCATGTGTGTGTGTGTTCGTGTGTGTGTGTGTGTGTGTGTTTACAGATGTATAACATACAGACAATGATCCTACGGAAACACAACGTACATGTATGGGACACTACATACTGATACATGTACATATTGCATTTGTCTCAGAGGGTAGGGAAAATGGAAAGGTAGGAATAAAGAAGGGAGAAAGGAAGGGAGGAGGAGGGAGGGAGGGAGGGAGGGAGGGAGGGAGGGAAGAGGGAGGGAGGGAGGAGGAAAGGAGAATGAGAGCTAGGGAGGGTAGAGAGGAAGGGATGGGAACATTATTACACAGGTCTATAATTTGCAATCCACAATAGCACTTTCAAAAGGACAAACACCAAGCATGTAGGTCCCACCATTAAATTATTTCTGAAACACAAACAGCAGTGTGTAATTTTTGAACTGTACTTGAATGTATGTGTTGTACATAAGAATACACTGTTAGATTTTGTATATTTTCCTGCACGTGTTGTGTAGTACACGTGCATGGGTCACCATGAGGCGGTGAGCTGAAACTGAAGTCACAGGAAGTGGGGGACATACTTAAGACCCAAGAAAAATGGAGTAAGGTTTACGCCAATTAGGAAGGCACTACTAAAAAGAGTGATGTGAGTATGTAGGAATATACAGCCCTCATAGTTGATATCCTAAATGCTGTGTGTGTGTGTGTGTGTGTGTGTGTGTGTGTGTGTGTGCGTGCGTGTGTGGTGTGTCTAGCTTGCTTGTACAAGAGTATGCTACACGAATGTATTACATTACGACTGTTACTGAGTGGGCGTGGCAGGAGAAACAAAAAGGAAGGCGTCATTATACACCAACGTCTCCCGCTGAGCGGTACAAAGGGTAATGCAAGTGCGTATATAGAAAAGTCCTTACGCGCGCCGTTATGTATACTGCCTCCAGTGACGTGGGAACTAAGTGGTAAGATTACTGCATCCACTCGCTACTTGGCACGATCATTTTACGAAGCGATAACTCTTGCTCTTTGACCAAAGCCACTTTAAGAGATAGAATAGGTGGAGAATGGGCGGGACGCGGAAGTTATCAAAAGTCATTGTTTTATCGGGAGACAATGATCCTATGGAAACATTATGTACATGTATGGAACATGGTGGGTGACTACTGGTGAGAGGGAGACATGACTGATGAGGGAGAGATGTGTCTGGTGAGAGGGAGACATGGCTGATGAGTGACTGGTG
>JABACO010000002.1:10699673-10894673 GCA_013339895.1 Ephydatia muelleri | reverse complement strand
GTGTGTGTGCCTTGTGTGTACATGGTGTGAGTGCCTTGTGCGTACATGGTGTGAGTGCCTTGTGCGTGCATGGAGTGAGTGCCTTGTGTGTACATGGTGTGTGTGCCTTGTGTGTACATGGTGTATGTGCCTTGTGTGTACATGGTGTGTACATGGTGTGTGTGCCTTGTGCGTACATGGTGTGTGTGCCTTGTGTGTACATGGTGTGTGTGCCTTGTGCGTACATGGTGTGAGTGCCTTGTGTGTACATGGTGTGAGTGCCTTGTGTGTACATGGTGTGTGTGCCTTGTGTGTACATGGTGTGAGTGCCTTGTGCGTACATGGTTAGTGTGCCTTGTGCGTACATGGTGTGAGTGCCTTGTGTGTACATGGTGTGAGTGCCTTGTGTGTACATGGTGTGTGTGCTCTGTGCGTCCTTGGTGTGTGTGCCTTGTGTGTACATGGTGTGAGTGCCTTGTGCGTACATGGTGTGAGTGCCTTGTGTGTACATGGTGTGTGTGCCTTGTGTGTACATGGTGTGAGTGCCTTGTGTGTACATGGTGTGTGTGCTCTGTGCGTCCTTGGTGTGTGTGCCTTGTGTGTACATGGTGTGAGTGCCTTGTGCGTACATGGTGTGAGTGCCTTGTGTGTACATGGTGTGTGTGCCTTGTGTGTACATGGTGTGAGTGCCTTGTGTGTACATGGTGTGAGTGCCTTGTGTGTACATGGTGTGTGTGCCTTGTGCGTACATGGTGTGTGTGCCTTGTGTGTACATGGTGTGAGTGCCTTGTGTGTACATGGTGTGTGTGCCTTGTGCGTACATGGTGTGTGTGCCTTGTGTGTACATGGTGTGAGTGCCTTGTGTGTACATGGTGTGAGTGCCTTGTGTGTACATGGTGTGAGTGCCTTGTGTGTAATGTGTATGTGTTAGTGCATGTGTGTGTGCAGTGTGTGTGCCGGTGTGGTGCATGTGATGCATATACTGAATTCATGCACGATACACACATGAACCACGCCCAACATATCACTACCATGGCTTTTATATATTTCTTCACCAATCTCATTACTATTTGTGCTCTTCCAGGCTCTCATTCTAGAGAAAGGTCTTATAACCTGACCGGAAAGGAATTGGTCCGCAAAAAGATTCGTCTGGCTCACTATGACATCAATAACGCTATTGTCCAGAAAAAGCTTCTAAAAGTGAGGCTGAGCCTGCCATGAAAGTATAGCAGTGGCCTGGGACTTGACGCACCTCATGGGTATGGCGAGACACAGCAGTGTTTCAAACGTTTTAGATTTGTATTTGTATTAATGCATGGCAGTACATTATCACTATTGTGTTGGAATTTGATGAACATGTTATGGATATGGTTTTTGTGGTTAAAATTGCTTCATTCTGACTCTTTGTATTAAGGAGATGATCCGAGACACCCACCAAATTTTGAAGAGGATGGAAAAAGATAAAGTAACTGTGGATGATGAGAAAAAGAATAAATTTGTGGTAAGTATTATGATCATCAATAATCTATCAATTGATACATGAGCTTATTTTTTAAAATTAATTGTTATGAGTTTCATTACAGCATTAAATCATATGCACAAACAGTTTAATCATCAAAGATACTTGCAGAACGAATCCATATAATCATGCATATGTGATAATCTATGAGCCTTAGCTACTTGAGCACACAAAAAGTGCCTTAGAGGTGTGGTCTTGTTTCCAAGTATGTGAGGGGTTAAGCAACTTGAGCACACAAAAAGTGCCTTAGAGGTGTTGTCTTGTTTCCAAGAGTGTGAGGGGTTAAGCAACTTGAGCGCACAAAAAGTGCCTTAGAGGTGTGGTCTTATTTCCAAGAGTGTGAGGGGTTAAGCAACTTGAGCACACAAAATGTGCTGGTGAATGCATGTAAACATGTACAGGATGTGTTTTTATGACCATAATGAGACTGCAGCTGTATTTAGATAACATACATGTAGGAACCCTTGATCATCTGTATGTAGGATCCTCATCATGGGTAAACTGTTGTTTTGTGTCAAAATTTAAGGCCTCTGGGATCTAATGAGGTTAACTTGAGATCATGCATTATTTATTTCTGGCTGGGTTAAATAATGGGTCCCCATGTATAGATAAAGAGCCAGTGGGTAGTGCAGCCTTTGGGTAATAACAAAATAATGGTGACAGGTAGAGTCCCCTGGGTCCGCAAACACTGAAGGGCAAGTAACTGCATGCATCCATCACTGTTTTAAATTGTATGATATAACGTATTGCAAAGTATTCCCCTAGATAATTAATGTTAACCATTACTTGTCTTTTTGGTGCATACCAGAATATAAGGTAGGAAGAGGGACTAGAGAGATCTCTCTCTCTCTCTCTCTCTCTCTCTCTCTCTCTCTCTCTCTCTCTCTTTCTCCTATCTCTCTCTTTTCTCTTCTCTATCCTCTCTCTTCTTCCTCTCTTCTCTCTCTTCTTCTTCTCTCTCTCTTCCCTCTCTCTCTCTCTATCCTGTCTCTCTCTCTCATGTCTCTCACTTTCTCTTACCTATTACCCAGTGTAACTATTCTTTATTGAAAAGGGAACATGTGGATTGTATAGCTGTGATATGCGCTTCACACTTATTGCATAATTTGTGTATGGTGCATGTTGTCTCTCTTATTTGTACTGGCACATTGAGATGCTTCACCACATGGACAGACACATACCAGCACAATCCACACACCAGTGTAAAGACAATACACTTTCTGTCCTTGTAGTAAATTATTTCCCCAGCAGCTGAAGCCTATAACATCAGTATATGAATAAGATCATGTAGACTGATAAGTGTGGGTGCAGCAGCCTCTCAGGTGTGGAATGAGTTTTCAGCTGGGTGCTTGGTTTGGCATGTTGTAAACACCATATCCCCTTTGTGGCCAATAGCATGTTCAGACCTTTTCTAATAATTAATAAATACTTACACAATTGAGCTTAGTTGAGCAACAAAGATAAGATGATGGTGGTGGTGTTTTTTGTGAGCATGTGTGTGTGTGTGTGTGTGTGTGTGCATGCGTGCGCGTGCGCATGCTTGGATTGTGTTCTCTCTTGAGTGGACATGGCATGTTGTATTGATGAATGTGTATACTCATTGTTAGGATTTATCTTTACACTTTTTTTTTCCCACATTGTTCCAGGTTCTACACGTGTGTTGGAATATACAGGTTTTCATCATTTGAGACCGAATCACTATACCATTATCATTCTATGAGTTTATGCTGTCACTGACTATTGCTGTACTGACATTGTTTGAAAAATCAATCAGGTTTGAGTAAATGCAACATTAGTTTAACTGGTTTGAAGTATAGTAGCAGTAGATATGTAACAAATGGGCTAACAACTAGTTGTCTCAATCGATTGCAGCACTTCTGTACAGCCTCCAAACAAGCCTACCTTGGTGAAGTCTAATATTGTAAAAACTGCTGGAAGATGACTTGCTTGAGTATCTACACTTCTAGTTGTCAGAAGAAACATCACAGTAGTAAAGAAGCCACACCAGTATTCCGTCCAGCTGTATTATTAGGGAACAAATAAGTTAGAAGTTATAGGCACTGAATATGAGGAAAGTTACTTGAGGTGTCGCAATGTAAGCAATAGAAGGTGACGCATTCTTTTCATCTATGATAATAATGAATATAATCGAAACTTCGCTAGCTGCACGTGCACACAAAATGTCAGGGAAGAAGAGACTACGGACGAAAAGGAATCCCAACCGCAAATATAGCGGTCCCGACAATGCTGCCACTCCTTTTCAAGAAAGTATACCTAGCAAAAGTAAGGATTGTTGATGTATGCAAACTTATAACATCACTAAATCGCAAGTTTCCAGTTTGTTCTTGTCACAATTATAAATGTGTCATTGATAGATTAGTTTCTAAATAGCACGATCGAGGCACTGCAGCGTTTTTATTCTTAGTCTTTATTAGAATTGTAATATATGATCTCTGCTACACTGCATCGCTATAGCGCTTGCACGTAAATTCGCCATCTGTGGCAAACGATTTCTTGCCATGTATCGAAAGTCCATTACAAATCACAGCAACGTTGCTAGACTATCGCTACCGCGGAGCGACAGTTTTTAAGCGACCTCCGAACGACAATGGGAAGAAGCACGCTTAAATAGCCTTGCTATAGAATTTAATAGAATGTGTTTCCTCCTTTGACATATTTACTCTGTTATATTAGAGGTCTGCTACATTACAGCAGAAGGCAGTGAAGTAAGGAGGCTTGTATCTGCGGCAAGCCTCTACACAGCAGACAAGGATAATTTGTCTGATAGGGATCTGGCATCCCTGATTAAAGATAGAAATGGAGCAATTTGGAGAGTTCCAGGGACACAGAAAAGTGTGAGATGCACCATTTTGAAATACACGGTAATGGCATTAGGAAAGTTTTATATAATTTTTATGATGTGTCCATATTTTTTTATTATGCATTCACAGATATGGAAACTTCTTCTTCAAAGGTAATGCAGTAGTATTAATTTTACAATTTGGGCTATTACTATGAGTGTGTGGTAATCACATGTAAGTTAAGTACATTTAAAGAGGGGTAAACTGAGATGTACGGGGCTAGAACCTATGCTTTAGTACTGTTAGGCTTTTTAACAAACTTGTATGATACTAGTTAGACTAAGCAATATGTTTTGAGATATGTAGTTAAATAAATTTGATATTGTATAGTTAACAGCCTGTCAACTCTGAATTTTATTTTCATGTATTGTTTCATAACAGTAAGTTAGTTCATTACTAAATCTATGGATAGACATGAACAAGGCAGAAACAAGCTCAAGCTTATGTATCCACGAGTTTGCTAATTCACTGACTTAATTGACAATTGTGGGTATAGATGTGTCATGTGATATCAACTATCTTATCATTTTTGCTATAGACTTGGAATTATGAAGAAACTCCAAAAGTAAGTTATATAGTTCATGTAACTTGTTAAGATCAGGTCTAAATATATGACATTAAAACTAACAATGATACTTAATTTTGAAATTAAAATAAAATGAGAAGGAGATGTACATGCATACCTTTCTTTTGAAATGCCAACTTAAAATTTTTATGTTCTATTTAATACCCTGTTGTATTCTTTATTTGGTGGTATTTTATTACAAAAAAGATTCCATGAACAAATGGGCATGCATGCATTGAATTTTATTTTTTATTTTAGCCATCCTAGAGTAATTTCTAGGTGTAAAAGATAGGAATCTAAATTGTAGACAATACCTTTAAACTGTTTAATGGAACAATCTAACATGTGCATTACAAATGCAATTGTCTTTCATTGTAGATTAAGAAACTCGCAAAGCCAGCTGTAAGTATGAATATGTGTCATTTGTGAGTGTGGATGGAAAAAGATACAATTCATGGAGGGGTTAAAAAAATATTTTTTAATGCACTCAACTTTAATCAAATGTCCAAGCTAACTTGTATCCTTTTTAAAACATTTTACTATTCACTACATATCCATTTACTGCGCTATAGTTGTATCAATCAATTTGTTGCCTTGGAATACATTTGTTGCATGCAATTGATGTTCCTGACAATTTCTTATTTTTGTAGAAGAGGATTTATCCAGTGTTTAGTACTGAAGAACGTGAGGTACAGAGCATTATTTCCAGAATACAATGCTATAATTGTATAATTGGAAAGCTGATATAGCAATACATGTTTTTCATAGATGATATAAGAATCTCAAATTTATGGCTATATCTACTATTGATTTCAATATTTGCATATTTATTTCAACACATGCTATACATTTTAAATTTGCATTTGAATACTTGCATGTCAATAGCCTTCAGTGGAGAAGTTAAGTGAAGCCATAACTGAAATTTGTGATGCTAAGCAAAATTAGAATAAGCAATGTAGAAATATGTGCTGCAAGGTTTTGTTTTGCATCAGATTTTTAATGCTATTTTTGTACATCTCAAATATATTCAAGGAAGGAAAATTTGAACTAATTTTGCAGGTATGAACTTCTTAATTGATATTCAACATTTTAGAATCATATGTGAGGAAGGAATTTGTACTGTTTTGAAAAACGTATGATAATTTTTATCTACTTATGCATGTACATGTATTTCCTGTAAGAATTTCAAATTTATGGAATTTTGAATCATATCTTCCTATTTAAATAAGGAATGGAATGTCATATAATTATATGAAATCATTGGTCAATAGACACATGATCTTTACGTTGCAATGTATTGTGTGATTGATCAAGTATGGATTTGCATGTATACACATTCATGAGAGGCTGGGGATGTCCACATGAAAACCATACATGATTTTTAGAGGCATTAAGTATTTAAATTTATTATGAATATGTGAGGAAGGAAGAACTTGCATTTGTATTTAAGCCATAGAAAATTTTATGACAATTTTTATTTACACATGCATGTACATGTATGTATGCATGGAAGTTAAATTAAAGGACTGATGTCAGTGTGATGTTCAGAGCCATGTGATTGCAATGTATTTGACTTGCATGCTCTGTACTTGGCTTAACTGCAGACATAAAATCGAATTAATTAGGCAGATATTACTTCAATCATTTAATATTCTTTTCATGCATGAGGATCACTTAATAATGAATTTTTAATGTCATAATGTTCTTAATTTACAATTTTGTGATGTGGTATATAATATGTTATCACTATCACTATAGGGCTCTTCAAAGAGCATATCTATTCCTCAAGTAAGTTGAATAAGCAATGTAAAGTTAGAAATCATTTACATTCGTTACCAAGTTTATGACTGTACACATGACAGAATTGCATGTATATGTGATGTGATAATTGCAATCAATGCCTACTTAGAATATGTTTAGTGCAATATAATACCCTATCGTGGTAAACGTTAGGTGTGGTATGTCATATTAAATAAACCCGTGAATTCTATGATAATGCACATTCATGCTTAAAGGTAACGTTCATTGTTCCAACTTTATCTCTAACCATAAAATGAAAGCGTTCTACCTACATCCTCAGTATCTCTTGTTGGTCACTCAGCTCCTTGAGAGTCTCCAGGTCAAACACTGTATCTAAATTGCACACTATACTTTTCACAAGAGATTGCTGAATTTTAAGGCTTCAGAAATCAACATTGACAAAGAGTCTTTTATAAACACTGTTTTATGACTTTGAGGGCATTATTTTAATACTCACTATAATTTTTGATGGATTATAAATGTTAAAAACTACTCTTGTATCACCCGTATAGGTGCATAGATACGCTCAAAACTGTATTTAAAAATTGTACTTGACACATTTCAAAAGTGGTGACTAAAGTAATACAGTTTATTTCACTGTCTACCTTTTAGAGTATGAAGGATGTACAGCCCATTATATAGAATTTAGCTATTTTATACATGTAGCTAAAAAACTGCATTGCATAAAATATTTCTGTGTATCAAAGCTAATCAATGCTAGTATGATTGGATTAAAGATACAAACAGGACCACTCATTCAATCCTGTTTATTTTTATTGTTATTTTCATAGTCATTAACACAGTAATTCAAAGAAGTAGGATTTAATGATTATTTTATAATGGATCCAAGATTTTCTCTACTCTAAGATTGTCATCTACTCTAATGCTTTTAATGCTATCTCAACATAAGTTATTCATCAATTTGAATAGTTGTTTGAATAGTTGTATCTTTATTAATTTAGTTTATTGCTTACACTATAGCATGGTTCTTGTGATGATTATTCAACTCTTTTTAATTTCATACAGCAAACCAAGTCCATGTTGGTATGGGGGTCGCAGGACCAGGCACAACCCCACACCAAGCAAAGCGTGGATGATGATGAAGATCTTATGGTAACCTAACTGTGCATGCTGTATACATCAATTCAAATCAGTTGTATTTAGAACGCGGACACTCAGTTGGACAATGCATCAGAACAGGAGCTGTCACAATCTGTGCTGAACAAGAAGGTGCGTAATAACACTTAAGCATTTCAACTTTCCTTTAGAGTGGATCAATAAAGAAACCCATACTCACAGACAACAATCCAAGACAATGTTTGAACAAACAGTACTTTATTGTATAATGTAGTATATGAAATATTGTAATCTAGCATTGTGCTTATAGTGGATTACCTCATGTAATCACGTTATAGTTTAAATTAAAATTGTATGTAGAGGTTAATCATTTTGTGCATTGTTAAATTTCTTGCATTCATTAACTCCTGCATTCCTTTTTTAGGGTCAGGAGGAAACTGTAGGTGTCACCAATCAAGATGATAGGGAGGAAATTGTAAGTATAAAGGCAATATTCAAATCAAATATACTATACCATTGTTTCTTGATAATGATAATACATAGATGTAAAGGCAAAAGTATTGCATTATTGCAATATTGTAATAGGATACAAATCCATATGAATGGGATACTTATGCTTAGTGATTAAGAATTTTTCGAAATTTAACCTCAATCTTCAATAACTTTGATTTTAATATTGTAGTGTGTTGATATTATTCCTTAACCGGCACAATTACAGTTATCTCATTAGCATTTGCCTAACTATTGCAAAACAGTAAATTAAATCTAGTACTTAGTTAAAATCAAACCTGAGTTATACAATTTAAATACTTTATCTTCATTCAAAAAACACCTGATATAACGCTTTTATACATATTTTGGACTACCATATGGAATCAGTTAGCAAAAAATTCAAACGTGGACTTTTCTAATAAAGCATTAAACAATAAATGTTCTCACTTTGTGAGTCAAAGTTCCAATTTCATTTTGTAATACTTATACATTTCTTGTGCATCTGTTGCAACCTAAGCACTGTATCGATTCTTACTGATAGCATAGCATGACATTGGATTGAGGATACAATAAACCGGTTCCTACACTGATCGATGAGGACAATGCATTTTAGTTATGGTAAAGTTATTATTAATGGCAGATAAAAAATGTACCAGCAAGGAAAACATTCATTCTGTGCTATTGACTATGCAGAGCAGTAAGCTCTGTAAATTTTTGTAGGTGATAGACATTGAAATTTACATTGCGAATCAAACTGTTATTTTACCATTTGTGTTATTTTGTTACACTTAGGTTGATGAGAAACTTGGAATTGAAGTAAGTGACAATATTTTATGTACTAGCATATATAGAAAGGAAGAGGATAAATGAGTGTGCAAAATATAAGAGTAACAGCTTAATTATTATTATTTTTATGATGCTAACTGTTGAAAGAATACACAATGATACTTGAGAACGAATCTGTACACAATTGGCAATAAAACACAGAGCAAAGTTGTACACATACTATATTTAGAATGGCCCTGTTCTATGTACCATAGATCTGGTGCAAGTCTATGAGCTATTTCATGAGAGGCTAGGTTGAGTTTCTCGATCCCAAATGCTATTGTACAGAGGGATGCAGACTATATCTCTTTGCATTGTCTCTTTTTAAAAATACATTGCTGCTCAATGTGGTAATAGGTAGCTACTTGTAACATGGCATTAATATCTATGATGGCATATATTGAAACATGGCATCCAAAGGTCAAGTCCCTCAATAACTTATGACATCCATGAGTCAATTATTTGGCTACAATGGCAATTTAAACATATTGATATTAAATAACAGCTGCTAACCCCTTTGGAGTGGATCCTGTTCCAACTAAGATCCATTAGCTAACCATATTTCCTTTCTATTTCTATTACCTTCAATACACAAATTATTATCAAAACACAATCAGCTTATAAGTAGTAATTTTTAAAAAAGGCATTTCAAATATTAACGGTTAGGGTGATTCTAAAACATGACTTTTGGATAACTCTGCATAATTTAAAGTAGCAACACAAGAAAAAAAAGTACTAAAAGTGAGGCTGAGCCTGCCATGAAAGTATAGCAGTGGCCTGGGACTTGACGCACCTCATGGGTATGGCGAGACACAGCAGTGTTTCAAACGTTTTAGATTTGTATTTGTATTAATGCATGGCAGTACATTATCACTATTGTGTTGGAATTTGATGAACATGTTATGGATATGGTTTTTGTGGTTAAAATTGCTTCATTCTGACTCTTTGTATTAAGGAGATGATCCGAGACACCCACCAAATTTTGAAGAGGATGGAAAAAGATAAAGTAACTGTGGATGATGAGAAAAAGAATAAATTTGTGGTAAGTATTATGATCATCAATATTCTATCAATTGATACATGAGCTTATTTTTTAAAATTAATTGTTATGAGTTTAATTACAGCATTAAATCATATGCACAAACAGTTTAATCATCAAAGATACTTGCAGAACGAATCCATATAATCATGCATATGTGATAATCTATGAGCCTTATAAAAATGTACCTGTGATAGCAACAGTTGTATGCTGCTACTCTTTGATCATTATCTGCAGGTTGAATAAGCAGTATTTTGATTTAAAAATAATTGAGAAACGTAAATGAAAAAACTAAAATTTTGATCTAATTAAACACTACCAGATTAATTACAGATAGTAAATCAATACAGTTTGGAAACCTAGTACTAGAGTACTGCATAATGAATATGTTAATTCAATTTGTCTACCATAACAATAGATTTTGTAAGTATGATTCCTAGCTTTGATAATTATTTGTGTGCATTGTGTTTAGATTAACAAATCGCATTATACCGGGCCTTTGCAATTCAAGGCAAAATCTTTAAACAAGTATTACATTGTAATTATTAAAATGGGGAAGTTAGGCAAATGCAAATCGCATTATCTAGTAATAGATGTAAATTCAAACTTATTAATGTAACACAATTATGTGCAAGAACTATTTAATAATTGAATGATTTAGAAACTATCCATTAACTTAAATACAATTTAAAAAAATAAAAAAAAAGAATTTGGGTTTTACTTGTAAATAACCATAGATATTAGACTAATATCTATGTAAATAACCAAAGCAACAAATAAAACTTGAAAACATAAAAATCACTGCAATTGTTTCCCTTCATTTGCGAACACCCCGTGTATTAGATTAAGTGTATGGATTTACAAAACTGACAATCCAGATACTGCATAAACCAAGAGAATGTACCATTTTCTTTAAGGGATGACGTATTGCATTTGGTGATTTCTTTATGCCCATTTTCAAATGTCTATTTGTGCTTAGTTATTTTGTACAACATATTAATTTATTTCACAGAGGAATACACAAAGTGCACACATTCCATTAAGAACATATATTATTTAACTATATGATGCAATTGGTATCCTATAAAGAATTGCTGTAGAATTAGCACTGACCAGTTTCATTATTGATGGATGACAATATACAAACCGATTGCAACACATACATACATACAGTAAATACACAAATGACAAGTTATTTATAATAATCAAATATGAACAATAGTTACATAAACAAACTTAGAAATGAGCTACAAACGTCTGCCTAATTGTGGTAGCCTTGATTGGATGGCTCTAGACACCTACATAACCAAGATGATGTTGAGACGTTGGCTGAGAGAAGCTATATAATTGAAAGGTGGAATTTTTCCACAGCCTTGGGATACATATCGAGCCCACACAAATATGTTAGTGTGTGTATACATTTATAACTGATTATATTTTTCCATCAGGTGGATGGGAAAGATTTGATGCTAATCCCAGCAAGAGATCCGATAAAGTTTTGTTTGCAAGCAATGGATGTAATGTTTAGTAGAGAAGAGATGGAAAAGAGCAGGTTCAAGGCAACGAGGAAAAGAGGGTTGAAGGACCCATTGCCGACGTTAGATCAAACTAAAGTGAAATTGATTGATGGTAAAAAGTATATGTACTACATGCAAGATTGCATTTTTAATACATTTTCATTTTTCTCCAGATGCCATTATAGCTAGATTTGGAATGGAACAATTTAATGACACTGCAGCCAAAGTTCGCACCCAGGCGAACCAGAAGTGTTCGGACTTACTAACCAAAAAAAAAGAAAAAGACTGATTAGATTATTGTATTGAGGTGTTGGTGTTGTTATTAATTTTATTGTTTTTGTTTGTATTACAAGTATTCACTACAATGCGGAATCGTGACAAATATTGACAGCACGTATACGTATGAGCATTGATATCACTCTTATTAGGCCTATTAGTGCATGTACGATATATAATGATATTGCTATTGGCGGCAATGTCAAATCTTTTTCCATCTTACTAGACCTTGATAGCAATGTATAATAGCTAGATGACGAATCAGCAAGATCTATAAGTAGCCTCTATTCCCTTTTATTTTATGATCCGAAACGATTATAGTGGGCCAGACATGAACGTAGACAATCTTAGATATGTAATCTACAAAGTACGTTGCTAATTGTGCTAATCGTGCATGCATTCTGCAAGTAAGATACAACACGATAGTTAAAGTTCGAAATCGAATATATT
Organism: Ephydatia muelleri; assembly: GCA_013339895.1. Classification (NCBI taxonomy): domain Eukaryota; kingdom Metazoa; phylum Porifera; class Demospongiae; order Spongillida; family Spongillidae; genus Ephydatia; species Ephydatia muelleri. Next base: position 10,882,273 of record JABACO010000002.1, on the reverse strand, counting down.
GATACGATATTAGTACGATCCAATACCAATCATATCCAATCGTAATTGACAAAAATCGTACTACTTTAACGATCACCGCGTATCGTTACAACGATACTTATGCACGAATTTTTTGCTGGGAAGAAGAGAAGGTGCCTAAAACGGGAGATGAGCAGACGGTGATTGGTGATATTAAAGCTGGCAAACATGTGGAGGACATTGCACGTGAGTAAGGGATAAGTAAATCCCAGGCATACTGAATTTTTCAACGCAAGTATTCAATTGTAAGAGCTGTAGCCAGAGGGTAGTGTGCCTACGCAGTCAAAGGTCGTAGTCAATAAGGCTAAATACCCGGTAATTGACCAAGCCGTGTTCCAGTGGTTTTGCTCGCGAAGAAGCCTTCGAGTTGGCTGCAAACCGTTACCTTTGCCTACACGCGGTGAGATACGACACTATGAAGGTGGTAAGGGCATGTTTACAGCCGGTAGAGGGGTAAGTAAGCAACAGTCCTCGTGACTTATAATCGTACATTTGAATGTCATGCATGCGTACAAAATACTCTTTTGCACATGGCTAAATGTCTGTGCACGTACTGTACTGTTTTAGATTAGTTGATGTAAATGTAGAGCTATGCACAAGTGTGTATGTTTCCTACACATACAAAGAAGCAGCGTTACATGTAGCTTAAATCCCAGTGGCAGCCAGCCTCACCAGATCGTACTCCACAGACATTTGTCCGCAACGTCCATCTGCGAATTCAAAAGCAGAGACCTAAACGCAATTGATCTGTATTCTCTGTATGAATGGTTGGCAAAATAAAGGATTTTCTGATGTCCCATTTTTGACATGTAATGCTGCAGCTGCAAGTTGTATGGAAACATACACATTTGTCGTACCAAATCACCATCATATTGATTGACATGTAGCAAATGCATGAGCATAAAAAGGTCATCACTCCACACACTGTACCTTTTTTTCTGTCATGCTTTTCATCTTCACACAGCTGAAAATGGTGTGCTCATTGCCAAAACAAAGATGTGTTATCGTGTGGTGTGTTGGGATTAGGATTAAATGCACTCCTCCTATCCCTTAATGCACCAAATTTAGATATTCTGAATCTTACAGCGAGTCTGATATTCCAGGTACATCCTTGTACCTACACTGGTCATCTCAACCTGAGGTGTTACACGTTTTTTTTGATGCTTTGTTTGTCCTGGTGCCCTGAGCTTCTTCGGATTCATAGCCATTGCTGCTCCTGTGGCTAACTGTGATTGGTTTGGTGGTACAGAGTAATTCATTTAGAAGACATGTGCATCCTCAGCTGGGGATAGGCATCTGAGAAGCTTGTAGAACATGATGCATGGTAAGGTGCTGTTGACACAGTTTGTATTGTGCTGTAATTCCTTCACTCATATTGTACGCAGGCTGGCACTTGCACAAGATGCACATACCTTATGTGCACATGCATGCATATGTAGGTGGTTTATGTGCTGATCGATGAATCTCAATCATGCCACTTGTGTTGTCTGTCTCACACTAACAGTCAAGCTAGGTGTTGGAGCTGGCATAAATATGCAACCTGCCTATCTGTCGTCAGCTGTCCATCTAGAGCCAGTCTTTATGTATAAGGGTGAGGTGTGTACAGGTAAGTTTGTTTTCATTCAAGCCAAAGGGTATGTGAAGGTAGGCGCAGTTAATAACTGCTGGGAGGATCAACAGGGGTATAGTTGACATAAACCACTATCTAATGAGATTCCATCACCAAGTGAATCTCATTAGCGGTGGGTTGTAGGGATCGCTAGGAACACAAACACGTAACCTAACATCACTATGAATGGGGCATATTTTCCCAATGTGGGATATGCAAATTGTCGCAATGTGTGAGCCGCTACTGTACAATTTGAGTTACAATTATAATTGAACCGATACACAAACTTATCGGGTATGCACTGGAGATGTGGAGCGCATCAATTAGGCACAATGATGCATGCAGGGATCGAACTACGTATGCCCTCATGCTTTCATCTTCTGAGACGCAGGTGTTTTGTTGAGTATACTATGTGAATTTAGTAGCGTAGGGTGTTCGGCAGTTCGGCCCTACATGTATGTGCATATCTTGGAAGGAGTAGATATGGCCTTCTCCCTATACTAGTACAGTTGGCCATCTCTCTATAATGTTGCACATCTCCCTGTACTGTAACCAGTGGTAGCCTTCTCCCTTTACTCCCGAACCGTTAATTGCCTGTCTCCTTTTACTGTTGGTCTTCTTCCTTTATTGTTAGACTGGTGGCCTTCTCCCTGTACTGCTGGTCTTCTCCCTATACTGTTGGCCTTCTCCCTATTCTGTTGGCCTTGTTGAGTGTGGATATGGTATACTGTTGGCCTTCTCCTTGGGTTATTCAAATTAGGGGCAAACCAGGGGGTGGATAGGGGGTGGGAGTGGTAAATCCCTGCCCTGTCCAATACCATACACTACATATGGACTACAACTGTTTACAGCGTACGTACTGGTACAGGCCTGCACATCCGGTGGGTGTGGCCAAAGCAACTCCAGCAGCTTGAAGACATTACAAGCCATGCCCACATTCCAGGCTGCACCCAATGTTACTGCTCTGACTGCACTGTCCAATCCAAATGGCCTGCTGATCCAGTATGATGTGTGGGATAGGGGGGGCACCTTTCTTGGGGAAACCCCACCCTTGGAAGTGTTTGATCTCCGATTATTATATATATCCCACCCCCGATTTACTGTGAACACAACTTGTATTTGTAGCCCTGCTCACACCGCATGTACATGTAGGTGCCACACCCCCTGTATTGCAATGAAAATCAATGCGAGGCACGTGTGTGTGTGTGTGTGTGTGTGTGTGTGTGTGTGTGTGTGTGTGTGTGTGTGTGTGTGTGTGTGTGTGAACATATGTATTCATGCATACTCACATTCACACATGTATCACTCGCACACATACAAACATACATGTACATGTATATGCACACTGTCGTGTGTGTCTACAACTACAGGTGTATTTGTGTATGGTAGTCACATCTTGGTCCCTTTCACAGCACCATTGGGGGTTCCAAGCCCTCAGCTTCTGGCACTCTCCTCTTCCTCTGTCAATGTGATGTAGTTTAACCCCTCAGTTCCCAATGTGATCATCACAGCCTACAATGTGTAAGCTGTTTCCGTACTGGGGAACATCCTTCTCACTACCTCCAGTGTCCCGTGGTACATAACCTGCAGCCGTCAACGCAGTACAGCTTTGTGGAAGCAGCATGCACCACAGCTGGATATCAGACTGGTGGTGTTGCCAATGTCACAACACTGGATAGTGGTACGTATACGTTGTGTATGTGGACCATGTGTGTGTGTGTGTGTGTGCAGAGATAATATATAATGTGGTGGTGTGTGTGTGTGTTGTGTTGTGTTGTGTGTGTGTTGTTTGTGTGTATTGTGTGTGTGTGCATGCGCACATGTGTATGTGTGGGTGTGGGGGTGTGTTTACATGTATGTGTGTGGATGTTGTTTGTGTTGCAGGTACATGTACATGTGTATGATTTGGTGTTGTAGGTACATGTTTTATGGCCTTCTCTTCTTGCCTTGCGTAAAGAAAATGGCAGTCATCATTCAGTTTGTACACTTAGCAGACACAAGCAGCATTTGCATGCATGTGTGCTATGTGCACATGATGTGTGTGTGGGTTATGTGTTATGTGTTCAATTATATTCAACAAAGCCCCAAGTGGTCATTGACAACTTAGCACCTGTGGGCCAAGCTCCCCCCCCTCATCCTCAATACCAATTCCTCTTCCATGTCCCTCCAATGGAATGCTCCCCTCCAACCCGACTATGTCATCACTGCCTACACCTTGCACCATCGAGTCCCCAGCCTTAAGTCCCAGTCAGAGATGTGGGCACCTCCTTCGACGGTAGGGGCCTGGCTACATTCAGCGGGCACATGTTCCTTTGTGGTTTTATTAACCAGGCCACAGTCCAGTTCCATACCTACAACCCCAGCGGCATTCTCTTCTACCAGATCAACAGTGTAATGACTGACTTCCTGGGGGTGAAGCTTCATGGCGGGTTGCCATGGTTAATATTTGATGTGAGCTGTCGTTGGATCCAACAGTACCAGAACCTTCAACGATGGTCAGTGGCACACTGTGAGCTTCAGAACTCATCGGTCATGTTGAGCTTGTACGTCGGTGCGAGTGTGGTGCAGTCCCCTCCTGTAACCTCTGTGATGGCCAGGGGTACGTGGTACTGTTTGAGCAGGCCTCCAATACCTTCTATGTCACTGTGGATACGGTGTACGCGGCGGCCATCACTGCCGCGATTGTCCCACTGCTGACCATGAAAGTCTACTTTGAGGGATTTCCCAGCACGTTGAGCAGATATGGCATTGCAACCCCTTACAGCATGTGTCTTATCCCCTCCTCAATGGTACCTCGGTGTGCGTGATTGTGTGTGCGTGTGCATGTGTGTGTCACTGACTGTGTATACATGTACATGTATGTGTGATGTCATTGTGTGCATGTGATGTCATCCTCTTTCCCCTCCTTCCCCCAGCACTGGATGGATTTGATGCTATGTCGGTGCAGAATGTGGGCTCCACCTACATCATTGTGTCTTGGGACTTGCCAACTGACAGTAATGGCATCCTCATCAACTTCAGTTTGTATTGCAATGGTGCTCTGGCGGGTGTCCTGCCCCTTACTGTGATCAGCTACAACACCACCGGCCTCCTCCCCTTCACTTTGTACATGCACATGTATGTCTTCTCTGCTACTGTGTGCAACATGCGCAAATAACAGTGTGCATGGTACATGTATATGATCTGTGCTCAGTACGTTATCTGTTGGACAGGTCCTCCAGTCACTCCCGCAGGCACTGCACTCCAGTTGGAATGTGGTGTTGGGCGTCATCAGTGCTGCAGCGAGCCTGCCCAGGTACATTGTGTACACTTCAATCAGTTAGTTTGTGTTCCATCTTTCTTTGCTCTTATCCCTCTCTCCTCCTTCCTTTCTTTCTCTCCTGTCTCACCTACTCCCTCCCTCACTTTCTCCCTCCCTCCTTCCCTCCCTCCCTCCTTCCCTCCCTCCCTCCCCCCCTCCCTCCCCCTCCCCTCCCTCACTCCCTCTCTCCTGTCCTTCTGTAGTCATGAACATGTACACCAGCAGGGACATCTCTGGCAAAATTACACATACCATTTATCCTCCCTGTACTGACTTTTTGGAGTCATGAATGTTTGGGGCAGTATGCTCCACTAGCAGAGAGGAGAGTTGTAGGAGAAGGGTGTAGTGTAGCCATATACTATTAGCGTTGATATGGTATACTCAGTACTTCTTAGGTACTGTTGTTTATGTTGGCCTTGGGGCCTGACAGCTTCCACAAAACCCACAAGGGCAGTCCAAGGTGTACACAACCATTGTCCTGGCTAAAATGAATACAATCAAAGCATCTTGTGAGCTGTACCTACACTGCCTTCATTTGATTGGCAGATAGTGTGGCAGATACCTTTACATGAAGATTGGATTTCTTGTGAAGGAGTGTGTGTGTGTGTGTGTGTGTGTGGTGTGTGTCTGTAAGTGGTAATGCCTGTGGTTATCTTATCTCACATCCATGGGAGGAGCTACACCTCTATGTAATGGGCATTATCTGTGTACATGTACTGTAGGCACAAGTGATTCCATACACTCTTTGACTTGTTGAAATATGGGTTGATGCCGAAGTACAATGTAATGTGCTCTTCCCTAGACCCTATGGAGGAGCTTACAGCCACTCCCCCATACCCCAGCTGGAGCAGGACGTGGGCATGGGTAAATTGTTCCCCCCCCCCCCCCCCCCACCACAAACTGGAAATCCTGGATCCATCACTGAAATTGAATGTACTCTCTTGTCAGGATCAGCTGAACAGGATGCCCTTACAATGAAAGAGTCACCCCTCAAAAACTTTATACCGTTCTTCCTAAGGCCCCACCCACATGGGGGTGGTTGCAAAATGACTAACAGTTTTTGCTGCCTCTATCTTTTGTTTTCTGTGTCAGTCCCTGCACCATCATCTTTTATTAAAATGCTTGACCCTTGCACCCACAACGTACATGTATTACATGTATGTGCTTGTTTACTCATTGTTACATATATGTGATTCAATGGCTGGCACTGGACACCATCACCACCCTGTTTACAGGTAGTAGCACCAGGGCACAAAGAACATGAGGAGCCTCTAGCCGTGTCCATCCCTAGCCACCATTGGATGGAGAATTACAGTTCATTGGGTTAAAAGTTCAGGTCAAGACTAGGAGGTGTGACCAGTAGCCAGGATGCAGCTGCTGACACAGAGAGCAGCCAAGCCTTGTCAGCAGGTGATGATGCTTTCAACAACAATGAGAACTGGGTCCTCTAGTTTCTTTGACAGTACTCTTTGGTGGACGGGTGAGGCTGTGATAGCATCCACAGATATTACTTCAGACGGGGAGATTGTGCCTTATATTTGTGTCCCATAAAACAAACATCAGTCCTAACAAGATCTTTTTATCACCTTCGGAAGCAATAGGCCTACAATTAAGCACACACTAATGTATCATTAACTCCAATACTCCTAAATCAAAGTTCAACTTGACTGTGGCCTATTTTACATCTTGCAGCACTCTTTCAGGCGGGAGCATGCCGAATAGTTCAAGAGAGCTGACACTGAATCACCAACATGGTTCTTCCATCAGTGAGTCTCTACAAGGCTGAGAAGACATGAAGGTCAAGAACAGCCCCTCAAAATTCCCTTGCGTTTGAATCGCTATAACTTCCAAATGGTTAAGGCTATTGACTTCTTATTCTCAACACTTCATACTACACCATTTCTGTATGGTGAAATACGTTTTGGGGTGTATGATACCCCACTTGGTTCAAACCCGCCAAATACCTTTCGGTTCTCCTGTAATCAAATCGCTTTTAAAATTCGGTTTGTGGGTACAGAGGTTCCTGTACCTATCGCAGCAAATTGTGTCCCGCCATATCAAGTGGGAAAATGTGCATGTAGGGACCTCTCTATTTACAAACCGAATTTGAAGCGATTTGATTACTCCTACTGAAAGTTTGAACCCGGTGGGGTATTGGACGTTGCAATACTTGCACAGTCAAGTGCAAGGCCCCCAAGTGTTGAAAATAGGAAGTCGATAGCGTTAATCATTTGGACGTTATAATGATTCAAACACAAAGAAATTTTATATTATTTGATACAGTCATGTATTATATAATAATTATATGCGATGGGCCGTTTCCGTGGAAACTGTCCCATATACATGTACATGCATGTACATACACATATGGGGCAGATAGTTTTCAAATGTTATAGTTGTCACAAATCTTATGCACCTCAACTTAAAGTCGGACTAACTGTTGCAAAGTTAAAAGTGTGGAATCTTTAATAAGGCATTACTTTTCAATGGGTAAAGTGCGTACCGCCAGTGTATGACTGCTATTGTACATATGATGCTTCCACCGTTTGTACCAGACGTTACCATACATGTTGATAGTTTAGAGATCTATGACGTTACCTCACTATGTGTAAGCTCTTATCAGGCCCATAGCCAGGGGGGGATCCCCCCTCCCCCGTTCGATGCTTGAGTTCCGCCTCTTCTAGTTACGGTACTTATAAAAATGCATTAGGCCCGAAGGTGCCTCGCTTTTCGTATTTGGCCCGCTAAACGCGAGGGGAACCTGATGGACTTCCCTCCCTCTCCCCCCCCCCCCCCCCACCGCTCTCGTATTTGGGCCCCCGGTTTCAGAAATATTAATCGATCCCCCCGCCTAACTTCCTGGCTACGGGCCTGCTTATATGTACTAACGCTCCGGTATAGTACAGTTACGCAACCATTTAGCCTATTACGGACGTAGCTACTGTAATCATGTACGTGTCACATTCATGCTAACCTAGGACTCTGAGACTTGCAAGATGCTTCCGTAAGAAGACTGGTTGGTTGTCATGCCCAGGCACTCCTGTGTCGATTCTATAAAACTCCTCTGTGTAATCGCCACCTCCGTCTTTGCAACATTTAATCCCAATTAGTGCCCACTCTTACAAGGGGTCATGCTACATATTGGTCATTAATACAGCTACATATTGGTCATTAATACAAAAACAACCAGGTCTGGGCACGGCTGACTGACGATAGGGTGGCACGTGATGATCGTGGTAGGCACATTGAATGTGGGGTGTATCTCACTAACCATTCAAGGGAAGTGCGATTTGAAGGCCCTAAGCTCTGAAAAATAATGATAAATAAGTTCATTGATTACTCTCATGTAATCCGTGAGCAGGTAAGGAAAATATCATTTGGTTTGGAAACTATTGATGACTGAATAAGGAAATGAGAAAAAAATGAATGGACATTGGAAACCTTGCATAATTAATGTGGAAGTGCGGATATAGGTACTTAAGTTGCGAAAAACTACACAAAATATGTCAACTAGTCCCCACATTGCAAATCCGAGAGCAGCTAGTCAATATTTGTTTTTTGTCTGCAGTTAGCTGCAGTTTTCTGAACGCGTCCATACATTTTCTATGGACATTGAATTACGCAATGACCGAATTACCGCGTATTCCTTTTGACCGCCAATTTCTCGATATGAATCCGCACAGCAAAAAAACGCAATTCTTGATTTTCAATTGATTTGCCACTTACATTCTGGTACATATTGTTAAGGGTTTGTACAAGGTATGTAAACATTTTGTACCAGAATGTAAGTGACAAATCAATTGAAAATCAAGAATTGATTCTACGCATTTTTTTGCTGTGCCGGTGTCAAAAAGCACCCGTCTAGCACCAAAATTTTTTTGCAATGTTTCGCCTAACAACGACCACTAGGACGAGGGCGCCTTTGGCGCCATACTAAATATACTAGCAGCGACAGTTGTTTACGTGTGTACACGTGACATAACCATGAAAACTAATTAGCGTGTTTAGCCCCCCCCCCCCCCCCACTCATAAATAGCTGTCTACGCCCTTGGTTGTACTGTGCATGCATGTAAACAGATTACATCATTTACAGATTGCACTTCATAAGTCACATGAGCTCAACAAGATAGCATGCTAGTTGTCATCAAATCCTGCGTATACAGGTAGGTACATTTATTTAAAGCGCAAGCAATATAACTACAACTAGATCATGACGTATGTCATATCATGTCCAGTGATTGCAGCAAAGCCAATGACTAGCCTACCATTCAATTATTTGTACAATGAAGTGGATGGTCGGCAGACAAATCTGATGCATTGTAACTCTCAATCGCTTCCCATGCTTCAAAGCAGTTCATAGTAACACGCAAGCTGCCGCGACATTGCCAGAAGGTACATTCTGTTTGACGTTCTTCTGCAGTAGCAACCAGCTTTTGTAGAAGCGCTGTCCGGTCAACACCATGTTCACAAACCTGTTTAAACATACTTGCCATGTATGCTAACTTCTGGTAAAACACTGTAATCTCTTTCATTTCTGTTGCCTTATTGTGAAAATTTGCACATTCTTGTTTCTTCTGTGCTATCTCTGTCGATATAGCATTGATTTGAGTCTCAATGCTAGTTACTACTAATTTAGTGCGATCAACTTCCAAATCAGCAATTTCACATTCTTGTTGGCAGCGATGCACTGTAGCGTTGGCACTCTCAACGTCGCATACTAGTTGCCCTATTCCTACACCCAATGAGCTTCCTAGTATACCACCCAACGGGCCAAGTAAAATGGTGCCAAGTACTGTCCCCACAATGGATCCAGTCATTCCAGATATAGCCTTGACCTTTTCAGCTTCTGCAAGTTTGCATTTAGCCCTTCGCAGTTCCTCATTTGCATCAGAAACTCTCTTTTTCGTATCATTCAAAATTGCTTGCTGAGTGCGAAGTCGTGCGTTGACTTCAGACAATCGACAGTTCAGTTCCTGTTCTTGGACAGCAAGTTTACTCTCTTCAAGCTGGTGTTGTTCAATCATAGATTTACACTCTTTTGCAGTTCTCTCCGCATTCTGTGCGCTACCCTCCGCCGCACTTTCGAGTTGCTTTCCGTAACACTGAAGTTCTGACAGGGCTGATGAAGATATCAATTTTCCCCTTACTATGTCATCTTGAATATCTCTCGCAAGTATCAGACACTTCTTTCCTTTCTGTACAAGTGCTTGCCCATCCATTTCAAAATAGAGATAGAGTATCAATAAATACATTGTATATACAGCGATGCCTAGACGTACCGGAATAATGGCATCAGTAAACTCATTGTCCCCTTTTGTACATATCTAAATAGGGGTCTCCGAGATAATGTTCAAAGTCCAAAAGGACTGATTGCCAACAAAAACAATGGGAGTAAGAATTTGTATATTAACCAGCTCAGTTTTGAAGTGCCATGCAGATTATATCAATGCCCCTGTGTTGTAGAGGGGAGGTGTAACAATTGGCCTTATTCCGTTCATGCCACATGGTGTGGAGTTATAAATACTATATCATTTTCTTTATATACAAGTAACGGTCTGTTGTCCATATGGAGAAATGAGCGGTCAAAGGGAGCCCTTCATTAATTCACGGTTTGCGTAATCACGACATATTTCCGTTATCTGTTTTTTACTCATGTTCGCATTATCACTCCTGATAAACGCTTTCGCAATAACCAACCATCGGCCGATGGGACCGACTACATCGGTCCCATCTCGATGGTTATTATTTACAGTACGTTCTGCTACCATTATAAGCCACCGGGGCCTCGCCCCTTATGGTATTTGGGACAGTTTCCGAGAAAATTGCGCTTCGCTATATATATAACACCATGCCAAATTGAAATTATCCACAAGGTGTATCCGCCCGTTATACACGTGTTGTACGCGTGTGTGTACATGCTGCACATACATTTGATGTATAACTTGTGTAGTCGCTCGAAGTACACGTGTTATCCACTATGGTGTATAACGCGCGTTGCTCTAGATGTATAACAAGCGTTTCAGTCTACTTACGCATGTTATACACCGAGGTGTGGATTGTGTGCTTACACTTTTCGTATAACAACCGCATTCAACCTGGATAAGCTTTGTATATCCTAAGGCGTATAACCGAGAATTTAACTTGTCGTTATGCCGGGGATGGGCATAGTGACACGACACAACTGCAAATGTGATTGTATTGCTGACTTTTTGCCGTCAAGTAACGTTAGCAAACAAGTGGTCAGTATATTTCATGCTGGGTTCGTCCGAAACATCAATACGATAATGCATGCTTCAAGAAATACTGCACAATTCCAAATATGTATGATGCAGTAGTGTGCAGGTTGACTTTCCCATCAGAATCATACCAGGATGCCATAACCACTGCAGAATGTTGAGATTTTGATTTTGCTGAAAAACGTTCTTGGTGTATTTCAATATCACTGCAAATCAAATGTCGGCGAGAAACTGCATGGCTGCTTAAATTGGTTTATATTGGGATATAGTATGTGATACACAGCCGACAAAGCAGTAAGTACTGTGTCATTTAAATACCTTTCATAACACTTTGAAAGAATTGCATGATGGTTTGATGCAAATACTGCATTGATTTTATCACCATACATATTTAAACTTATACCTTATCCATATCGCTGCTCTCTTCTTCCATATCAACGCTGAGGTTATTTCTTTCTTGTGATGTATTAGTATTCTTTGTCGTATGACATTCCTTTGAACATCCATTTCGTCGCATATGCCTGTAATAGACAGATCGTGATAAGTCTTGTTGACACATCCAGCATCTATATCGCTTATTTGGTCCTTCCATGTTTTGTACGAGGGTAAAAATAAAAGCTGATGTGAAATTAGAAATTTGAAATTATGACGAAATGCACGTGCGCATGGATGGGCAGCTGCGGAGTATGATTCATTGAAAATCGACTGCTCGAGTCTTTTGATGGACAGGTATTCACCAAGAAGATCATTATATTCTGGTCCTAACAGTTTTGTCGACTCCGATGAAGTTTCACCTGAGATAGGCCTGCAAAATGCTGAATCGTTTTACGGATCAGCTGGAAGATCTTCGTCTCGAATTTGTCACATAAGTATGTTACACGTGATGGAATACAATGTTGCATGTGTTCTAATATTCAATAGAAACGAGTGAAGTAACACCTCCGGCAAGAATACCCTCCGCAGATAGTGTGTGTGCATGTGTGTGTGTGTGTGTGTGTACCGGTGTGTGTGCGTGTTGTGTGCGTGTGTGTGCGTGTGTGTGTGCGTGTGTGTGTGCCGGTGTGTGTGCGTGTTGTGTGCGTGTGTGTGTGTGTGCCGGTGTGTGTTTGTGTGTGTGTGTGTGTGTGTGTGTGTGTGTGTGTGTGTGTGTGTGTGTGTGTGTGTGTGTGTGTAAAGCACTTCATTATAATGATGACCTCGCGTCACCAAAATCTGTCATCTCTCGCGGTAGTAGAACACCAGCTCCAGTAGATCATGACGTCAAATCACTTGTCGCCAATGAGATGGCCAAAGTGAATGAAAAATGGAGGGAAATTGAGTACCCTTGAAATCAAAGTGCAGGCGTTAGAGGCTGATAAAGGGACTTGTACATCAGAGGCCCCAGCAGAGCCTGCAAAAAGGAAAAGACGTACTCCGTTGTGTCTTCAGGTTTGCCAAGCTAAATTAGCAGCCATTCATTTGCTCAATGCATGCATGCTTTCAATCGAGTAGAGCAGTATACACAAACTTTTAAAATCTTTCGATGAAGGTTCACAACTCTGAACCGAAGAGCCGTAAGCAAGCATGCTTTTGTAAATTCTGCTAAAAGTTTTATTCACATGCATATAGTTTGGAAAGTCCCCACAACGAAGGAGTTTGTAAGACTTCATCAGGAATAGAAGTACAGTGTAAGTCACATGTTCTGTTCCAATTCATTCATTTGTTTGATTTATTCAAATAGCTACTGACGACCGCCAAAGACGAATAAGCGCGCGAGCAAGGCAGCAAAGGGTACGTTGTGATATAATCATAGCGTTGCGAATGTAGTGTCATTAACTAGCTTTGGGAGCGCCGCAGTAAAGTCCTTCCTTAAAAATAAAGAAATGGAGGCATGGAAGTGCATTGCAATTGGAATGATGTCGGAGGAAGAAACTACGGGTGATGGGAAAATAGAAAGAAGACGGCCTAGCTGGAGATCGGAAGAATACACAATTGGATGGATGAGCTGGATAGACGGGGAACAGACACATGGAAAGTGGCCAGGAAAGAAAGGATTGATGGATCTCTTCTCCAGTTACAGGCCCCGGCTGGTTTGCAAGCCTGGATGGTGAAATCCTAGCCGCGAACACTGAGACTTTAATTTGGTGGCATCTCAGATCATGTGCTCATGCACTGTATTTACATGTACCTGCATATACGTTTTGATTTGATTTATTTTCTTTTCCTACTATTATAAAAATAAAAATAAGAATATGCGATCGTCACAACGCGTCATAAATATGTGGAGTTATACAGAGATAGTTTCGTGTTGCATTCACTCAAAATACGCTTGTTGTACGCTTGTTATCATCTCCATACACGGCGTTATACACAGTTGTTATCCATAAGTTATACACTAGAGTTGTAAGACAGTCTCCTTCCACCAGTTATCCACTGCTGTATACACCGTGTTTACCTCAAGAGTTAAACCCGTGTAAGCAGAGTGCATACACGCATTCTACACGGTTGGAAAACATTTAATTGGCACAGTGTAAAATGTTAAAAACTTTACTTGCGTTTGAATCACTATAACTTCCGAACAGTAAAAGGTATAAACTTCCTATTTTCAACATATAATACTACATCATTTCTCTATGGTGAAATCCATTTGGGGGTCTTGCACTTGCTCCGTGCCAGTATTGCATCGTTCGATACCCCACCGGGTTCAAACCCAACCATAACTTTCGGTAGGAGTAATCAAATCGCTTCAAATTTGGTTTGTAGGTAGAGAGGTCCTATATCTATCGATTTGTTCTGTTCGTTAATTTTTACTCTATCCGTCACGGAGATACAGCTGTGCAAAGTTAATGCACATTTCCCGCTCGATTGCACCATTCTTGCATGCAACCCGTGTTCCATTCTCCCAATCCACAATAAATTTTGATAACTTCTTTGTTCCGCCCATTTCTCCCTTAAACTAAGCTAGCCGTTCGCAACTGTTTTTGTCTCACTCAGGCAGTGAGTTTATGCGGGAAAATTAAAAGAAGAAGAAGACTGCTCAGTTTTCCAGACGATCGTACCAAATTAACGGATCCAAGTGAATGGTTGCAGTATAACCTTGCGCCTCCCACGTCGCCGGCAGTATTCAAAACGGCACGCGTAAGGCTATTTGCTACGCACTCGCATCATCCTCTAGTCGTGTAATAAAGCTTTCCTATTTGCCATCATCTTGCTAAAATCATCGTCTTATATCTGCCACGCCCACTCGGCTACGATTGCAATGATTTCGGTACTGTAGCTCACACATAGTACATAAACTCATGCTGGCTCACACTTGTGCACACACTTGCAATATTGTTGCGTACATGGCCCTGTACGCTATCGTATGGCGTATTTTCTTATACACAACCACACACACACACACACACACACACACACACACACACACACACACACACACACACACACACACACACACACACACAACACACACACACACACACACACACACACACACACACACACACACACACACACACTCATGTACAGCGCACTTGCACACACCAGACACACCAGTTATACATGTGGCAAACAATACACCTGTCTGATGATGGTACAAACACTCTCACTCACAAACATTGTCACATTCACATGTATTCTATTCAATTCAACTGATTGCATTTCAATTTGTGTACCAAGCTTGCATAATACACACATGCACACACACAGGCACACAAACACACACAGACACACAAATGCACACACACAAACGCACACACAGACACACACATGACATTAATTACACAGACGCATACAAACACACACACACACACAGATACCCAGACACACACACATGGACACACAAAACACACGACACACACATATGACAAACACACACACACACACACACACACACACACACACACACATGGAAATACACACTAGCACACACAGACACACGTGCACACACGCATGAAATACACACTAGCACACACAGGCACACACACAGTCACGCACAGACACACATACATACACAGGCACACACTAAATACACAGACACACACACGAGACAGTCACACAAAACACACAGACACACATGCACAGACACACACATGCACAGACACATACATGCACAGACACACACAGGAACATACACACGCGACAGACAGACACACACGACAGACATACACACAGACATACACACACACACGGACACACAAGCACACACAGACACACACACGAAATATATAGACACATGAAATACACAGACACACACATGCACACACACTCACACACAGATACACACACGACAGCACACATGCACAGACACAGGCACACACAGATACACACATGACATACACAGATACACACACGACATACACACACAACAGACACACACACACACAGACAAGCATACACAGACACACACACGAAATACAGACATACCCACAGACACACGACATACACACACACAGAAACACACAGACACACAGACTTGCACAGACTCACACACACAAAATACATATAGACACACATGCACAGACACAACAGACACACTCACAGATACACACACAATACACACAGACACACCTACAGATACACACATGCACACAGACACACACACAGATATACAGACGCACACACAGACTCACACATGTGCACAGACACGTGGCACACGAAGCACACACTGTTTTTCATGTGGAAAAAAAAAACAGTAGTGCTCTCTAATAATGATGGTACACACATTTTCTCTCACTTAATGCCTTCTCTGCACATGCATTTTTGATCTATCCATTGAACAGCTCATGAGACCACGAGACATGTCTACACTGCACATACATGTAGGTACATGTAGCAACGTGTACACTGTAGTGTCATAGGACTGGTCCTTTAGGCATACATTGTGTCCTTATAGGTGACACAAATAGAGGACAAGTCATAAGGATATGCCATGATTGCAAACAAGCTCAAGAGGCTTCTGTTTATCTTGAGTGCTCATGGAATGATGAATATCGCTATCCATTATGTCTGTGTAAACCCTGACCTACCGCAATCAGCAATGATAGGGTAATTCATCGCCAGGCAGAAACATAGCCCTTCAAAAAAAAAAACTTACCTGCGTTGTACACCTTTTTCATCAAGAAGAGGCAGCACAGTGTTACGTGTCGCACTGTACTAATTTGTATGCAGTAAATTAAATGACTACTCGTAGAAGGTTATAGCAAGGCACAGTACGTACTTTGTACTTATGGTGAGGAACAGCAATCTGAGTTCATGTACACTCGTTTAATTCCCTGCATTCAATTAGTGCGACATGGGACACACAACATTGTGCTGATGGAAACAGTAGGCCTGTGAGACCTGCGATGAAATTATTGTATCGTTGCAGATTGTGAGGTCAGGGCCAGTGGTAAGTTTACACAGACATATCAATTGCAACTAGTAACGATATTAATTATACTGTACTCCAGAAAAGGCTTTTCAAGGTCAGACGAGCACTTGTTCAGAGTGCTAGATGAGTGTACTAAGAGAAGAGTATACGTCTGCTTGCAACAATACAGAGGAAACACACAGAGATTGGTACAGAAATTGAGAATGAATCAGTGGCCTCTTAAGCTGCTCAATCAAATAGAACTTCTTGATGCATGTGCAGAGAACGGGTTCAGAGGAAGTCTTACATATGGGTGTGCTGTAATTATTAGAGTTTTGTGTTTGTGTGTGTGTGTGTGTGTGTGTGTATGTGTGTGTGTATGTGTGTGTGTGTGTGTGTGTGTGTGTGTGTGTGTGTGTGTTGTGCTCAGGATGTACAGATGCATTTGCACAACATATACACATGCATCAGGGTGTGAACCAACATGAGGGCATGTTCATGTACTCTGTGTGCGCTAAATATTGTATGGGCAAAAAGAGACAAGTCTCTGCAACTGGTACACAAGCCACATAGCTGAGTAGTGGAGGCACAAAGAATGATAAGACGTTCAAAGATCAAGGATTTTGCCAAACAGGAAAGCTTTATTACACACAGGCGCTGATCCAGGATTATAGGAGGGGGGGGGTGGCTAGAGGGTAGGGGCCAGCAATCCTCAGCAAGGGGGTCTGGGGGAGCGCTGTAAGCTCCCCCAGCGGGGTCTGGGGCTCCGCCCCAGACGCCAACGGTTTTTTACTTCATCACGCTCAAAACGCTACAC
The DNA here is from genome assembly GCA_013339895.1 of Ephydatia muelleri. Lineage (NCBI taxonomy): Eukaryota > Metazoa > Porifera > Demospongiae > Spongillida > Spongillidae > Ephydatia > Ephydatia muelleri. Next base: position 10,864,963 of record JABACO010000002.1, on the reverse strand, counting down.
AATGAAATTTTATCACAAATTAAACTTTATAACTTGCATGTACTACGGGGGATTTATCGTCGAAAACACAGTGAATCATTATCTCGCCCAAACGCTATGACAATCTATGAATGAATATAAATAAGACCATCTATGAATGAACGGTGGTGATGAATAAATATGAGCATCTATGCATGTCAATTAATTGATACATTTGTACATTGCACATCCATGATCCCTGCATGGACGTCGATGCGCATCATAGATACTTTGAGAGTACCTATTATGCGGATCAATATCCACGGCGACGCCCTAAGCCTTATCGTATCAAATAAAATTGATTCGTATGCGTTTTTTGGAGTTGATTTGGCCTGCTGTTTCTCATCGTATCAGCGTTTTTTGGAGTTGATTTGGCCTGCTGTTTCTCACCGTATCAGCGTTTTTGGAGTTGATTTGGCCTGCTGTTTCTCATCGTATCAGCGTTTTTGGAGTTGATTTGGCCTGCTGTTTCTCATCGTATCAGCGTTTTTGGAGTTGATTTGGCCTGCTGTTTCTCATCATATCAGCATTTTTGGAGTTGATTTGGCCTGCTGTTTCTCATCGTATCAGCGTTTTTGGAGTTGATTTGGCCTGCTGTTTCTCATCGTATCCAACAGGGGTAATACTGATGTCGAAGAGCAAGTCCATTTTGGACTTTTTCAAGGTTAACTTGGAAAGTGAAAAAGTTACACATGATTCTCCAGAGGATCATGATCACTCTGAACCATCAGTGTCTGGTCTAGTACCGCCGGTAGCTGGCGGCGTTGCTTCGGAGTCCCTGGTACTGGATGATACAGATTTATTACACGAAGGTCTAGATATAAATCAGCATGCAAGTGACGAGTGTAAAACCCCCTCTGAACTTCCTAAAACTCTGGAGTGCTTGCCAATGGAAGAAGACCCTTCTCAGGATGCTCTACAAGGTCCTTCTCAGGATGCTCTACAAGTTCCTACTCAGGATGCTCTACAAGATGCTATCAGACAGTTAAGAAAACTAAATGACAACGAGAAGTATGAGTTACTGATATCTGAGCAAAAGGGACTTGCAGATGCTGACTTAAATACTATATGGTTTAGTGTTGCTGAAGGAAGGAAAAGGAAAAGGATTCAATTTCAGAGACGTTGGCTGCAAGATTATAAATGGCTTCGATATGGTACATCTCAAGAATTTCAGGGAGGTTGGTGCCTGCCATGCATTTTGTTCCTAACTGAAAGTGAAAAGAGTAGTTTGGGTGTTTTTGTATGTTCACCATTTACAAATTATAATAAGTCCAAAGAATTACTTGAAAAACATTCCAAAAAAGATTTTCACTTACGTGCAGTTGATCGTGCATATGAATTTAAGAAGACATGGTTAAATCCAGCTGGAAGAATTGACACGCACATTATGGATTGTAGTGCAAAGAACTTTATGTTAAATTCCAAAGTATTGCCTTTAATTGTTGAAGCCATTCTTTTGTGTGCAAGGCAAAAAATAGCATTGCAAGGTCACCAACAGGACAAAATAGATTTTGCACTTCCTGCAATGAGAAATGAAGGGAATTTCATAGCTATGCTACGATTACTATCCAAAAACAATGCAACACTGCATGAGCATTTGACATTTGGTGCAAAAAATGCCAAGTATACCAGTAAAACAATTCAAAATGAAATTTTGGGAATTGCTGCTGATCAGATTCGTGGGTTTTATCGAAGCTGTCTTCACCGTTGTTCACATTTTTCACTTATAGCTGATGAGGTTACTTCACATGGCAAAGAAATTTTATCAGTTTGTTTGCGGTTTCTTGAAATTGACCACAACAATTTCCATGTGAAACCTGTAAAACACGAAGTTTTACTTGATTTCCACTTTCTTGAAAGAATAACTGGTCAATGTATTGCTGAGAATATTTTACATGTTCTGGAGTTGCATAATATTGATATAAGAAATTGTCGAGGACAGGCATATGATACCACTGCTTCCATGAGTTCTAATGGCGCTGGAGTACAAGCATTCATCAGAGAAAGGGCACCTGATGCAGAATTTCAAGGATGCTGTTTACACAGTTTAAATTTGGTCATATGCCATTCATCGCAAATTCAAGCTGTTCGAAACATGATGGACAGTTGCCAACAAGCATACTTTTCTTTCACAATTCACCGAAGAGACAGCGTTTCTTTGAACATGTAATCAGCTGCTTGTACCCATCCGGTTCAAGAACTAAAATTAATGGGTTGTGCAAAACAAGGTGGGTAGAGAGGCATAACACATTCACAACAATTCTTGGGCTTTACCCATATCTTGTGAAAACATGGGAACACATGTGCTATCCATGTGAGAATGATAGCATTTATACAAATGGAAACAATTGGAACTGGGATTCTGAGTCTCGCAGTTCTGCAAATGGATTAAAACACACATTCACCAGCTTTGAACATGTTGTGTCTTTCTTTCTGGCAAAAGAGCTTCTTGAACCTATACGCCCAATTGCTGAATGCTTACAAGGAAGACTGCAGGAAGTGTACTTTGGTTACAAGAAGATAACTGAAATCATGAAGCATTACAAAACACTCAGGGAAAATGTACACACTGAGCACAATAGAATATATGGTAAAGCACTGCTTTTGAGCACAGAAATAGGTAGTGAAGAAGGAATGCCTCGAGTAATAAGAGGACGGCAGACGAGACCAAATCCAGAAGTTGCTTCTGCATGTGATTATTGGCGTGTTACAATCACTATTCCCTTTTTGGATTCTATTATAAGTGAAATGGAAAGTAGATTTGCTGAAGACAAAAGGGCACATTTTGAACTTTGTGCACTCATACCTGAGGTTATCAGAGAACAAGATGTGCAAGCAACATGTAACATTTTGAGTTCAAAGTGGAAACATCTGTTACCTGAAGAAGGCAACTTTGAGAGTGAGCTCGCCAGATGGAAAGTTCATTGTAATGGTATTTTTGGAGAAAGAAGTATTACGGAACTACTTTGCCAGGATGCTGATCCAATCTTCTTTCCCAATGTACGGGAGCTACTTTGTATCTTGGTTGTACTTCCTATTGGCAGTGCAGAAGCTGAGAGGTCATTTTCCTGCCTACGACTGATACATTCATGGCTTCGTTCCACCATGACTATTGAAAGGCTAGGAAATTTAGGAGTGTTAGGTATTCATGGATTTGATTTTCCACTATCTGTTGACCAAATATGCCAATCATTTACACAAATGCACCATAGAAAGTTGTGTAGTGAATCAGTGTTGTATGAATAAATCACAACTTTCATATGATGTTTTTGTGTAAATGATTGACATATTTTGTAACTTAGTATTATCATGCAGTTTAAAGATGTGCACTGGCAACTATATAAATGCTTACATTGATTTTTCTTTTGTGCTATGTACTAGTCACAATTATTATGCATGTATCAAAATAAACATCTGATCACACAAAAAAACAAAGCGTCATCATCTTTTTTTCACCCCTAAATGGAAGCTGTTGAACAGAAATGCTATTAGCCCTCAAACAAAAATTGCTGATAGTTCTCAATCATTATTTTAGTATTCGTAAATAATTATTTGAGGAAGAGGGGGGGGGGGGGGGGGGGGGGTGGCTAGCCACCCTATCCACCCTCTCTGGATCAGCCCCTGACACAATTGTACTTAACTACAAAAGATGGATGTGAGTGTGTAAGAACTTAAAGTGTTATGCACGTTGCAGGGACCCTCCACACACACACTACAAATTTTTGGCCAACTGTATAAATTTAAAAATCTCATCAAGGAATGATAGCCGACAACAACTTTTTCGATGACAACATCGTACGCATCATGATTAAAAATAAATTCGTGCATCTCTACATGTAGACTTGTATATTTAATTATTCAAAAGAAATCAGCCCCCCCACACACACACTTTTTAATATTGTGCCATGGGCTCAGTGCTGTGGTGAATACAGTGACATTCTTTGCCACATGCATACAGTGGTACGGGACACCAATCCTCAGTATGGGGGTACAATGCATGTACACTGAGAACTAATTCTTTGGGAGTGTACATGACATAGAGCTCTCACTTTAGAGACGGTACATACACGTATAGGTACATGTAGCTACGTGTGTGTGTCTGTGTGTGTGTGTGTCTGTGTGTATGTCGTGTGTGTATCTGTGTGTGTGTCTGTATGCGTGCGTGTGTCTCTGTGTGTGTCTGCATGTGTGTGTGTATGTGTATTTCGTGTGTGTGTCTATATGTTTGAGTCTGTGTGCATGTATGTCTGCATGTCTGTGTGTGCGTGTCTGTGTATTTCATGTGTGTGTCTTTAGGTGTGTCTGTGTATTTAGTGCATGTCTCTTTGTGTGCTTGTGTGTGTCTGTGATCTTGTGTGTGCGTGTGTGTGTGTGTCTGTGCATGTGTGTGCGTCTGTGCATGTGTGTGTCTGTGCATGTGTGTGTGCTTGTGTGTCCATGTGTGTCTGCATCTGTGTGTATGTCTGTCGTGTGTCGTGCATGTGTGTGTCTGTGAATTTCATGTGTGTGAGTCTGTGTCCATGTGTGTGTCTGTGCAAGTCTGTGTGTATGTCGTGTGTGTGTGTGTGTATTTCTGTGTGTCTGTGCATGTCTATGTGTGTCTGTGTCTGTGTATGTGTCTGTCATGTGAGTGTGTGTGCTTGTGTGGGTCTGTGCATGCCTGTGTGTGTGTCTGTGTCTGTGTGTATGTGTCTGTGTCTGTGTGTATGTGTCTGTGTCTGTGTGTGTCTGTGTGTGTGTGTCTGGGTGTGTGTGTCTGTGTGTATGTGTCTGTGTGTGTCTATGTGTATTTCATGTGTACCTGTGTGTCTGTGCCTATGTCTGTGTGTGTCCGTGTCCGTATGTGTGTGTTTGTGTGTCTATGTATCTGTATGTTGTGTGTGTGCCTGTGTGAGCGCTTTTGCATGTGCATTGCCACATTTATACAGTGGTGTGTGTGTTATGCAAGTGTGCAATGTATGTGTACATTTAAAGTACCAGATGGGGACACAATGCCTTGGAGACACGATGCATGTACAGAAAGCTTGGTACACAAATTTACATAGAATCAGTGGTCTGTACAAGTATGCACAAGTGCAGTTGAATAGACCCTTCCCTTTAAAGAACTCCGGACGTGACATCACTCATTAACGTATACTTAACCCAATTCGTGAAGTACGTTGATTAGTGATGTCACGTCCGGAGTTCTTCTTAAAGGGAAGGGTCTATTGAACAGAATGCATGTGCATGACAATGTTTGTGAGTGAGAGTGTTTGTACCATCATCAGACAGGTACATGAGTGTGTGTGTGTGTGTGTGTGTGTGTATGTGTGTGTGTGTATGTGTGTGTGTGTGTGTGTGGTTGTGTATAAGAAAATACGCCATACGATAGCGTACAGGGCCATGTACGCAACAATGCAAGTGTGTGCACAAGTGTACTATGTGTGAGCTGAAAGTTGTGTGAGACCGAAATCATTGCAATCGTAGCCGAGTGGGCGTGGCAGATATAAGACGATGATTTTAGCAAGATGATGGCAAATAGGAAAGCTTTATTACACGACTAGAGGATGATGCGAGTGCGTAGCAAATAGCCTTACGCGTGCCGTTTTGAATACTGCCGGCGACGTGGGAGGCGCAAGGTTATACTGTAACCATTCACTTGGATCCGTTAATTTGGTACGATCGTCTGGAAAACTGAGCAGTCTTCTTCTTCTTTTAATTTTCCCGCATAAACTCACTGCCTGAGTGAGACAAAAACAGTTGCGAACGGCTAGCTTAGTTTAAGGGAGAAATGGGCGGATCAAAGAAGTTATCAAAATTTATTGTGGATTGGGAGAATGGAACACGGGTTGCATGCAAGAATGGTGCAATCGAGCAGGAAATGTGCATTAACTTTGCACAGCTGTATCTCCGTGACGGATAGAGTAAAAATTAACGAACAGAACAAATCGATAGATATAGGACCTCTCTACCTACAAACCAAATTTGAAGCGATTTGATTACTCCTACCGAAAGTTATGGTTGGGTTTGAACCCGGTGGGGTATCGAACGATGCAATACTGGCACGGAGCAAGTGCAAGACCCCCAAATGGATTTCACCATAGAGAAATGATGTAGTATTATATGTTGAAAATAGGAAGTTTATACCTTTTACTGTTCGGAAGTTATAGTGATTCAAACGCAAGTAAAGTTTTTAACATTTTATTTATAGCGAAGCGCAATTTTCTCAGAAACTGTCCCATTTATTCAGAGTTTCTGTTTCATACCCCTGTTCCATACACAGTATGGGGGTAGCATATCAAATGTTTTTTACAACTTAGATTCTTAGTGCGGCACATTTGGCAAGATTTTTTAACATGTCCCCATATTTTTCCCGAATTAGCCCTTTGAATTGTAGAGGCGTTTTTTTTTTTTCAAATGTTCATGAAGTCAACGGGGTGAGTTCCTCATCACAAAACTCCACAGTCTATTACATCAAAACCTTAACGATCTACTGTTAGCTCCTGACAGAAACATATAGCTGATACACAAAGCAACTATTCTGCGCTTTTAAACGTAGGTCTTCGTATTTGAAAATTCGGTTCCATACTCTACAGAAGTATTCCTTCTTGTAGTGTCCCCGTCTCGTGCCCACAAAAATTGAAATACGGACGTACGTACGTTAGGCAACATTGCCAAAGGTTTGTTGCTACCTATTGTGCGCTGCCACACGATCATTTAAGTAATTTCTAGGCTACTGCATGGTGAAGCGGAGAAGCTGTGTTATGTACTAGATATAGTAGCAGCTTGTACATATATCCAGCCTCGTATCCATAACGCTTACCCGCGGCTGTCAGCTCTTGCTGGAGCACTATACTCCTCGGTCTGCACAGTGGCGTGCGCTTAAACCTTGAGCACTGTAGTGTGCATGTCGGCCTATGTTGTTTCTAAATAATTCACACAGTAGGGGGGGGGGGGGGGGGGGGGGGGGGGGAAGGGGTAGGTGTACGCCCCTAGAAGGCTTACTTGAACTATTCTGTCGCGTTTTGCTGTACATGATTTGACCCATTTTGGTCGCCAATGTTCAAATATGTACATTATCCCACACCATTTATAGGCACACGTGACACCATAATCGTTTGTAACCCTGTTAAGGGCATGCAATGTAACATATGCATGGACATATGTAGAAAGTTGGCGACTGACTCAATGAATGTTGTGTTGTGTATTGGACTATTGTATTCATTGTTATCAACAAGACCTTTCAATTGGTAGCAGAGAATGCAGAGAATTTCTGACAGACATGCTAGCTTGTTAGTTTATGTGTGTTTTAGTGTTTGCGTGTCAGTTGTGTCATGTCGAAAAATCGCCCATACATTGCCGTCATCTTGTGATTTATTTCTTTAATAGAGTTATCAGTATTTGTGCATGCTCATATGCATATCTGTGTATGTGTAAACATATGGACTAATTTTTGTTTGTGCATATTTATGTGTGTTCGCATTATGTGTGTTAGATTGTACAATAATGTGGACAACATTTCAACATTTCAGAAGCCCTTCGCTGCTGGCAGAACACACTGAGTGATCTTGAACCTGAATGTGCAATGAATGCAACAGTGAAGCCAGAACAGTGTAAGACTATAAGGCCGTGTGTGTACATGTGTATGTGTGTGTGTGTCATGTGTATGTGTGCGTGTGTGTGCATGTGTGTGTGCGTAGTTGAGTTAAATTATACATGTTGTCATTGCAGTGGCGCATACGATACCCACATCAGTAGTAAGGTTATGTTAATTTTCTATGTATGGGTTAAAGAACACTTGGTTACAAATAGGCCTATTAGTATACCATTGGGAAGCGTGATACCCATTATTTTTAGGCTTTGTTTATAAACACATGTGTTTGCGAGCTGTTCAGTTATTGCGAAGAACAAGGGGAGTGGTCCTGCGATGGTGTAGTGCATTACAATTGTACCATATTTTTTGTGATGATAATAAGGTTCAAAGAGGTCTGCGGCATCAGCCTTCTACATACATGTATGAGTGCTTACTATTAATAATAATGGCAGTAGAAATGGGTGTGCAGAGTGCAGAACATTTACTGATAGCTGAAATGTTGTGTTCAAATTTCCTATTACTCACTATCCCCCCTTCCCCGTATTCACAATTCCTTTTGAAGTATTTTCGTTTCTTTCTGCAAAGTAGAGAATTAGTCAACATCCTCTGCTCGGTTAGCATTATTTCCATTGCAGGATCTCTCTTGCATGAACTATGATAGCTTCTCTGGCTACGTCATTCAGTTTTTCAACACCTGTGCATGTGAGAGTAAAGTAAATTAGTTACGGCAATTTACACACTGCCTATACCTATACCTTGGCAGCTAAATTGTTTTATCTTTGATTTAATGACATCACTGTCTGGAGTCCAACTGCTTATGTTTGTGTGCAGCTCTTCAAAGTCCTAGTAAGCCCATAATATCTCAGAACAGAGCAAGGCTTGCTAATTTAGTACTATTTTCTCACATGTACCTTCCATAGTTGGGTAATGCATTCGCTGCAGTCTTGCGGCAAGATGTCTTTGAAATAGGCAGGTAGTTTGGAGAGAACTTTCCTCATCCCTGCTCCTCCTAGTGATGTCCAATCCAGTGCAGATGAACCAGAGTCCTTTCGCCAAATCTGAAATGGTACACCACATGCCTGGATGCTCTCCACTAACTTCTGGAGCATTGCCCCTTGGAGTGGATCTGCCTGCTTTTATTGACTTTGACATCCAACTGTACAACCTGCAATACTACATTCACAAGCAGAACATCCATAACCCATAATACGTAGGAACCAATGCAGCTCATCTGGAACAACATGGTCAAGGTCAATAGGTAGCAGTGGACAGTACTTCACACTGTATGATTCCCTTGAGTTGCAGGCACATGATTCGATATCCTCGATAGTTCTCGCCTTATGCTGTTTAGAAGCAAATAATAATAATAATACCTTTATGAGCATTGATAGTTATCTGGACACAGTGTAGCCTTACCGGTCAGTTGATGGTACCAAACACCATATGCAAGCATACTTTGAATTTGCTTGTCCAAAACCCAGAAACAGCAAGAACTACCAAAGCAGATAGGATTTGATCATATAGTGTGCATATTCACTCTACCTTTAGATCGCCTCCTAAAACAACTCCACCCAATACTGCTTTCCCTCAACCTCAATAATTTGTGATTCCATGAGGAGTCTTATCTCCTGGAGCAGTAGTTCAAGGGTGGTTGCCAAAATGTCATGACATTCTGGCATCTTCACTACTGCCACTGTGTGATTATCTGTTCCAAGGCTATGTCATGCAGCCAACGCAAAACTTATAACTAAGTTACCTTGTGATGAGAGCACACGTTGCTCCAGGTTAAGTATTGCAAATGATACTAGGAAGAAATTTGAGCACCTGCTAAACTTAGCACCATCACACTTAGTTTTATCCTAAATACTTCATGGTTGGAATCTGGATTCAGCTGAATCTGATAAACTAAGCAGTTAGGTACATCATGTGCTGCTGTACTTACAATAACTTCAAGTTTTTTGCAAGCCTCTCAGTTAGTGAGCAGTAAACTCCATGGATACATCTTGGTCTTCAAGGACTGATTGAGTTCACTGCGCACACGTTTAATCCGGTGGGATCTCTGAATGGTGGGTTGGACAATCGATAGTTCATGTTAGAACTTGTCGCTAACATTAAAACGATCCATGAGATATAGTACCTGTGTACATATGGATCTGAACATACATGTACAAATCCAATCAAAACCACATTTGTGCCCTTCCACAGAAAACATATGGAGCACTGTCATCATGTACATTTACAAGTGTGTGTGTATTTGCGTGTATGTTGCTTATCACAAACACACATACATTTGCACACATAAAACTTCTATAACTTCTAGACAACTAAAACATATATATAGCAAATTCACCCCTCATTTCCATATGCACATAATCTTGGTGATATACACACATACACACAAGCACAAGCACACACATACACACAAGCACAAGCACGCATATACACACACATCCTTAATTGGTGATAAAAAAACTAAGTGGTATTGTGGTTAATTATGGCATGTGCAAATGTAGGAGGGGCTAATCCTTGTGTGTGTGTGTGTGTGTGTGTGTGTGCGTGTGTGTGTATGTGTGTGTGTGCGCGCACGCGCGCGTGCTTGTGTGTGTGGCCATGGTGTGTGTGTGTGTGTGTGTGTGTGTGTAGACCTATCACCAAGATCTGTGCATATGGAAAGGAGGGGTTAATCCTTGTGTGTGTGTGTGTATGTGTGTGTGTGTGTGTGTGTGTGTGTGTGTGTGTGTGTGTGTGTGTGTGTGTGTGTGTGTGAATGACACATTTTGTGTGTGTGGTGTGTGTTGTGAAGCTTGTGTGTGCGTGTGTTGTGAAGCTTGTGTGTGTGCGTGTGATTCAGTTTTGCTTGTACCTTGCCTTTGGGGGGAGGGGGGGAGTATGTTGATGCTTGTGCTATATAATCTTGAAAAATATCATCACAGGGCAAAAGCAATGTAACAGCTTTCACAAGTAATGTGCAGTAAAGGTTAGTTTGAATCCCCGTGCTGGTGTCACATTCTAAGTATTGTATGTCAGCAGAAATTAAGGACATCTAAGTCTGTTTGCTGGGTTTGTGGAGGTTACATGTAACCAAATAATGTTATGGTACTCATTCTTTGTTTGTACTTTCTGAAAGAAGTAATTTTTGGCTATTGCAGGTTACCCAGTGGGATACACATTTGTATATTGTCTTGGGCCTTGCCAAGGTCCACCATCAGATGTCAGCAATACAGATATCCAATGTCTTCAGGAGCTGGCATGTAAGCCTATAAGGCACCTGAAATGTGTTTTGAATTTAGAAGGTCCACACTCGTCAACATATATTCTTTTGGCTGTGTGATGATAAGAATTGTTCCAGAATAAAAGGGTGTGGGGTGATGTGGTGGATGGAACACAAAAGATATCCCTGATGGTACAAGAAGATCTGCACTCAATTTGACCCCACCAAAAGACCCTCTGCTGCTGACATATGGAGTACTGTATGTTCTGAGTTTGTTTAGTGTTGACATATGCAGCACATGTACTTATGTTTACTCAATGAATTACAATTGACAATGCTTTATGTACACAAAGTGTACATGAAACAGTGTTAAGAAGGAATACATGTAGTCAATGTATTCAATACTGTGATACCAGCAACTAAAGAGTTCCAAATTCATGTGGGTTCAAAGCTGCATACATTAGTAGACCCTTCATCCCAATAAGAGGGTGTGGCTGTGTAACTAGATAGTGGTAACAAATACATATGAACGGACGCAGGCAGACATTATGAACAGGAAAATAGTAAGTATGGTTTCAAAGTCTTATGTCTACGCTCTAAATACACACATGCAGACAAAGAATATGGCACATGCTGACTTGATATTATCGATCAAGGCATACCTTCGTAGGTCGTAGTACTATCTATGGTAGTTATACTGGAAAGTGCTAATGAATCACCTTTCTCCTGCGTGTAAGCGTATCAGTGCACGTGCCTAGCCTACGGCAACACGCCTCATTCATCGAGCTGCAAGCAGGCTAAACGAACACAACCACCACTATAATAATATGGGTCAAAGGTGTCCATGACAACGTCGTGTATAGTAATAGCCTTCACCATAATACATTAGTAGTGAGCTAGGATGGGTGGGGAAGGAGGCTAGCAGGCCCAAGCTAGTCTCGTACCTAGACCCAAATGTACGTAACGATGATCATCGCTTACTGTTGACATCACGTGATGTCATACTGTAAGCGATGAGCAGGCCCGTAGGTGGGGAGGTATTACGCAATGACATTCGTTTATGAATAAATTATGCGCGGTAGAAATTAGTCTTGATTTTAGTTAAACAATGGATAATGGAACAATTATTTTTTTAAAGTACATATGTCATAATCAGATCGATTTATAAACGTGTTTAAAATTCAATTTGAAAAAATTCGCAAGATGACCGCCGATGTACATGTATGGGCGATTTCTCGATATGCATTTTAGTAACTTGAACCTTTAGTAATTGTCCTTCCAGCTGCCATTATGCAATATATTGTTCACAAGTGTACCATCGGTAAAACCACATGGGTTATAACTTAAAATGTTGGGGTGTCTTAATACAATGGAAAGGAGCTACAGAATGAGTCTGGACACACACCCTTCTGTTTAAAGCAGGGAGTCTGGAGGGATGCCCATGCCACTTTGTTAATTTACGTACCATCCATCCATCCATCCATCCATCCACCCACCCACCCACCCACCCACCCACCCACCCACCCACCCACCCACCCACCCACCCACCCACCCACCCACCCACCCACCCACCCACCCACCCACCCACCCACCCACCCACCCACCCACCCACCCACCCACCCACCCACCCACCCACCCACCCACCCACCCACCCACCCACCCACCCACCCACCCACCCACCCACCCACCCACCCACCCACCCACCCACTCACTCACTCACTTTACCACCTACGGAACTTGCTAAATAGACGTAATGTGATTAATGACGTCAAAAGGATATGAATGCATGTGGGGAGTTCTCTGAGCTGATTGTCACTGCTCATATACATTGCTGCAGCACTGAATGGCTACAGGAGAATAGCATTGATTCAATGTTTGAAACAATTCCCAGTTGTGAGCTCTCCTCAGCTCTGAATACTATAGCTGAGAAAAAAACTGATGGCGATATTGATATGAGGTTTCCACCACAACCACAAAAGAATTATAGATCTTCTGCACAGAATGTTGACCATGTCTTGGAATATGTCAAGGAAGTACTGACATTAGGCCTTTTCTATGTAGAACATTTAGATGCTATAAAAGAAGGAGATGGATACCGTTTGTTACAATGCTGGAAATACTGGTTGTTAATTTCCAGCGTTCTGGACACACTGAGTACTGCTATGAAGCTATTACCTTTCTAGTTCAATTTTACTACTTCCTTCCTCCACACTATGTTGAACAACTGTTATGAAGAAGATTTGTGTGCACTCAAGACAAGGTCAGACATAATATTCCTGCAGATTTGCATATGGAGCATTTTAAACGTTTGTGTAAAGCTTTAGTAACGCATCTGGGTGCCAAAAAAACCCCTAAAGCCATTGTTCGTGTTAGCAAAGCATTGCATCCACTGCAAGAAATTTGATGCAGTACATGGCATTAATCAATCTGGAGCTCACACATGCCACACACAAATCAAGGATATGCAGAAAGCTATTAATGAACTTGTACACTGTAGTCTTAAAGATCTTGAACTATGAACGATGTAAAATAAATACCAAGTTTGCCACAATGCAATGCAACCAGTTGCTATCTTCAATCAATGTTCAGAATTAAATATATGGAGGAAGTCTACATTCTCAAACTTATTACATGACTCCAATCTGACATAGTGTTATTTCATGCACAATAAAATTTATCCTTAGATAATTAAAGTATCCATATTAATTTGATCAAAAACTTCAATTCGATTTTAAAAGGAACTCATTACATATACAGTCAGAACATGTACATATAATTGCACACACATCACAATTGGCAATGGAATTCACATGTTTCTAAAAAGAATGCCAGTATTTTCCATGAAGGTACAATTTCAATTCAGCAGATATGAAAGCGGAGCTGCTGTCTTTTCACCTGACGTACAGCAAAGCACTCAAAGACCTACCATCATAACCAGATCGATCACATTCTTGAATGAGATATGATGCTGGTCCCCAATGGATTAGTTGTTTCACATCCTGGCTCGACAAGACCCATTCCAAATGCAATAGTACATACAAGTATGCGAGGGGTGGTGTTGCATTACCTATGTATACATGTACATATCGTTGGTTTCCTCCTTCAATCTATTCAGGCAACCCAGGAGGAGACTCACCAGTGCTGGACAGCAGTCTAGATGAGCCTCCCTGTCCACACTGCCTGTTTGGACCCTGCATTTATCAGCAGGCCATGCACCAGTGTTCCTGACTGCCATGTCCCTAGCAAATGATAAAAAGAGGTTTAGACTGCATGTGCCAGCAATTCTGGCAGCTATTGAGAGACCTGGAGCTCGGGGACCACCCAACATACCTGGGGAGACAGGGATTGGTGACACATCCATCCGATTGAAGGAGATAATGCCCAAATTTGTATAAAATGTATATAATTCAACATACCTTATTGAAGGTGAACTGATAATCTCTTTTCCACACAGGAAATCAAAAGCAGATATTCAAACCCTCTGGGTGTTCCATACATAAACTAGGTCATCATTTGTACGTGTGTAATAAGTTATTCTGCCTGTATTTTGTTGTGTATCATGTTGTTGACCAGTACCTTATATCAAATGGTATGATGCTCTGATTCTTGAACATCTGCGTATTATTGCTAGCTTGTTGCTGTCCATTCATTTTACATAAAACATCATCCCATCATGCACACATAGCAAGTGGAAACACTCATCCAAGCTATGTGCAAATAGTGGAAATGAATGTACTCAAAGCTTTCCAATAGTTTAGTAGCTGAAATAGCACGATCAGTATAAAGTATTGCCCATCCTACAGTGTTTTACTAGATCAGTACGACTTCGCCACTTTTATCGATCTTGTAGTCTTCACAAGTTTAGGCTAGGAAAGCAGTTCTCTAGTAGTCCCCTATCAAACCGCACACTCACCAGGTCCTGATTCAATATACCAGGGGATGTCTACTTGCAGGCTTTGTGGCTGACCTTAGGCAGGTCATCGACCACCACAATGTGGAAGGTAAAGAATTCTACAGCATTCATATCCCAACCAAGAGTCCGTCAAGAGCCACGACCACAAGTTCAAGATCTACATGGGAGACTAAGAAGTGATTGTTTTGCTGTCATAGTAACAACAACATCACAAATGTGCCTACATCTTTGGCTAGTCATTCGTGGATTTTGGTGCAGTGCAAACATAGTATTACTAAATCTTCCAATACAAATGTAATTCTAAAAAGAACTCTTTTGGAGCAACGACAGGGACATCAATTCAGTAAGTGAGACCTGTGGCTGGTAGTAACATCTGGGCATCAAACATAATAAAAGCTATTGGGAATCACATACAGATATAGAACTTCAGTTATAATGTTCATCATCACTTTAACCAATCATTGGCTCGATACACTTTGCTATATTCATATAGGAGCTTATTTTCTACCTCAAACGACTGAAGAGTGTATTATTCTGAGCCACTTCTCATCCTTTAAGCTTTATGACAAATTTTGGGACAAATTTATGATGAATGATTAATAATACGTCACGGTAGTGCAATTCGTACGCCTGCATGTACATTTGTGGCTTGCAATATTTGTTATAACCTTTAGGGATGGTGGAACTTGGCCATACACTGATGATAACTGTTACACGAGGCTTGTGCGCGAACACAACACTCTACCGTCTGGGGTTTTTTAATAGCTATAGGCCTTTTTGCGTATAGCAGCGAGAACTCAACAACCTAGACTATAGCCGCGCTGCCTTGTGACTAGGCACTTTGATATGGGCCGGGGTATCTCTCGACAGAAGTGTGTTGGTTCATGGAGAGTATCAAAAAAAAAGGGGCACTGAAATCAGCTGTCGACAAAGGTGGAAGAACCAAACGAACCTATCGTTAGTGAGCGTGGCAGCATGTGCGAGTAACGAGCGAATGATATTTTTAACAGTATCGTAACCTGATCGACGTAACCGAAGGGTACGTCTGTGATGTGACAGCGAAAATGCTTAATTCTAAAGCTATATGTTTGACTGCATGAAGAGCGGTGAGATCGATCACGTGATGCATATGGTGTGGGTTTACGTACCAGAATAAATAAATCTGCTAATGTACTAGTGCATTCATGCAATTAATCAACCGACGGTATTGACCATACGGTACCACTATTGAATTTTAGTGTAGTGCTTGCGAGTTGCTGGTCTTTTCACAGAGTCAGAGTGGCTTCATTTCAAGCAACAACAGCGCTACCCTTCGGCGGATGACAATCAGTGGCGTAGCTGCAATGCTATATACAGCACCTTCAATTAAATCTGTATTTTTACTACCTGTCAAGCTGTACCCTCACTTTTCATGGTCTTTACTATAGCTGCTACTACTCCAGCTCGTACTCTTACTCCGCTGCATCGAACTACTCAAATTGATATCAATCCCCAATGTACCGCTTAAACCTGAGCAGGATGCCAGCCAGCGTAGAGTGCACGTGACTATTTGTATACACTGCAGATCATGCAAGTCTAGGCAGATGTGTGGAACCTAGTCGCAGGTGGTATTTTGTATGGTGTTCGTGTTGCAATGAGCAAAAAATTCGTAGTCAACTTAAAACTACATGGAGTTACAACCTGTCAAACGGAGCGTAAATGCATGCGTAGGTATTATTAGGTAAACGTTTACTATAGCTTAAATACACATTTCTGTATTAATTTGTATGTACGCAACATGTGGCTAGTAGTGTAATTCAACTTTCAACCAGTCTAAATTTCCCAAGTAATGTCTGGCGCTGCAATGCTGCAAGAATCCGAAGAAGCTGCATCCATCTTGCCCTGCTCAGTTACAAATACAACATGCATTGTGGTAAAGAAGTGTCGGTTATAATCGCCGGGCCTTGCATACACATCACTATAGTGATCCATGTGCAGCTAGAAATGATTAATGGATAATCACTAACGAGTTAGCGCCGCTGCTGTGGTTTCGTTCTGCGATGTACATGTACATGTATGCATATAAATTACTAATAATTTACTAGTAGAGACTACTGAACCAACTAATAAAAGGCTGTCAGGAGTTGGCTGCTGATGATCTCGTAATGTATATCAGAAGACCACTTGAAGCAATTAGAGGAGATTCTGAACCTTATTGGAAAGGCAAGGCTAACTGTAAAAGCTAATCAGTGCCAGTCTGGGATGATGCAATGTGTTTACTTGGGGCATGTAGCTGGATTAGGGTTCGAAATTGACGAGCTTTTAAAATAATATAATTATGTTTCGCTCGCCCTCGTGAGCTAGCATGCTCAGACTCATCATTACTACATTATTAATTAATGAGCAGAATATAAATTGTACTATTATTATCATACGACCGTTATGGAATAATTCTAAAAGTATAACGAAATGACTTATAATTTTTCGATAAATTCAATGATAACTAAATTGGTTTATGAATAAACTACTGTATGCAAGATAGAAATTAAAACGTTGCCTTGATTTCAAATAATACTACTGTATGAAAACACACATATTATAACATCTGTTCAAAATTGTATTAGAAAATAAAAGCATGATGACCAGCTCATGTATGGACCATTTCTAATACATAGTCTGTGTCACTTTCAAGGGCTATACCGGTCTGAAGTGCTAAACCGGTCTGATGGGCTATACCGGTCTGAATATGCAATTAGTACAGTTAAAAACACTTGGTCGACATCATTACGGATGTTTTGTAATACACGCAACCACTCCCTTGTTTACCATATTTGTCGAGACTGCGCCCTCAGTGAGATCATTCGAAGAATCAAGAGATGGACGGTGAGCGTAGGGTCAGAGTACGATTAACATAACTCCAAATCTTGAGCTTTTCCTCACCATTCATTGGGTTGTGCAATTAAGTCTAAAGTGTACATGTATGCCAGCTAAAACGTTATACATATATTGATCGCCACGTATATATATTTGATCGCCACGAACGTCTTCGTGTCTCGATCTTATATTAGGTTTCCCCAGTGTGTTGCTCAGTGATAGTTTACAATGCATGATAATAGAGTGGCTGTGCTATCAAATTCCTCATCTCTGAGCTGGTCCTGATGCAATGCAGTTCTTAATCTTAGAGTGGACAGGATGGCCCGATATCAATATGACGGTCTGACGCGATATTTGCAAGTACGGGCTAAGTGCGAAATGGGCTTAGACTGCATGGGGAGGTTGTACATGTCAGGGAACAATCGAGCAATGGATTTGTTCCTACTGCAAGATTTCAGTAATAAAATGACTCTCAACCTTTCAGCAAGAAATCGTCATAGCCAACCTCTAGTTGCAATGTATATATATAACTGACTTACATGTATACAACGACGGCTCACAGCTAGTTCAGATTGAAACTTATCATCGATGCTTTCAGCGATAGCAATTCCGTTGAACGGTGTTCCGTGCCGTATCGCCGGTTTCCGGTCAAACACCGTGGCGTGTTTTGAGCGTGATTCTAACACGCCGTATTAAATTCGTAAACACCCCGTTTTCGTCTTGAAAGCCGGCTAAAAGAACGGTAGTGAGTCGTAATAAATGCACAGAGGTTGTTACTTCGTGAATGCTAAAATGGCGTATTCAACGTATACAAAAAGTTGTGCATTCTCTTCTACCATTGCAAGGGCTATAGTTTGCCATACATTCAAAAGTGAAGGGCGAGGACATGGTGGCTTCTCGACGTGGAAATTACAAGTTCATAAAGCGCTTCGTTGAGACAGATATAGAGCATAGAAGGCGTCGTTGCGGAGTGGTAGCCGTCGAAAATAACGCCTGAGATTAAGCGCTTCGTTGATGAGCATATGAGCGAGTCACGTTTTTAAACACGTTGCAACGTGTTCTCACCTCCGTGCAACGGTTAGTATAAATATACGGCGTATGTGTTGGTCAAACGTAGCTGTGCCGTAACGTAATACGGTTACGCTGTGCAACGCGTACGTGTATATGCCATTACAATGTTACGGGACTTTTGAACTTTTTTTTTGACAGCTAAGCTTACTGTAAGTACGAGTTCGAGTTCTATGATCTTTGACGGTCTTCCACCGGCAAAACAAAGCTATATTAGATCGAACAAATCAGATCAGACGCACAACTTCAGACACAAAGACACATGACAAATGTCACCGGCTGCTGTAGAAAGCCTGGGACCTTACTTACGCGAGTACATGTACAGTAAACAGCTAAACCACTTATGTTATTATGTCATTGTCATTACACACACAATACATGTCCATCCTATAGCGGTACAACCGAGATATTAGCCTCACGTGCAGCAACACTAGTACCCTCCCGAGCCTACCCTCACCCAGGCCAACTCCTGCCCACATGGTACATGCATGCGCGCATCCTGTTTAGATTACGTCGGAGTACATCCGCATAAGATATACCCTTCGGTGTTATAGACTCTCGAGTTTAACGTAGTTTCAATACGGAGGTAAGAATGAATGCAACATTTGGTCTGCTTCTTAACACCTCGTCCCATAGAAGGTAATCATTTGTCTGCTTGTATCGTGTTTTGGTAGCACACGACAGGACTGTCTACTAATCGTGCGCGTGCTATAGAGGTCGCATAAATACTGTACGATGATATAATAGCATGCCCTTCTTCATCATCACCATCAGCTGTATCGTCAGTCTCATTCCTACTCGCCATTTAAAATGAATATTCATGAACTAGAAGCGTCACACTATAACATGTAGGTTTCTAGCCCATGAATAAATCACTAATCCTTGTCAGCAGATGTTTACATCACAGCCCCCAACGGTGGATCTGCAGAGGCCATTGGCACATAGGCCATTGGTCAGGCCTATCCAGATAAAGACAAGTATGAAATAGAATATTGGGCAAATCACAAGATTCCCTGCAAATTAAGGGGCTAGACGATCATATTGAAATTCATGCTACAACGTACTCTTTTCCAGACTGCATACAAATTGCCTGGATTGCAATAATAATAGACCACATATTCAAAATTGTTGCACATTTGGCTCTGTGCTATCAATGTCAGCTGACACTCTTTCATCTTTATTACATCCACTCAACATATGACCAGCTGCAGCATTTGGCAAGTAATACTTGCTAACGCAATTATGACCCACTAGAACCATATACGCTGCAATATTGTGAAGTCCCATTCCCAGCGCTAGCCTTCTTTAAATCAAGTCAGCAGAGCAAATTAATATTTTCAGCAGTAAAGAACCTGATAAGATTAATTATGACACATACAGATATGTAATGTACATGTAAATGCACATATTTGCTACTAATTACAAGTCCCAAGATATGATTTTAACAGTAAAATGTACACAATCATTCTGATTTGGCAGTTACTCCACATATTGGAATTCAGAGCACCAAAGAGCCACAGGCAGCAACATCAGTGATCACCAATGTGCAGCTATCTGATTCTTCACAGCAGCCTATACAGTTTCAGACCACAGCAGGACCAGTGCGGCCTTTATATGGAACCTGGGTCAACAACAGTATTACATGTACATAGAAAATCCGCACCAGGAACATGTACAGGATCTGACAAAACGGCATATGCAACCCTTCCCACACAGCCACATCCAACATCTTTCACCCCACAGCTTTATGGTGGAAACGTTTTGTCCACACCTCAGCAAGTACTTGCAATCTCTGTTGTACTTATCAATAATTGTACTTATCAATGATTCATTGCATTCTTACATGCTGGTAATTTTAGCAAGTAATGGTAGTCCAGCAACAGCCGACGTCAGTCCCAGCTGTTGGACCAACTACTAGAGACAACTACCTCACTCTGTCTGTTGTAATGACAGTTTTGGTCCTCCTTGTTGGAGGCTGGCCGTCGCTTTCATGCACCATTTCTGCATTATTGGTCTCATGCAATGTAAGGTAGTTGATTGCTGCATTACTTTAACACTGTTTCTCTCTTTCTTTTATCCATCAGGCAAAGGAAGAAGAAAAACGAGGTAACATCGCAGCTGCCAGGGCAAAGGCTAACATATCATTGGGCCTCAACATTGCTGCAGTTGTGTTTGTTGTGGTGGTATGGAGTGTTGTGGCCATTCCAGTAGCCGTGACCGTTAGTGCCCAAACACCAGCGAGAAGCCCATACTGCTATCCAGTCACTTCAAGTTATTACTATTGCTACCAGTCAAGTTGTTACATGTATTTTCATGGTCTGAACTACAACTGCTACTACTCCAGCCACTACTCTACCTCTGCCTCATCGAACTATAACACAAACGGATATTATTCCTTCTACGAACAATGCAATCCAGACTATCACATGACCTGTGTATAAGCCTGAGCCGGATGCCACTGCCAATGTAGAGTGCACGTGACTATTTTTATACTGCGTATCATGCAAGTTTAGTTTTACGGTTAGGGTTAGGGTTAGGGTAGTACCTAATAGTGCTATACTTTTTTGTGGCTCTACATGTGGTTTGCATTATATAGTGACATCATAACACTAATAGTTAATGTAATGGTGGTGGCTAATGGGCATGACAGCACTACTCTCATTCGGGAGGAAACCAAGTCATGCATGCACCTGTATATATAATAATATGGGATCGTTTTCGTAAAAAAGACCTATGTGGCATACATTATTAAATTTCAATGTTTGCATTGAAATGTATGGCTAATTAAAAATTCAGAGCCTTACAACTCCTTGATAGATACTCCGATCCCCAGTGTGTAAAGGACATTTCAGACTTCTAGAATATTTTTTAAAAATGGAAATCTTAAAGAAACATGCGTTAGGTCCTTTTTCGCGGAAATATAATGCGGTCCTATTGCTACCAGAGCTGTACTATGATATTTATTATGGCTGTTACTACTCCAGCTACTACTCTTACTCTGCTGCTTCGAACCACAGATTGATCAATGCAATGCAAACTACGAACTGACCTGCATTCCAGCCTGAGCCGGATGTCAGCCTGTGTAAAGTGCACATGATTAGTCATGCAAACATGTGAAACTGTATACCTAGGTGTTATCCTTGTGTTGTGGCCTTGTGAAAGTGGCTGTGCTCATTTGTAGAGACTAGGTTTATACCAATAGTTAACCTAATTGCTAAAGCCGATGTTTATGACTGCAAAGTTCGCGTTTGGAAATTTGATCTTACACTTCTGCATTGCATCTTAAAATGACACAAATCAACAAGTATAGCATCAGATAAGTTTGAAATGCTTGATTAATGTACAGTGTTTTCAAGTGTAGACCATATGGGGCAAGATATAAGTTTAAATGACATTCATGTCCTTTCCTGTACGATGCATAATCAGCATACGGGCATATGAGCATTATGCCTCATCCTGTACATTGCGGGTAGTGGATTGCGGGCAATAGACACTGCGTTTATCTCCTAGTAATCACCTTGAATTTGCTGTGTTCAACTGGAAAATAATGACTGAACCAATAGGTGCTTCATGTGAAAGCAGCAAAGGGCAAATTAGATCACGACATGACACTATTGAAAAGATCTATCGGCTGAAACCATAGTAAGAGAAAGAATATATTTTACATTGCTTGATATCCAGTTCGCTTTTTCTCTATATAACATTTCCTTCTCTCTGTAATATAGAATTCAGATTAGGCACTGATGTGTCCCCAATCGTAACATGTTTCTGAGTTTCAGCACTTTATCAACATAGTTTACAAATTACACTGGTTTAATCTGGACAAACTCTGGTCACTTCCCCTTTTGCTAATGTAATGCATACACAGGAAATAGGTAAATGAGAAGAACATTTACATGCATACAAGTGACTTCTTATATAACATAAAAGAGCAGATCACGTGTCATGCTAAAAAAAAAGTCCAACATCCAAGCCTTTCAGGAGGCTGTCTTCTGCGGCTAGAATGACGCAGAGGGACCGTTCAACTTGTTGAGGGTCCGTGTCATCATCGTCATCCTGCTCACCAACTTCCTCTACTGGGTCTTCATGATTACGTTCTACTGGCTCTTGAGTTTCATCGTCAGCTGGTGCTAACTGTGCAGCCTGGTTCTGTGGCACTACCACCATGTCGTACATTTCTTCATTCACGTCGTGCGGTGGGATGGTCTCCCTAGCTGGTACATCACCCTGCTGTGAAGGACCTGCTTCTTCTGTATGCTCCACCCTGTGCAAATATGGCTTCAACATGTCAAAATGTACTGTGTACAGTTTGTGAGGACTGACATCTTGTTTGATTTTGTATACACAATTATTTAGCACATCCACCACTGTGTATGGCCCCTTCCAAAATCTATGCAACTTCAGCTTACGAACGTGTACGACAGCACCTTTCTGCTGAGCAGAAAAGACATAAACTGTTGTACGACACAAAGTATGGCTACACAATGCAGCAGTACCACGGGGGTATTCTTAGAATACCCCCGTGGTACTGCTGCATTGTGTAGCCATACTTTGTCCCCTTTAACAAAAGGGTTACCTGCAACCTTTGTGTCGTACAACAGTTTATGTCTTTTCTGCTCAGCAGAAAGGTGCTGTCGTACACGTTCGTAAGCTTGACAATTCTCATCAGTTGACAGAGCTAGCTCTTTTATTAGGGATAATTCAAAGCTTCTACCCTGATCTGTATGGAGGTGTGTCGGTGCACCAAACCTGGAAACGAACTCATTAACAAATACACGAGCTACTGTAACTGTCTCCATGTCTGGAATAGCAAACGCTTCCGTCCACTTGGTACAATAATCACCGATTACCAATACGTACTTGTTTGAACGAGGTGTCAACGGTAGAGGACCCAGGATATCCATCGCCACGCGTTGCATAGGGGTTGTAGAAACGTCCGCTTGCAATGGAGCGTGACGGTGTTTAGGTGGCGACTTCGTCGACCCACACAAACTACACGAATCACACCATCCCTGCACATCCCGGCGCTGCCCAACCCAGTAAAATCTACGCCTGACCTTTTCCAGTACCTTGCCCACTCCTAAGTGGCCTGCCGTAGGAGAGTCGTGAAGCTCAGCAAGTACAGTTGGTACCAAACTGGGTGGAATAACTAACTGGAAACATGTATTTAAACCCCCGCCCCCTGCATCTTCCGAACGCCGACTCACAACACTCCATCTATTACTTTTAGGTACTTCTTCTGGGCCTGTCCCGGCAAAAGCAGTCCTACCTAGAAGTGGTCCGGGCGGACCACTTTTGGTTGCCAATAAAGGTCCGCCCGGACTGAAATGGGCTGCCAAAAGTGGTCCGACCTTGCCAAAAGTGGTCCATCGTCCCGACCAATCGTTGTAAGCTTATTTCAAGTGCATTTTATCCGCATATTGTTACAACCAATCATGGTTTGAACATGTGCGCATGCATGCATGTAGTTACCCCTTTGTTTACAATAACACTAATAATACACCTGTGATTACACAGCATACAAAAAATATTAATTGCACATTCCAGTACACTTATGATTCAAAATGATTCAGTGATGCAAGCTTCATTGACAGTCACTACAGTTCCACTCTAAAGGCAAATCTGAAACTTTGCATTGTAAGCATGCACTGTGATACCAAGTTAGGCATTGACAGCACTGCACCATTGGCTTGCCATCATTAGGCAAGCGACAAGAACAGTAAATAGATATACTTTCACACTTTTCTACATACTTTGCCCTTTTCCGTATGGGATTGCTTGGAAACATAGAACATGTTTTGGTTTCAAGACACTTTATCAGGTGGGGTCTCATTTTTTCTTGCTCAAAACGAACAGTGGTCGGGTCAATCCCACAGCAAAGGCTAAATGCAAAAGCAATTGCAAAGAGTTCACAATCACTGCCTTCCTTTTGCCATTGCACATCACAGTATTTCACGACTATTTCATCACTTGATGATTTCATAACATCTGCCACTACTTTCTTCAACTCATTGTTCAGCTTCAAATGCATAGAATCATATACATTTATACTTTATGTTGAACATCCTATAATTGACACTGTTATCCAATGATTGTTGTTCAAATTCAAAATTTGGATAAATTCTTTCTGACATGGCTCCATGCTGAAATTTACTGCAAGAAGAGGATTCTGGAGACCGCCAACATTGGGATAAGTATTCTTCAATAACATTTGAGAAGCATGAATGATGTAATCACACAACCATTTTCCATTTTCAATACACTTCTTATGGTCCAAAGTAAGGGCTACACCAAACCAATTCTGCCAGGGTAAAAGTGGGGGGTGAATACTCTTTAGGGGTAAGATGTTTCGCTCATTACTGATTAATAAAATGTTTTGGGTGTTAGAAGGATCTTTGCAATTCGTACATGAGTGCAAGGGGTGACAAAAAACTGAGCATGTTGTTCCGCTTTTCTTGCACTTACATGATTTACCACTATTGCATACCTTTCGACAACTACAACCTTTATTTTGTGGATCACAACAACCTTTACTACCAATGCATGTAAGTGTTGCTAAGCCATCGTTTCCTCGTAAATCTCCTTTAGAATCATCATCTCCTTTAGAATCATCATCTCCTTTAGAACCATCATCTCTAGAACCATCATCTCTGTAACCATCATCCCTAGAACCATCATCACTTTGAGAACCAATATCTCTTTTAGAACCCTCATCTCCTTTACAACCGTCTCCTTTAGAACCATCCTCTCTAGAACCATCATCACTTTGAAAACCATCATCTCCTTTAGAACTATCATCTCCTTCACAACCATGGCCTTCTAGACAACCATCGTCCCCTTCTTCTCCTGTAGAACCATCATCTATTTTTGAACCATCACACCTGCCAAAACAATCCATTTGAGAGAAACACCAAAGTCATCATCTTCTACAGGACCATCAACATTTGATCTGTTCTCATCCTCATCAAAATGGCATTGTGACGAGGTTGGTGAAAGGTATGGTTTAAGGTGAACACCGTTTACACTCTTACATGTAGTAACCTTTTTGGGGCTTTCAACTGATGCGAGAGAGTACAGACCATTCCCAAGACTCTTTGTTATGACAAATGGTCCCACATACCTGCAATTCATCTTTCCACCTTTTCTCTTCTTTCTTGTAAAATCCTTCTTTAGAACTTTGGTTCCTATTTGATAGGCTTTAGGGTTTGCATGTCTCCTATCATAATTTTGCTTTTGCTTGATTTGCGCTTTCTCAATATTCTCCTTCACTTTTTTTATAAACTGCATCTTTGCTTGGTTATTTCTTCAATGTCCAATCATTATCTTGGAAAAACAGACCATGATTAACAACTGCTTCTACCTGCTCCATCTTTAGGTCGATGGGAAGAGTCGCTTTTTTTCCAAACATGATTTCGAAAGGAGTATACAGTGCAGATTCATGACACGAAGTGTTGTAAGCAAAAATACAACCATCTAAGACCATGTCCCAATTGTCTTTCTTTGAAGCACAAAATTTTACGACCATTGTTTGCAGGGTCTGATTGAACCGCTCTACCAAGCCATTGGCCTATAAGGGGACATGATTGTGGTTTATAAATCACATGCTCAATGCAACATGTTCATGAACTGCAAATCGTATGCATACTTATGTGTCCTGCAATAAAAAAAACATGGTTATAAGTTTAGATCATAAGTAAGATATACCTGCTTATTCACACCTTACTTAACATGGTCAGCATTTTTCCTTTTGAGACAGATAGTTAATAATCAAAACTCACTCATGTTATTATACTTTTTATTTTCTCCCAATTTTCCTTGATTGTGGGACACCGTGTATATACGCCAAATCACACATTAGTTTCCTCCCAGAAAATCAAGCACCCATTCAAATCACTAAATGTACATCTACATCAAAGCCTTTTGAGGTATTGATTACACATGTCAATGAAAACTTGAACTTTCTATGATTAAAAATAAAAATATTGCTCCTTCAATCGCATGTACATTGTAGAATGAATCAATTAAAGACAATGCTTAGTACAATAAGATGCAACAGCTAATTTTTTGGTGTACAGAAAGCTAGCTTTTGTATGAAGCAATGAATCATCAAACCTGAGGATGATATGCTGTTGTAAATCTCTGCTCAATCCCCAGTAGCTCCATTAGGTGTTTGTTGAGGTCATTTTTGAATTCTGTTCCATTATCTGTTGTGATTACTTTAGGCAAGCCCATCCTCATAAAAATGCATGTGTCACACAATGAATAAAACATGAACCTGAAAATTTTTAGTATCTATTACTGAGCACACGATATTTCACATAGAAACTGAACTGAGATATTGATTGACCTACATGCATGTGTTCAAATACATGTGTTCTAATTTCCCCATAAATCTTTTATCACACTTACTTCCATGCATGCGTTATACCCCACTACTGTTAATCCTACAGGTACCATGCTCTCCAAACGTTCTCATACTAATGATTTATTTATTGCTATAATGTTTCCAGCACACCCTAACAACAGCTACTGAATACATCTCATTCTTTGATACCTTGAATAGTGCATGTGCAACTCCAACAGCATGTTTTGAAGGGAGAGGAACAGCTTCAACCCATTTCGAAAAATAATCACTAACTGTTAAGATGTACAGATTTCCTGATTTTAACCCCAAAATGGGTCCCACAAAATCTATTCCTATGTGATGCCATGAGGACTTGACTGAAACAGGATGGAGCTCAGTAGCAGTGTGGACAAGCTTCCTATTTGCACGCTGACAGATGTCACATCTAGCAACCTACATGCAAGAGGAGCGTTATATATAAAAACATTGAATATCTAACACAATACTACATGCCTACCATGTTTGTCACGTCTTTTACCATTCCAGGCCATCTAAATCACTCATTAATCCTTTTCAACGTACGCTTCACTCCCATATGCCCTGCTGTTGGATCATTATGACTTCCATGAAGAATTCGTTGTTGTTCTTCTGTGTTTACAACATATCGTATCTCACTCTCCTAGAGCCGAATTAAAAACAAAAACCATGTCGATCAAAAACGAAAGCAGCAATTTAAAGCACCTTGCCCTAGCCTCACCTTTCCTTTGTTCGTCTTTTTGAAAAATAGTTCTCCGTTCTTTAAGACAAATTTCGCTGCTTTTCTTCTGATACATCGCTTTCGCCCTTCACTTGCGCCTGCAGGGTAACTTTTC
Source organism: Ephydatia muelleri (assembly GCA_013339895.1). Lineage (NCBI taxonomy): Eukaryota > Metazoa > Porifera > Demospongiae > Spongillida > Spongillidae > Ephydatia > Ephydatia muelleri. Next base: position 10,837,111 of record JABACO010000002.1, on the reverse strand, counting down.
CTCCTCAGGTACTGCATGGTAAGCCTCTTCAACTAAGTTTTCCTTCACTTCATCCTCTCGACATTTTATGCTCGCAAGATTCTTCCACGTGTTTGAGGCGATAGAACTAGCAATACGCACGCGCGGACTGGTTTTAGTCATACCGGACAATTATTGGCATCAAAATTAGTCCGGCCCGACTAATTTTGGCGACCTAAATTGGTCCGGCCGGACCAATTTTTGCCCGGACCGAAATTTTCGTGACATATGCTGTTGGCATTGACGGGGGCATCCTGGCAGGGTACGCGAGACAAAGCATCAGCATTAGTACACTTCTTCCCGGGACGATGTTGGACTGTGAATTCGTATTCTGCTAGCGATTCCAGCCACCTGGCCACTTGTCCTTCTGGTTCCTTGAACGAGTAGAGCCACTGAAGAGCAGTCCATACTGTAAATGGTCTCCCCAAAGATATGGACGGAATTGACCAACTAACTGCCCACACATAACGCTAGCATTTCTTTCCGGGTGGCGCAGAACTTCCTTCATAGCCGGCGGAAGCTTATATAAAGTGGTAGGGCAGGCTATGAATAATTAATTAACCACATAATAATTACGCATAACATTGCTTTCCCAAATGATCGTTGCGGATACTTTTAAAATCTGAGGCTGGATGATGCGGTTGACTTCCGACCTCAGGTAGAGCGGCCATTGCGCATGCTAACGGTTATTTATAAATTTAATCAAAGCTAATTAATTAACGAAAATTTACATTTGAAATCAGCGACTATGAATTCAAAATTGGTATTCTTAATGATAAATACTATTTTTAAACGATTGGTTTAAAGCGTAAACCAAGTCAAATTTAAACCAAATTGCTGCGTTTAAGGAATAAACCACAAAATTGGTTTGACATTTAGGCTTAACCGTGAAACCAGTTAAAATTTAAACCACTGGTTTAATTTTTCTTGGTTTACCATTGCAACCAACTTATTTGCAGTGCATCACGAAACTGTGCATGTGCTCTCCTGCGAATCACCCTCTAGCTTTTCCGATCTACTAGCATCCACCCGATACTCGCCGTGTTTCAGATACTGAAAAATCTCGTTGTAGAGTGGTACTTCCTGATCTCATCGTTCATTCTTTAGAACCAATGGAACAATTTTGTCACACGCTTCCGACGTCGACTGCATGCGTTTGAGAACATGTGGCGAATCTAAAAAACTGAAGGTATTATACGGTATACTGTGCCTGAAATCCAGACGCGCGAGCTCTAAGTGCACGTGTATATGTAAGTAACACATGCATCCGAACGGTCAACCAAGATATCGAAGTTGCAAGGGGGGACAAGCTATCCTAAAGGCGGACAACGTATACTAGGATAGGGTGTCCGTAGGGGGACAGCCTATCCGGGGGGACAAGCTATCCTGTTATACCGCCACAAACGGTCCTACTCGAAGCATGCACATGCGTTTAGAAGTGTGAAAGCACGTGTAACTGCATCAAAAACTGCTAGAGAAATGTGTGCGGATGAAACGAAGATCTGGTCGAAAAGGTATGTCTTTACTTGTTTGATGGGAGGTATCCTGAGGGTAGTACTGTTACGTGGGTTAGTCACTATTCAATCCTCAGAATATAATGGCAACTCCACCACAGTACACGTACAACCACTGTTTCTATGCAACCTACACGATTACACAATGCTATGCGCATGCGCAATACAATGCATCTATACCAACCCGTTACAATACTCCCCTTCTAGCATCTTGCATCCGTGCAAGTTTTTAATGTTCTATATATATTCCATATCGGTCCGTAGGTCGTCGAATTCTCTGTGTTCGACGAACCGGTACAGGTGCGTCCTGATCTGACATCACTTCATCATCCACAAAGCCTCCTGCTTGTTCTGTAGTCACCACTGGAGAGTCATCATCGGTTGAAACAGGGTCCTTTTCTGGCACCGAACGTGTATGCACAGCTTTCAAATTTGAATCTTTCTGCCTTGACTCTTTGGTAGTATTCTTAGGAAGACCATAACAACGTTTTAATCGATTGCGATGCACTATCAACGTCTTCGTTGAACCAACCAACTGAATGCGATAATCTACTGCTGCATTTAACCGATCAATCACCGTATACGGTCCTCTCCAAAATGATGCCAACTTCTTCGTCCTTCCCCGCTTCACTGCTGGTACATAATAATAATAATAATAATAATAATAATAATAATAATAATATAAATTTACACCAAAAAGGCAAGTAATGGCATTAGGAAATGCACTTATAAACTGCCTAAACTATTTATAAGGGAATAGTTTACAAAAGGGGGTAAGGTCAACATGACTCAGATGAGCTTTAAATGCACAGACGGAGGATGCAGACACCACTGAGTTGGGCAAAGAGTTCCAAATTGGTATGACACGTTCTGAAAAAAAGTTTAGACGAAAATTATGATGTGGTAATGATCTGGACTTGAGCTTAAAGTGGTTTCCTCTGGTAAAATGAACATGAGAGTTGATAACAAAGAAGTCAGATACATCGACATCAACAAGGTGAAACACTATCTTGTAACACATCACTAGGTCAAAGAATACCCTGCAATATTCAAGAGATTGAAGATTAAAATTTCTTAGCCGAGTGCCATAATCCATATATGAAAGCTTAATAGCTCTTCTGCAAACAGCTCTAGTAAAGAAGCGTTGGACCTTTTCAATGGAATGAATGTCTTGATGAAGCCATGGATTCCACACCTGAGTGTTTGACTCAAGAAGTGGCCTAACATAGGTAGTGAACAGCTGTAAAAGTATTGAAACATCATTTGTGTGAAAACCCTTCAAAAGAAGAGCACATCGATGATGTGCTTTAGCAGCAATAGCCGAGCAGTGAATGTGAAACTTTAAATCAGATGAAAGAAAGACACCAAGATCACGAATAGAAGATACTTCTTCTAAGACTACGCTTGATAAAGAATACTTGATAGATGGGACTGCTAGATTTCCAAACGAGATGACATGACATTTTTGAAAAGCAATGTTTAGCTGCCACTTGGAAGACCAGTTACAAAATTCAGATAGAGAGTTTGAGAACGCAGGATCTTCTGCACTGTAACGAGCAGAGTATAGTTTAGTATCATCAGCAAAGATTTTCACCTTTACAGGTGGTGTGAGACAGTCAGGAAGGTCATTGATGTATATTACAAAGAGTAGAGGACCTAGAACAGAGCCTTGAGGCACACCACTTATGACAGGAAGTAGAGTGGACTGAGATTCATGAATATATACACATTGAAACCGATCAGAGAGAAAAGAGGATAACCAATCCAATAAATGAGAAGTAAAGCTCTAAACACTCTGTCATAAGTGAAAGTGACAGAACCAAGAGAAGCAGCAACTGGATTACGGTGAGCTAAGGAAGGTAGGATACCATCATCCACTGTAAATACGGAAACAAAGAATTGATTTAGCAGGTTGCATTTATCTGAATCAGAAGTAGCAATACTTCCATCACTTCTAGCTAAAGAGGGAATAACAGAAATATTTTTTAATTTGGAGTTGGCATAAGAATAGAAATATGATAGGTTTCTACTATTAACAACTCTCAACTCTTTGGAAGCAAGATATGCTTGAACTGCAAAATCATACTCCTTTGCAAATTTACGATAGTGACTCTTGTTAACGTGATACCATTTTTTCTTTTCTGAAGTAATGCTCGAATATGACGAGGTATAGAATATTTTTTCAAAGAAACTTTTCTTAGAGGGACAAACTGAGCAATAGATTCTCTTAAAACACCCTCAATTTTATTCCAAACATCATCAACAGTTGAACACGTATTGAAGAGCAGTAGCCAGTCAATACCACTAACATGCTGAATAATGGCACTATAATCTGCATGACGGAAATCATAAAAATAAGAGCTAGAACCTGATGATGGTGCTGAATTTGGACATATGATTTGAAAGTCAATAGATGCATGATCACAAGAACTGGAGAATGGTTCACACACCAACATTTCATAAACTAAACCAGGATCTGAGGCCAATATGAGATCAATACAATTATGACCTCTAGTAGGACAGTTAACAATCTGGGTAAGACCATTCTGCATAGTGCAGGTCAAGAAATAATCATGTGAAACAGAACCAAAACTCATTGGAATTCCCCAGTCTATATTGGGATAGTTAAAGTCGCCAACAAAGAAAACAGGGTAATTTACACAACAGTTGTAATTGAATAGCGAGCACAGAAGTGTGGTATGGGATATATCATTTGCCAGAGCAGGTGGATTATACACACACACAAAGCGGTACATAGATCTGTAGGAAAACATTACATCTAGTATAATGCACTCCAGTTGTAGGAAGTCAGTGGTTAGCTCATTATTTACAACTTTTAGTGAATTCTGAATAAAAACCAGAACTCCACCATATCCATCATATCTATCTTTTCTAAGGATATAGTACGAAGAACCAGACAATAGAAGAGAGTCAGACAAATCATCGTTTAACCATGATTCAGTAATAAAAATGATGCCAAACTCATAGGAGTGAAGCAGCAAGTGAAGATTCGATAATTTATTGCATAAGGAACGTGCATTAAATAACTTACAACGAAGCAGCATACTATTACTTGCCAACAACCACACCTGATCTCCAACTGCAAATGTTTCTCCTCGTGCATCCTTGTCGTAACGTTTCTTACTTCGCTCATGGCTTTATCCAAATGTGACTTTACATCACTGAAAATCTTGCGCAGGGACGTACTCAACTTATCCACATACTGAGGGACATTCGCGTCTCCTGTGCTGCCTTCAGGATGAGGTGGTCTACCAACAACAATATCAATGGGTAAAATCGGCGAGCGTCCAAAATTTACACGGAATGGAGAATATTCACTCGACTCATGAAGGGCAGTTCTGTAGGCAAGCAACGCTTTTGGAATGTGAATGTCCCAATCTTTCTGATTATCAGCAACCAGGATGGCTTCCAAAGTTCTATTAAATCGCTCCACCTGACCATTTCCTTGGGGGTGATAAGCTGTTGTCCTAGTCTTGTTGATGCCAAGGAGTTTACACAGAGCTGTGATCACTTGGCTATTCAAGTTTGCACCCTGATCACTGTGTAACGAACCTGGAACACCATACCGACAGACCACCTCATCAACAAGAACAGATGCAAGAGTCTCAGAATCTGTAGCAGCCAGAGGAAAAGCCTCCACACATTCACTAAAGAGATCAGTGATCACCAGAATGTACTTGCATTCCCTAGTGGATGAAGGAAGAGGTCCCATTATGTCCCAGCTGATCACATCAAAAGGGTGACTGCATTTAAGTTCCAAGAGGGGCTGGGGGCCGCGGTTGTGGTGGATTTCGCTTCTGGCACATCTGACAGTCATGAACCCAATGTTCTATGTCCGCCTCGTATCCTGGCCAGTAGTAACGCTCCTTGACCTTTTCTTTAGTCCTCTGGACGCCAAGATGTCCTGATTCATCGTGCAACTGATGCAAGATTTTCTCAACAAAACTTGCCGGAACAACAAGTTGAGTGTGGACACAATCACTAGATGAGGCTCTAAACTGACGACACAGTAACCCATCATGAAGGAATGTCCATTTCAAACCAGGTGCCACACCTGAAGGAAAAATAGTCCCATTTTTCAATGCCTCAACCACCTTTCCCAATCGAGGATCCTCAACCTGTGCCCTAAGAAGTGACTGCAGTGTATCCCTTGAAAGAAGCTCTTCGATTGCCGTCACAGAAATGGTATCTCCAATTTCTCTTGATGGGATTCAGGACAAAGTATCTGCATTCGTGTGATATCTGCCAGGCTTGTACTGGAATTCAAGGTTGAATTGTTGGAGAAAGATTAACCATCTAGTGAGACGTCCTCCAATATCCTTGAGGCCTCTGAGACTTGTAAGAGGATTATGATCAGTAATAAGCCTACAGGAAAACCCATACACATATGGATAAAATTCCTTTAAGGCAGATACTACGGCCAATGCCTCTCACTCAGTAGTAGAGTAGTTCCTCTCAGTCTTTTGCAATTTTCTACTCCAATATGCAATCACACGTTCCTGACCCTCCTGCATTTGACTTAGTACAGCTCCAATTGCAGAGTCAGAAGCACAGTAGAAATTGCAACTGAAAATTAGGGTAAGCAAGAATAGGTGGGGCAACTAAACTGGACTTGTTTTCCTTGCTCAGCAGTTTAAACAATGGTGCTGCAATTTCAGAATCGCCTTTAACAAATCTGCGATAATAGTTGCAGAGACCCATAAACTGCTTTACCTCCTTTGCATTTTTTGGAATAGGATAGTTTGCCACTACATCTGTCTTAGCTGGATCGGGACAAATACCCTTATCAGAAACCACATGACCTAGATACTTGACAGCCTTCTGTACAAGTGGCACTCTTCCGACCTCAGTTTCAACCCAGCACCTTGCAGCTTTAGAAAAACCCTTTCCAGACGATCCAGATGCTCCTGCAAGGTAGAGCTGAAAACAATAATGTCATCAATGTAGATGAGACATTGCTCCCCAGTAAGTCCAGCCAAGACACACTCCATCAGCCTTTGGAAAGTGGCAGGAGCATTTGTGAGTCCAAAAGGCATGACATTGAACTCAAAGTGACCCTTCTCTGTGGAAAATGCAGTTTTCTCTTTGTCACCCTCCTCTATCTCTACTTGCCAGTAGCCAGAAGCAAGATCTAGTGTTGTGAAAAGAGCTGATCCAGCTAGCGACTCCAAAGTTACATCAATTCTTGGAAGAGGATAAGCATCCTGATGTGTAGCAGCATTCAACTGTTGGTAATCAATACAGAACCGCCATGAACCATTCTTTTTTGTCACCATCACTACAGGAGATGACCAAGGGCTACTACTGGGCCGGATTACTCCTTTTGACAGCATCTTTTCTACTTCTTCATTTACATTCCTCTTCAAACTTTCTGGTTGGCGACGTATTGGTTGTCTGATTGGGCGTCCAGAAGTACTGATACTGTGCTTCACAACACTAGTTCTTCCCAGTTCTCCATTCTCTGAGACAAACAAGTCACCAAACTTGTCTAGAAGATTTCTCAATTTTTGTTTCTCCTTTTCTGAAACCTCCGAGCAATCCAAATTCAGCTTCACTCCAGCAGATCTGAAGTCACCAGAAACTAATGCTGCCATATTACCGTTTTCCAGTAAAAGTAGATCATTTTGTGGCACAAACACACCCAACTGAACTCCTCTATACACTTTCACTGCACAAGGGCTCACGTTCATCACCTGCACCATGATAGAGCCATCAGATGACACATGGCCTAAGGAGCGAGCCACACCAAGATGCTTTGGTAATTTGACAGCAGGTTCAATCATCCCGTCTAGCTCTGCTGAAATACAGAACTCCTCCTTTAAAGTAGCAACAACCACACATACAGAATGCCCCGGGATCTCTGTGTCTTCCGAAGCATGTACTGTGATGCTACTCTTCCCGTTGCTTGAGGTTTCTTCCTGAGTGGGAACCATAACCGACTCATTTCCCAAGTGAAGTGTGTTAGTCCTAAAATCCATGACAGCCTTGTTGCTTCTAAGAAAGTCAACACCCAGTATGCACTCAAATGTTAAATCCTTAACAACTATAAACGTATGAGCTGCTCGAAACCTTCCCAGAGAGACGTCAATATTCACTTGACCCATCACTTTCAAAAGAAGACCATTCGCACCAATTGCCGTTTTAGACGTAGCTGTCAACGATTTCCTGCTCCTATCATCCAATGCATCATTCCGAATCACAGACAAAGCTGCGCCTGAGTCCAGAAGTATTTGCATGCATCTGTGTCCCACATTCCTACCAGCAAAAAGTAATGAATTCTTAGTAGACTAATACATCCAAAGATAAATGGCTTGCTGTACAGATTTGTGAACATTCATCGGTTCCCAGGCCTCCCGCCGTTCACCTTTCCGGTAGGCCCGTTGATTTTTAAAGGACAGTATCTTTTAATGTGTCCCTCCTTTCCACAAAGATAACATGTTGGGCTCAATCTGTCACTGGTTGAACGATACTGCTGCTTTTGTCCAGCATCTCGGGGTTTCCGTTCCCAAGATCTTGCTTCGGCACCATCAGAACGTATAGTGCCACGCTTTGAATCTTAGCCTCCAGGTTTCCCAACCTTTCAGCCAGCTCCTTGATAACCACCTGCAGCCCTGTGTCGTTATCCCTCTGTGGCTCCTTTACAACACCTACCTTCACTTGCTCTTCCGGCTTTACCCCAGCTACGTGTAGTTCTAATACACCTTCTATCTCCATAGCAGCATCTGTGACATTCTGCAAGGTGTCTGGCTTACCTCGCAATAGCAGTTGTTTGCTAATGGGAGTCTTCAGTCCCATCACAAAGCGTTGAAGGAGAATGCCAGACGTGCCACTTTCTTCAGGGTACGCCTGCCGGAACAACTTCTTCAAGTTCATTGCATACTCCATCACTTTCTCGTGTTCCAGTTGCGAACGCGCCATAAACAACCGTCCTGCCTCTAATGGGTCCCGACACAGGCGTAGACGCTTGGCCAACTCGTCCTTCACAGAATTCGCACTCTTCTTTGTTTCCGTGTCAAGGTCGACATAGCATTCAACCAGCTTGCCCCGTAAGAGCGTAGGTAGAATGAGCGCTTGCTTTTCCGGACTCCACTCCTTAGCGGCCGCGACCAACTCAAAGTGTTGGTTTAGGTACTAAACCTGGTTTAATGTTTTGGGGGTATGCGAGCAATATGCTAAAATCCCCAGGGTTGTAGCCCCTGGGAAAGCCGCACTTCCATTCAACCCTGAGCCTAGGGAAAGCCTCGCCTCCATTCAAACCTAAAGCCCTTAAAGTCTGGGATAAGTCTCACTTACATTCAACCAATCCCCTCATCCAATCTAACACACTGTCCCCAAAGATATTGACACCTGATATGGTTCCAGGTCACACATGTATATAAAGGATGGTAGGGTGGGCAGCAATCACTCAGTCCAAAGCTAAAGGCTGCCAGCTGCATTGTTTACCCACCCACCACTCCACCTGTGCATCAATGGTAGGCGGCACCCTTCGGGCTTCTACCCTGACCTAACCACCTTACCTTGACCAGCGTCAAGGGGTGGGGCTGACCTAATGGGAACCAGCGTTTCCCTTGGTTCCAGTCAGGCTCAGGTAGGGGGTCAGCACCCTTACGCACACCCGACTGGCTGGCTGTCGCCTACCCCCCTTTTGGGCAAACAATACGCTATGCTAAGTGCAATGGGAATCACGATCACGATCAGAGCGCATATAGTATACCAAGCATGAGGGAGCATTCAGACAGCATTAAACGGATCCATGCCGCTTGATAATCCTCGACAGTGATTTCCGGAAGTGGAATTCCCAATTTCTCTGCCATTTTGTATTCAGATCCCACTTCTGACACCAATTTGTTACGTGGGTTAGTCACTATTCAATCCTCAGAATATAATGGCAACTCCACCACAGTACACGTACAACCACTGTTTCTATGCAACCTACACGATTACACAATGCTATGCGCATGCGCAATACAATGCAACCCGTTACAGTACCAGCAACGAAAAAAGAGTCATTAGAATAAAGGCTGCAACACTTACTTTGAGAGATGGAGAGGTCTTCTATACAAAAAAAAACCAAAAAGAATTCGACTGGGCAAAAGGTAAATATATACATTGCGCGCTCTGTATGGCATCCATGCATTGATGACTTCGATCAAACAGGAGGTATTTGAAGTCAGATACGTTCGCAGCAGCGAGGAAAGGTGCAGCATCTTGAAGGCATGCCATGTGGATATAACATCTGGGCACATGGGTGTCAAGCGTACTTCCCATCGCATTTTGGAGCGTTTTGGTGTAACAAAGGATATAGAAATAATGGTAAGTGTTGAATAATATAGCTCATTTCTCATTACATGTATATGTTTCTTACACAGATCTCTACCTATGATAAAGGAATAACCAGAAACTGTCCATTGCAACACCAGAATTGTTTCCACTTCCAGTCCATTCACCCTGGCATCACGTGGGCATTGATTTTGTTGGCCCTATTTCACCTAAGACCACCTCAGGAAATAGTTACATTCTTACCCTACGTGATTATTTCACAAAATGGGTAGAAGCTGTTGCTCTTCCAACCAAAGAAGCATCAGGAATAGCTAGCTCACTCTTTAAGGTATTTATGTGATTTTTATTACATTTTCCCAATACTTGTTTTCTTACTAGATATTGATGAAGATGGGGCTACCTGCTGTGATCACTACCGACCAAGGAAGTGAATTCAAGAACCAGCTCAATGATGAAATGATGATGATTCTGAACATAAGGCACCATCTGATAACTTGCATATCATCCTCAGGTAGACATAATCAAGAGGGTGGGGGGAAGTAGTACTTAGAATATCAGTAGAAAAAAGCAATTCAGGCCTGTCGAGATCAATTGACATGCACCACACACTATTTCAGTAAAGATCTTTGTGTCTAATGTTTTGGGAGTTGAGTAAAACAATATCAGCAGCTTTTAGACATTTTAATTTCACTGATTTTGGTGTGTACATAACTAATCACTAACACATAATTCTACTGATAAAATTTTAACTAAATCTACAGGGTGTTTCAAAATCAACCGTAATTAAAATATAAACTGGTTATTAATGTTAAAATTCCTATTGGCAACGGAAGACATGCTGATAGATAATTATTTTTATTAACTGAAATAGTCAAAATGAAAATAATTGATTCAAACCTCAAAACTCCTAAATAAATGACATCAAAAAATCATTACTTCAAATGTTGATAACTAATTGGTTTGAATTTATTGCAATTATTAAACTTAAATGAACACTCTGAAGCTTTTAATAGTTATATAATTTAGTAATCTAATATGATGTCAGCATTGCTGTTATTTTTAATTTGTTTGATATTAATTAATACATGTAAACTTGGTTTTTTGGGGCATGCGAATGTTTATTAGTTAAACTGCTCATTGCAGTAAAATTTTTTATCGATTTTTCTTCTTTTATGAAACACCTCAGTAATTAAATGAATAACTATGCTAAACTGCTTCATGTCTACAGAGCAATGGATTAGTTGAGAGATTTAATCAGTCTCTACAAATTATGCTTCGCAAGTACATACAAGAAACAAAGGAGAAATGGGATGATTATTTGGACATAATGCACATTTGCTTACAACACTTCAAAACATGAATGAACAAAATTTACTCCTTTTTAAGATTATGTTTGGTCACAAAGCCATTCTTCCTCTTGATCTTGATGCTGGTGTACATCAAGGGCCATGCAATGAAGCTGAAGTTACCATATGTTCTCAGGAAACTGAAATTCAGCAGAAAGAGTCACAGCACAAAGCTTTACTGGAGGAAGTGCAGAAAAACATTATTTTTGCTCAGAAGAAACAGAAGGAGCAGTATGATAAGCAACACAGTAAGGCTGTCTTTTACAGCACTTGTAGGTACACAAGTCCTGAAGAAAGTCTTCAAAAAGAAAAAAACTAAAAAAAGAAAAAACGAAAAGGAGGCAAACTAGATTTCCCATGGCTTGGACCTTATTTGATCACAAAGAGTCTAGGAAAGGTTTTTATGAGCTACAATCATGTGGAAAAGGTCGTGTTACCACAACTCCAAGAGTTAGCCATGTTCATATTAAAGTGTACAAGTCATTGTCCTGTTCACCTTCAAGAAGACTTCAGTCACCATCAGCCTCCAATGAATCACATTCAACCCCATCTCCTGGCAGAGATTCACCTCTATTAGGTGCTTCTCTCTCACGATCAGCTGTGTCTCTGTCACCTACAAAGGATGAGACAACATTTCCTACTGCAAAGGATTCAGCATCTGCTGTACTGCAAGAAAGTAATCACACAAGTGAACTTCAGTATTCATCCCTACTCTCAGAGAAGCCAAAGCTTCTGATACCTACTCCAGAATTTTTTCCTAGGGGAGATGGGACTAGATCCAGACAAGAGTGCAATACCAAAACTAAGCTTGTTGCTAAACTGATGCGACAAAACAGTATAAAGATGACTGTACCATGTCGACCAGCAATTGAAGATGAAAGCTACGTTCTTCTGGCTCAAGATGCAGACCAATACTGGGTACCAGGGTTGACAACAGAAGATAAGAAAATGATTACAAGTGGTGGGTGGCTAAGTGATGAGATTGTAGATGCTGGTCAGAAACTACTGAAATCGACGTATCCTAATAGGCTTCAAGAGGCTGCCACTGGGTATGGTCTTGTCATATAGCATAGCAAAAAGTGAGTTCATTCAGATAATGAACACTGGAAAACACCATTGGGTAACAGTTTCAAACATCAATTGCAATCATGAAGAGATATATGTCTATGACTGTGCATCAGGTAGTCCAACTAGTTCTCTATTAAACCAGATTGCAAGCATTGTTTGCACTCCCAAAGACATTATCAAACTTACCTACATTGATGTGCAAATGCAGCAATGTTGTGATGACTGTGGGCTATTTGCAATAGCATTTGCTACTTCGTTGGCTAGAGAACAACAAGGTGGCTTCTTCTATGAACAAAAGGTATTGAGGAAGCACTTAATTGAAAGCCTTGAGAAGCAAAATATTACTGCATTTCCAATACAAAAGATAAGACGCCATGGATCCAAAGTGGGCACTCAGCAAATATACCAATACATTGTGTTTTCAGATTGCCAAAATTGGAAGGAATTAAAATGATTGAGTGTAGTTATTGTAGAACATGGTATCATATTGACTAATGTGTGTCAGTATCTGCAGATTCCCAACAACCACATACAAAGTGGGCTTGTGTGAGATGTAAAAGTTGGACTGTAATTAGTGCTGTTTCTTTGTCAATGATTGTCAATGATTTAGACTAAGTGTGCTTGTCCAATTAATTGTGTTATCATGTTTTCAGTCACTTTTATGAAGAAATGCATGCTTATTTTTAAATTTGAAACATTTGGTCCTCGGGCGGACATAATATGGCATGGTGGGACCAAATATGGCAGCCACATTCTGTCCGGTAGGACCAAATATGGCAGCCATATTTGGTCCCGGACCAAATTTGGATGCCATAATCGGTCCGCCGGACAATTTTTAAGTAGGACCTTTTGTGCCGTGACACGCCCTAATATAACGCAACGAAGTTACATGTAATATGCATGGAAAAATGGAAGCCATTTTACTGTTTAGACAATTTACAAAAGGAACAAAATAAACTATTTTTTGCGTCCTCTGCTGTAGTCCTGTGCATTCACATGACTTGCTACAGTCAAAACAGATAAGGTGTTGCAATATGATGCATGTACATGTAAGTGAACATCAAATGCAATACGCTTGACAACTCCAGATTGTTGGGTACCTGTTGTCAATGGAGCACAGCTCAACATAAAGGAATAACACAATCTCAAATTTTGATTATGAACACAGTGATACACATTAATCACATCATTATGTAGTTCACACTATAAAAGCATTACACAGCAAAACAATTATAGATTTTAATACAATGTAATTACATCAGGCAAAGTGTTTTACAAAACAATCTATGTTTCTACAAACAATGCTTTTATTTTTTAAATTGTTTTGCTGCTCAATTTTCGTCAGGCGCATCATCAAATGTTATGACTACATGGTTTGGAGCACAACCTTTTTCTTTTTCTTTTGCATCACGATATTTTTGAACGCCTTCCTTCCTTTTTAGAATAGCTGCTGCATGAGTGTCATGTATTTCATACGACAGGACTGTATTTAGTACTTTTGTCAGGCGTTTTGTAGTGTTAACTTTATAGTAACGTAGGCAACACAACACTACAAGCGATAGTATAGAAGCCAATACCACAATCATGAACATCGTTAACACAGGGATTACCATGAAGATTACCAAGACAAGTATCCAAATAACATTAATAGCGCCTGCAAGAAGCTTAAGAATGCGCTCTGTTGGGTAGTCTTTATTTGCATCTTTATTTTCATCTTTTTTTTCATCTTCTGGATTATTGCTCTCACTTTTATCCTTGCCACAGTCACAGATGATGGGGAGAAGAATGCAACAGCAACAGAAACCACTTATTAAGCCGTACAATATGCTATTTCCAATTTTTCCTTTACAACCGCAGCAGTTGTATATTTTGCTGGATTTTATCAATTCTTGTACTTGAATGTAATAATTGAGGTACCCATAGACGATAAGTAGAGTCAGGAAGCCAGTAGCCTATAAAGAAACATGTCAATAGTTATCTAATATAATTTCTACTTACAGAAGTAAAATATGCCAGTGATGTTCCCAGCCATCTGGCTACAGCGATTAGTGATGCCTTTCCTCCCTGAAGAGCAGAACAAAATTAAGATACATCAAATAGCATATTCAATTGCCTTACCAAACCATTGACACGAACGATAACACGTATCCCGTACGCCTTCACAAGTGTCCGATATTGTGTCCCATTAGTCTCGTATCGATTTCTAGTAGATCTAAATTAAACAATGGTAAGTGAGCGACATCATTAACATGGAGGTCTGAATTATTCAGAAGGTTCGCTAGCACGTCAATCAGCTGGGTCCGACTCAAATCAAACTTTTTTCGGCTTCAAGAGCTACACTTCCCATACTAAAATAGGTGGAAGCAAGGTCAGTCAGAGCCTCTAGTGTTGGCTCTATCTAATGTGACAAATACGAAGCTGTTCTCTTGGTAGCAATAAGAACTTGACGGTTTGTAAACGCGCGTCATGTTTGCTCATGATTTCATTTTACTGGACTAATCTTTGTGGATGTTGCTAATGTATAACGTCCGATATTTTCACACTGCAAATTTGCATAACACTGATGCGCAAGATATAGAAATACAAAATATCGCTGTATATCGCAATGTAAAGTTATGAAGCATACCGCATGTAACAGTAGCAACATAGTTGCAATCAAGGTGAGTCTTCAAGAAAACATTTCATAAAGACATTTACAACCGCGCATTCTACATGTGTTTGTTAAACACATCTTCATGCACCACACCCACATGTATGCTTAAACCAGCATACATGGGGGTGAAATTATTTAAATCCTTAAACAGCATTCTAATAAGTTAGTGCGAGGAAAATATGCCACTCGCGCGCGAAAAATGTTGTCACGTCCCCATCCCCTTCTCGATTTTTGATATCCTCCCAAAGCTAAGAGATGCAGAAGTAATTGCGTACTTCAATTATCAACCTAGCCAAAAAGCGAGTCCGATACGCGTCAAAACCTTGCTTTTGGTAATACAGAGTTGGAAAAGATGGTCTAAATATACCGCCGGCACGGATCCTGAATGATTTAAATAATTGAATCTGAGTATTTCGCACTTAACAAGCTGTAGGAGCATTTCCAGGTTCAATTGCTTAGATGAACTTCATTGTACATACATATGTATGTGCTGCGTGTCACGGAAACCTTCCTTTATAAATCATAATGAACATGTACCACTCTTCCAAAGGGTTACTCCAAATGGTGTGGTAGCGTCCGTGTAAAGAGAAAGCACATCTTATTTTCATTTTGTATATTTATACTGTCTACCGTGTACCGTGTCTTCTAGTCTTTTTCTATTCGACGGGAATTATTGTATCCAAGAAGATCCAACGTTTTCATGGTTTCGACGGTATTTTACCTGTTCAAATATAAAATAACGGCAGCCTCATTTAAAGCAACCTTGAATACTCGAGCATGATATAAGCTTTGTGCAGGGATGACATGAACTGCCTTTCTTAATGGATACAAGATAGTCCGCATTTATTACTTGTTTTCTGAGAATTGTTGAAATACAGTATGTTAAGATGGTAGTAAGCAAATTGATTCGTTGCTTGAACAAATCAATATGCAGACTAACCACATTTTACATAGGACTATCTGTGTACACGGGTGTCACTGCTTACCTGAAATGGTACCCTGCAGATACGCCGTTTTGTCTATCCTCTCTTGAAAGTAATAAACCACAAAATTAGTCAGACCTTTGCATTGATGAATATCTGGCTTACCGAGCAACTGAATAAACAGGGGTACAAGTAGGTTGTAACCAGGTCTCATCAAGATCACAGTTCCATTCTATATTGAAGGCAATAACAGCTCCCTATGGGGAAAATGGAAGTCATAATGCTACTTATTTCTGAACTTTTTAAAGTTGCCCCCAGTGTAATAGGGTTGCAATGTTATTGGCTTATAAAAGAGAAAGGTTTCTTTAAGATACACAGTTAATTCATATAAGCTAAAGACATGTCGATAATATGCTATAGTGTCACGTTTTTATTCTGTTGACATGGAACTAGTTATTCTAATGCTTTTTTCTTTGAGTAGCAATAATTTGTAAGGCATGTACGATGGTTTACGGTGTTATAGACAATGCTCAAAATTAATACATCAATAGAAATAGATAAGTACAATATACAACAATGATACAAAGACAGTTTATATTAAAATTTGCCAGCTACAGTGTATAGTTCCTCTGATTTTGACAGATCTGGAGAGTCTCAGAGTTGGCATGCATAAGCCTTGGGACAGATTTAACCCCTCGAAACACTCAAATTATGCAATTATGGTTTGCTGTAGTTTACCAATGCATATATGATTAAAAGCATATCGTTGACATGCCCACAGAAATCTGCGCAATGATATTCAGTGAAAATGTACATCTATGGTGCAATCAATGCATTGCAGCTTGTAACACAGCTTAAATTGTAGTTTCAGTTTATTTTACAGCATACTGTAATGGATAATTCAGTGAAGTTTTCAGTAGGTGATATCATCGAAACTATCTGACCCAATGTGAAGATAGGGCATCCGGGAGATAAATCCTTATCATATGTGCAGTTTTTCAACCAATGTTCATCACCACCATAAATGTTGCTTCTGTGTCACAAATAGGTTGTCATGAGATAAACTCACTCATCAAGCATTAACACTTTTACCTCGCGTAGTTAGAAACAGAGTTTGGAAATGACACTGTATTCTTAACTAGCACAGTGAAATTTGCAGCATCAATCTTTGGTTTTAAATTGCTGAGTAAATAAATAAATACAATGGTAAGTACCATATGCAAATAATCTATTTAACTGGTGTACTATAAGCCTAACATCTTTACCTTTCTTTTCTTTCAGCTTCTACAGGACACCAGGCAAGCACATTGCAAGTTTTAGTTTGCAAGTTGCATGTTCCAGTCTGAGGACCTAAATAAAAGATAAATAAATCATATTCGCAGATACACCAAATAAAATTGCACAATGGTTTCTGCATTGGGCGATTCCCAACCTTGATAAATAGTTCAAAATCCAACTCATTATTAAATACTGCACAATGATATTATTGCTAACCATTTCCATTCCGTAGTAGTTTTCCATCAGTGCAGTTTGTATTGTTCAAACAATATGCTTGACCATTAGGAACAGATCGTTCATCCTCTCCGCAGATGCCAACTGACTGGTTGCAGGTTAGCCACATATTCGTTGTCACAAAGAAACTGTCGTAGTCCTAAACAGTTGTTCAACAAATAAATCCAAATGAGTAGTAGAATATCTTAGGCCTACTAACTAATTTGGATATCTTAATACAGTGAGGTCGCTCTAAATGTTGCTCAACCAAATCTTTTCCATGCCCTTTTACACATGTAGATTATAATGTTCAAGGTATGTAAAAATGATTTTTTAAATTATTTCTTCATGTAAAACTATGTATATATGCCACTGACTTCAAAATTGTACAATTGTGGTTGATACATGGACTGGCAACTGTTAATGAATTTAGACTTGCGCTATTAGTTAGATGAGGGATAGATTTCCCCATCTAGGCCAATGAGATTGCATGTGATTTGAGGTCGTTTAGAACCAGCACCAACTTCGATTCAATTGGAGCTATGTGTATTCTACTTTTTCATACATTGATTGCTCAGCAATATTAATTCTTTTAAAAACATTACTACTTGAAGATTAGCCACATGGAAATGCAACGTATAGAAGTTAAGATACAATACGATTGGCCATAATGAATTGAGAATGCCCTGTTTTTGAAAAGTTAAACCCATAAAACCAGGTATGTGGCCCATTGTTTTTGAAAAGTTAAACCCATAAAACCAGGTATGTGGCCCATAACCTGAAGTGCAGATCATAAGCCTGGGAGTGCATGCATAATTTAGAAAAGGACATTATGCCTTCTTTGGCACACAATACCACCAACCAGAATACCCCCATTTTTGCTATATACTCTTCCTTCCCACGTATTAATCTGCATGAATTTAATTAATGTGGCAAACGCTCAAGCAATGGGATGCTACTTATTTGTTAAAATTCCAAACGCGACATTTGTTTCAACCCTCCACCTGCACACACCATTCATAGCGGCAGCATACCTTTTAACTGGTCCCTCCTTCAGACAGTTAATGAGATGAATCACACATTGACATTTTGGGTGATCTATTTTCTAAGCACTGACGTTCATGTTTTGTAAATGTAATTCATTTGTTTTGTTACCTTGTACAATCATTACTAATCATCTGTTAAAAAGCTTGATCATTGCATGTCTACTTGATAGTTGGCTCACTAACAATGGTGATTCTAACTACAGCAATACAAGTTTACAATTATCTTTTTTGTGTTATACATAATTATTCCGCCCACCAAACTTTGCAAAGTCACATGCACCTTCAATTATTATGGCAAAATGTGATATTAAGTTAAGAACCTTCATATTGTATTTGTAACAATGTCTATACAGTACCATGCACGTGCAGCGAATCTTACATCAATAATGCCAAATTCCTTAGTGTCAAACACAAGACGGTTCATGTCATTTGTTTCACAGTTCTGAAGAAATGGCTCGCTTCCATTTAGCACATAAACAGAGACCCCCTTTAATGAGGAAACAGCAATTCCTTGTACAGGATATTGTTCTTGATACTCAAAAATCCAAAGAGAGCACTGAAGCCCAAAGAAGAGCACAATAACAACAGTATTTCTTGCATCTTCCAACTGCAATATACAAATTTATGAATCTTTGCAGCTCAGTGGACTGCTGATTAATCTTGATCATGCATATACATGCAGGTATATACTCTGCATGTATAAGAAATTATTAGCTTATACAGCTAGCTCTCCCACCCCATCCAGACAGAAAAGGGAGAGATGCAGGCCATCAAAAGAGATGATAATGACAAGGTATTTTATTGTAAGCACTAGATGTACTCGAGAATGAATTTTCTGATATTGATTTGAAGGTCAAAATAATCGTACAAATCACCGTCCCAATCCCTTGGCTAAACCTATGATATTCTTAAGATCCATCCACTTATTTTTTCCACTGTGACAGTGAATACACTGTACTGTACATAACATGTTCTCTATGTGTAGCTCACATGGTTAAACTGATTATTTAATGCTAGAAATTATGTTTCATAACTGAATCATATGAATTGTTTTGAAAGTTTAAACTGACAACCATGCTAATTTTCTTAAACTCAAATGCAAGTTCTATTACTTTGTAACCACAAAACCTAGACCTATAACCCTTCATCCAAAAAATATGTATTCACATCACTGGCAGTTTTTATAACAGACATCCTATTATATGTAACTCACTATAGACTAATCCCTAAGACAATCAATTTCATTCCAGAAGAAAGGATTCCAATTCCATAATTCTTAACAGTCATTGAATGTGGTGCGACACTTACAGCATTAAAAGAATCAACAGAATTGTTCTGGAAAAGAAACACAATTGCTTATTATTTTCCAATCTGCTAATAAAAACAAATTTTTATTGAAACAAGCACATTACTGAATCATACATAAGAAACAAACATTCATTAATGTCTATAGGATTGAATGGCAATAATGATGCAAAAAGGGATCATGAAA
The DNA here is from genome assembly GCA_013339895.1 of Ephydatia muelleri. Lineage (NCBI taxonomy): Eukaryota > Metazoa > Porifera > Demospongiae > Spongillida > Spongillidae > Ephydatia > Ephydatia muelleri. Next base: position 10,817,259 of record JABACO010000002.1, on the reverse strand, counting down.
ATACCACAAAAACACTCCTTCATGATGCTAAATGTAGATCTGTCATTTTGTTTCTTCTCAATCACCCGTGTTTCTACATGTGCATTATCCCTTAACATCTGTGCATCATTGCAATGCAATCATCCGCAATGTTACTCTATTGATGCCTCATTTTCAACACTACAAATTGGAGTACTGCTGTGGCAAACAGCACCATGCCTGAATCATATTTTATTTACCTTCTTGCTGTTTTATAAATTAATCTTTTAGTATTTTTGGCTTAAAAATAACCATGAATGTGAACATTGAATCCAAGCATTACAATTACAAGCAACACACGTCATAAATGTAGGTAGTACATGTGCGGTACACGTAGCTAAGATCATCACCTGCACAGGTCTCATGAGCCATGTGTTTGTAATGTGATAACAGCAAGGTACAAAGTACGACTGGACTATAGCACAGACCCTGTAAGCATCCATGTTGGAGGTTTAGCTGTCACATCGGGGCGAGGAAGTTCTTCAAATGCAACACCAAGCTACATGTATGTCGCTTCAACTGCAGGTGGTGAAAATGATGAAATGGAAGAAATTGCTATTCCAAACTTTGGAAACGAGGTGGAGTATGATATTCCACTGGCACCCGCAGAGCTAAGAGATCAGGTTGAAGGTACTATTTTCAACAGTACCTGGATCAACGACAGTAGCTCATCACACCATACCAACAGCTGACTATCCACCAGTGTGAGTTCCACCCAGGAGAGTACCAGCTATAAGACTGAAGTCGAGCATCAACGAACAGAAATGCTGGATCGCAGCAGCCCATGGCTTGCTCCAGCTGTATATGTCCCAAAGAAGTCTAGTGAGATAAGGATCTGCATTGATTATAGGGAGCTGAATAAGCAGACAGTGAAAGATGCTTGCCGCTGCCAGACGAAGTTCAAGACCGACTCTCTGGATCCAAAGTGTTCTCAAAGCTCGACCTGCATTCTGGACACTGGCAATTGCCAGTAAAAGAGAAGGACTGCATAAAGACTGCTTTTTGTCCTGGTCCTGGTATGGGTCTATATGAGTTTTGCAGGATGCCATTTGGGGTAACAGGTGGACCCAGCTCATTTCAGAGACTGATGGACAAGGTGTTACATGGACTACCATTTGCAACCAGTTATATTGATGATGTGCTGGTCCATTCACCCAATATGAAGTGTCATCTTCAACATTTACAGCAGGTGTTTGAGCGACTGGCCAATGCTGGACTAACTTTGAGAGGATCCAAGTGCCAGTTAGGACTGGACAAGGTGCACTACCTGGGACATGTATTTTCAGAGGCAGGAATGTCTCCGGACAAAGAGAAAATAGCTGTTATCAAGGATTGGCCGATTTCCAATGCAAATGCTGATGCCCTTTCTCGTGTGCCCACCATTCCTAGCACCTGTGGAGGGACAGTGACAGTACGAGAACTCACTTTAGAAGATGTTGCGCAAGAGCAGGGTAAAGATGAAGTGTTAAATGAAGTAAGACGTTTTGTTTCTACTGGCTTAAGCAATCAACCATGACACTGGAATCAGCATCCCATTCAAACATTCTCACGAATTCGAAGTCAGCTTTGTGTAATTGACAGTGTACTTTGCCGCAAGTACACACCTGGACCATTGGAGAAGGAGAAAATTGTACCAGTAGTTCCCTTATCATTGCAGCCTACAGCCCTCAAGGCCAACCATGACATCATAAGTTCGGGACATCAAGGTGTAGAGAAAACCCTACAGAGGCTGAAGCGTACAGCATATTGGATTGGAATAGCCATGGACACGGAGCTATACTGCAGGAGTTGTATGGTGTGCCAAAGGTCCAAGCTTGACACCCGTTCCAATGATGAGTATTCCAATTGGACACCCCTGGCAGATGTTGGCTGTTGATGTATTGCAAGTGCCAGTATCCAGCAGAGGCAATCGCTGTTTCTTAGTCTTACAAGACTATTTCACGAAGTATACCAATGCCCAACCAGACTGCAGAGTGTATTGCTGGGATACTAAATGACTTGTTTTCACGCTTTGGGATCCCTGGAATATTGTACTCTGACCAAGGTGCTAACTTTGAAAGCACCATGATCCGAAGGGTATGTGCAGCATTTGGAGTCCTCAAGTCCCAAACAACAGCATACCACCCGCAAGGTGATGGAATGGTAGAACGTTTTAATAGAACCTTGCTGCAACTCCTTTGGTGCTATAGAGAACAGAATGACATAGACTGGGAAGGAAATCTACCATTGGTGCTGTATGCATACAGAACAGCATCTAATGCTTCTACAGGGTTCACTCCATTTGTCCTTATGATGGGACGAGATCCTGTTCTGCCATCTTTGCCATCTATGACTAACAGTAGTGCAGAGGACCCTACCTCATATGACAGCAACCTTAGGGTTAAAATGGCCGAATTATGTGACATGGTGGAGAGACATATAGTACAAGAAGCTAAGCATTAAAAGAAACATTATGACACACATACCCCAAGTAGGGAAGGTGATGCTGTTCAGCTACAAAACCGAACAGCAGGAAAATGGGATCCAAAGTAGGAAGGTGGATGGGTTGTTAAGAAAGTTCACTCCCCTGTAACTTTGCAAATTGTATACAGAAAGTCACTGAGGTCTAGAGTGGTGCACATTAACAGAATACGGCGCTGTATATTACGGGAGAAGGAGAGCACACTGTCAAGAGAGGTTGAGTGGGAACCAGCAAGCATCGAACACTTTTCAGTGCCAGCAGATTCCACTCCACAACCAGAATTGTTCCGGAGGTTCCACCAGCAGTCCCGCCCCCAATAGATGTAGAAGGACAAGAGGCCCCACCAACATTGGACCAAGCACAGAGGCGCTACCCTCAACGTGACCGACGACCTCCTGATTATTACTAAGTCCAATTTTAAGCTTGAGGACAAGCTTAAAGTACAGTGGGACGAATGTAATGTGATAGACAGCAGAGCTCTGAATAGACCCTTAAACCCTTTGTGGAGGATGAATACTAATTCCAACTGAACTTCCTGTCATAGTACTGCACCCATGGGATAGGGGGTCAAGGGATGTTTAAGAAACACTATTTAAAACTAGTGTGTATTCCTGTATGTTTGTAAGTGTTTCGAGTGGAAATAGATTGTCAGTTGCATAGAATCGTATTACATGTTTGTTAAAATAGTATTTTTTTGCTAAGCTAGATTTTATATTTGGATTTTTTATGCATTGCACAGCACATCCATGTCTAGCTCATTATTTTTAATGTATTCAACTCAACTTTATGCCATTTCATGATACTTCAGATTGTAAACGGTAACAGAACACAACTGTTATATTTGTAACTAGGTGGTACACTTGGTGATTCAGATTTTGAGTGCACTTCATTACCCATGTATCACATGTGTACATTTTTATCACTCATTGTTGCAAAGATATATAATTCGTGACATCCAAACCAAACAGTGTGACAACCGGGCCCACGTAATTGTAACTATGCATGTAAATGATCAATTAATATCTCATACGAGTGGGTAAATAACTTAATGCAGGAAATTTCATCACTTAAACATACAACAAATGCCTTCCACGTTTGTTCTGCTCCTGCATCTGTTTTCTGAAATGGGGGGCAGAGGATGATAGTAAAATGCTGTACAAATCTTTGACAGCATAACACATTGTACTAAAAGTTAACTTGTGTATTTCAAAGTCTTTGAATGAAACTGGACCTGTATGAAAAACGCGACCTGTTTCCATCATGGCAAGGACCATCATTTGACAACTAATTTAGTCTGTAGAGTGCATAACGTGAGACTTGACATAATTTGTTTTAATCATTTTTGAACATATCTTGGTTCTCTAAAATTACTGGTTGGAAGTATTTAAAGTCTGATTACAGAATATTGCTTGGGAACCATCTGGCAATAAGTTTTTGTGAAATCAATATCACGTGACATCTTGGGCTAACACTAAATCATTTACTGCTCCAAACGCACAGTTTTTAGTTTATATCTTTCTGGCTGACGGAGTAAATAAAGCCCAGAGAGCTTCTGTGTGTAAACAATCATGGATAGGGTAAAGTCTACTTTACTGTAATTCACCGATTCACACGCAACACAGGATTGCAAACAGTGCTCTCTCTTGTATGTACAAAGTAGGCCTATGGTGCATGCAGGAAGAGTCTCGCAAGCCAGACGTACGTATGATATATGGAGGACTGGAGACAAGGGTGAGTTTATCCCTTCGACCCCAGTCCTCCATAAATCGTACGTCGAAGTACATCTTACTTGCAATACTAATGCAGGAATGAGTGTACATGTATCTAAAGACCGATCACTTGCATAAGGTCCTTCCTGCATCTGGCCATGAAGTACAGTGGAAGCTCAAACTGCTGAGGAAGCCAAAAGGTTGTCCAAGACTTGAGTCATGTGAATCGAAGCCCATAATATATCTGCAAATGCCAGCTAGCCGGAATCTTGCAGTTAACAGAAATATCAACCAGTTTCAATGTTTTATGTGTGGCCATGGTGCAGCAAAAATGAGACACACTTACACGCTAGTCTGGCTAGCACAGCCACGTTTATTTGCGGAGGGTGTGCAACACCAGATTACTTACAAGTAAACATATTTATACGAGTACTACAGCGAAGCCACCCCATGGTTGGACTGTATGATGTGCCTCATTTGTCAGCTAGCAGTGATGCCAAACGTTTGTAGGTAGTAGTGGCCATGCTGCCCATGCCTCTAGTTGAGGAGAGGAGAATTGGGGTGAATGATGCCCACTCGACCTCACCATATCGAAGCTCGTATTCTCTTTTTTTCGGTAGCAACTAGTAGAGTGTGGGAGTTTGGTTAATTGGAAATAGGGCCAAAAATGTCTGTTCAAATCGACCCCCCCAAAAACTGTCAGCTCTGAATGTCTGACCTAGCACCATCTTCCTTGTTTGCTGGCATAGCGGAAAATGTCTCTCCTGTCATTGGCTCGATCTAAACATTGTGATAGTCTTCTGCCATGAGATTAGCTGTCAGATCACAAATCTCATTGTGGCGAATGGATGGAAAGCCACCCAACGGACAGGAGAAAGCATGTTCAACTGTGAAAGACTTTTCCCACGTACAGGTGGAGGAAAGGTTAGATGGTAGCCAGCCATACCTAGAAGCAATAGCGTTACGAAATGCACCTTTGTGTACGGTGAAGCCATTCTCATGAATAGGTAGTGCTGTCAACCAGAGGTCCATTGACAGTTGTTTGGTGTTAGTCAGTTGGGAACGGAGGTTGGAAGCACTGTCCTGGCTGTGCTTTTGTTTTCAGCTATGAACTTCCTTTTTGGATTCAACCTGCTGTTGAATTGCCTCAGTCAAGTAGATTGAATCATGCAACAGGATGAGGTCATATAGAGGCTTACACACTGATCTTGAGGCTGTGTATTGCCCTGCCAGTTACACTGTAGATATGGAATGACCTTAGAGCGAATGACGTCTTCCAGAGGTTGGAAAAGCATTGCAATGTCAGGAACTGTTCTGGCCAAATACCATTTATGTACCAAACCATGAGTAAATGCAGAATGTAATTTTCATATAGCGCGGGTGTAAAGCGTTCAAGTGAGACTTGTATTGTCCTCACGCAAAGACAAAAGAGAGATGAAGATATTATAATCAATGTGAGACAAAGGCAGATGGAAACATCCCATAAGCACCAACCGTCCTACAGAACATCAAGGGGTCGAGTTATCAAGTGTCCGAAACGGTTTGCTGAATTTGTCAAGTTATGAACTGAAGGGGGTTGTAGTATAATGAGATCTCATGTGAGCATACTTCCTGTGTGTCACTTCCAGGTGCCTCTTCCTGTGCATCATTTCCATCACCCTCTCTGCTCACCAGGGGGAACTTCAAGGTCATCTATAAGCTCTGGCTCGTAAGTGGCCTTCATGAGATGCCGTCTGTTCCTCCGATATTTACGTCCATCCTCCGTACTGGACTATGAATGATTGTGGATATCCGGCTTGACCTGTCACAACTACTGGTTTCCATCTTCCTTGGACCTGCATTCTGGCATGATCTCCAATCTTCAAGTTTGGAAGTGCCTTGGATCCTCTGTCGTAGTGCTTTTTCTGCTTTTGTTGCTTCAGTTTCAACTTTATTTTCACTTGTTCAGGGTTAACTATTGCAGGTTTGAGCTGTTCAGCAGTTACCTGAAGATTAGTACGCAGTTTACGTCCGATTAATAACTGGGCAGGCAAGGCAATGTTGTCAATCATGGTGTTTCTTTACCCCTGTATGGATCTTTGTTGTCAGCCTTAGCTTTTTGCATGATTCGTTTCACAACTTGCAAATACTTCTCAGCCAAACCATTAGCCTGTGGGTAGTGTGGGCTGGATGTAGTGTGCTTGATACCCCACTCCTTTGTGAATGCCTTATACTCCTCTGCACTGAACTGAGGACCGTTATCACTGATTAATTGTGTGGGTATTCTGTGCCTTGCAAAAATGGATTTTGTGTGATTTATGACAGATGTACTGGTCAAATCTTCTAACTTGGCTGTCTCAAAATAGCGGGAGTAGTAGTCTACTATTAGAAGGTAATTCCTGTTTTCCCACTGGAACAGATCAGTTGCTACAATGTCCCATGGTCGATCTGGTGTAGGACCAGGTAATTTTGGCTCTTTTGTATTTGACACACAATATTCTTGGCATCTGTCACAACCCAGTACTACATGCTCAATTTCTTTTGACATGCCAGGCCAGAACATGACATCTTTTGCACGTTGTATGCACTTTATCACACCCATGTGCCCTGTGTGAATGCGAGTTGGCATATCAGTTTGTACACTGGTTGGAATTAACAATTTTTCTCCCTTCAGAATGATTCCATCAGCTACTGAAAACTCGTCACGAAAATTCCAGTACATCTCAAGGTTACTTGGAACCTGTGTTCGCTGTGCTGGCCATCCAGAGCAAATTATGTTGCTGAATTGTTGTACAGATGTGTCCTCCAGGGTAGCTTCCTTAATCTTCTGCAATTGCACGTCAGGTAAGATAGAGTTCTTCAGTATCATACTCACAGAACATGATAACTCTTCTTCCATCCATCTGTAGCCCTGTCCTCGACGAATGCTCTTGAGAGGGCATCTGCTATGACCATCTCCTTTCCTGGTTTGTACACAATCATGAAGTCGTACCTTTGAAGCATGCGTTGCAATCTCGGTGGAGCGTGGCACAGTGGTTTCTTTGTGATACTCTCTAGTGGCTTGTGATCTGATTCCACTTCAACTGTTGAACCATATGTGTATTGATGAAATTTCTCCAATGCATACACAACAGCTAGTAGTTCCTTCTCAATCTGGGCATATCATGTTTCTGCACTTGTGAGAGCTCTAGAGGCATATGCAATAGGTCTCCCCTCTTGTAATAGGACAGCTCCTAGCCCATGCTGTGAAGCATCACAACTCACCACTATAGGTTTTGTCCCATTAAAGAAAGCAAGTGCAGGTGCTGCTGATAGTCTCTCCTTTGAAATGCCTTTATTTGTTCCCATTGCCATGTGAACTGAACTTCCTTCTTGGGTAGTTCTCGGATGGGGTGTATGATGGTAGACATGTCAGGAATAAACTTACCTACTTAATTGATAATACCAAGTAGTCTCTCCACCCCTTTTTTATCTTCAGGAGGTGGCACCTCTGCAATTGCTCTGACTTTTTCCTTGTCAGGTGAAATCTGCACTGATAATGTGTCCAAGATAGGTCACCTGAGGTGCTCCAAAGCGACATTTATCCTTGTTGAGTGTTAAGCCTATTGCCTGACATCTTTTAATTGCAGCTTCCAAATGTTTATTGTGATCCTCCATGGTTTTGCCCCAGACTAATATGTCATCAATATCTGTTTCGATTCCAGGCAGATCACCAAAGCTTTGAGTCATCCGCTTCTTGCGCTGACTTGATACCGAATGGCATGCTCACGTGAGATCTCATTATACTACACAGAATACACTGCATGTGGCTGGGTAGTAGCAATCTAGGATAATGCAAGCAAGTTATTCACCCAATGTCAATTGAGTGACGAATGATTGCATTCCCAGAGGAGCACCAAGATGTAGTCTACCATTAGTTGTTATCTTCAGGCTAGTGCCATGGAATGCTGAGAGTGCAGAAGTATAGTGAGCTTCTTTTACAACAAGCCAGGAATATTTTGCATTGGTGTAGTAACCATATGAAGGAAGGAAGGATTGTTGATGTTATCCCACCACTCTTTCACGGTGAGTACTGTACCAGTTGCTGCAGCATCATCAGCATACCAAACTTGGTTCACATCAACAGATGAACGCTGTATTTGTGGGTAGAATGCCTATAGGGCATACATTGGTATAGCAAGTGGATCTCACTGAGTGGTGCCTTCTTGTGAGAGAATAGTTTACCCATCGGCAAATAGTTCAGTTGCATGGACTACGATATGTGTTGATTAATATAGTAGAAAAAAAAACAAAGATGTTGCATGTTATGGAGGGGCAGCCTCATGATTCAGGCAGTTGAAGGCATTAGTGGCATTAATTAGAAGAGCTGCTTGACAACTCTGTGAGTTAAAGGAGTCTTGTACTGCATGTACTGCTGCCTCAACTCCTAATATTTGGCCAGCGCACAATTGAAGGGAACCAGCTTTCTGAATGTCAGTACCCAGAACTGTTAGTACTGGTTTGACCCCATTTCGTCTTGCTACTTCACCTATCCCTATTGAACGTACCCCAGGGTTTTGTCCAAAGCAATTAAACGGCAGGACAAAAAGGGAGCCAGACTTCATAGATCAACAAATGCATGAAGTGCACAGGCGTCTTGCCATCAGGGCAAGTGAATGACAGAGATCGGTTGAAGAAGATGAGCAAAGCCGTATCCATCCTCTTGCATCAATCCCTGATGGACCAGCAGAGCCATCAGTATGTAGTGCAGCTGCTTTTGTGGTTAAGGCATCAACTGCGTTATACGGAAGCATTTTCGCAAATGGTTATATTGAGGACCGGTCTGAGATCGCGTTCACAAGCGTCCTTACACTAGTTAGTTAACTAGTTCATGATGTAAAGCACAAACCAAAACTGCACAAACCGAAACTGTACTTCAAGGAATGCTCGATCACATGACAGTTGCATGTTTTGGACCACTGGCTATGACCCTCAATGATGATGATCAATTATGCGAAGCCTTAAGTTGCTAATTACATATACAGTCTTGGCTCGCAACATCGGAAAATCCATAGATTGAATACCTTACGGAATGGGATTGGAAACACAATATTTCAATGTATTACGTATGCTTGTTCCATCATCGTTTGCATGAATCGAATTAAGAAGGGGCGGGGAGGCGTTTAGAAAACCTTACTTACACGGATAGAAAGCGTACATTTAGGCACAGTACGATTCCTAAAGCTGTTCAGATGCATGGTTGCTGCACACGACAAATGTGTCAGGAGAGCCGGTTCTAAAACGTTGTGTTGTATAATGTGTAGAACACGTATAGGTTTGAGTGTACCTAACGCGGGTTCAATTTGAACTTGGATTGCTGTAAGAAGAGGTTACAGCTTGAAGCGATATGGCGAAGCCAAAACGGTAGCGCAGAGAACAACGTATTGCGTGGTGCTTGTTTCAAAAACGGATGCCATATACTCTTTCGAGATTCATATTTTCAAACATCGATTATGCCAATAAATAAATACCTCATGTGGCTCTCAAATTGTTGTATAGGGTCATGGGAAAGGGGCATGGGTTGAAACGGTAGTTTTATACAACACAGGAAAATAACGCGTCGAATCTCTTTATGATTTTCAAATGATTTGTCACTTACATTCTGTTACAGAATGTTTACATTATGTCACAGTCTGTAAACATTCTGTAACATAATGTTAGTGACAAATCATTTGATAATCATAAAGTGATTCGACGCGTTTTTTTCCTGTGCAAGCCAATAGGTAAAGGCGTTGCGTGGGACTTGTTTCAGTCTTGTTTGAGCCTTTGTACAAAGATATGTTCATCCATATGTATGCAATTAATCCGGCAATACTGATTGTTAATTATTGGTATGGCTGTAATATGTGCAGGTCATGTTTCGACAAGGTCGCTTAGCAGCAAAGCGCAAATATGAATGGAGTACTAGACAATGTACTTCACTGACGGTTTCAATCGATATTGCATTCTGGAAGAAAGCTATAGGGTGTCCCACCTCCTACAGCAACTGAGTGAAGTCACCATTGTGGAGGCACTTCTTCCACCTGGTAAAAGATGTAGCCTAAAACAAGCAATATTATGATCAGCATAGTTTGTGATGTTTTAGGTTGGATCAAGGTTGCAGAGCTGTTATTTGCTAAAGTTGGTAAAGATCCTGATGGTATCTTGCTGTTGTCTCGATGTGTGATACTAGATGAGAGCATGAACTGGTATAACAAAGTAGCTTGTTTGCACTGAACCGTTCATAATTTATTATTATTTTAGGTGGATGGGAAAAAGTACGATCAAGCATTAGCACTTTCAGTCATATTCCTCAGTGTTTATCTGACTTAGCTGAAATCAAGTCACTACTGGCTTTTATAGATAAATTCCCATTTATGCTGTGGCAATAATGATGAAAAGTTCTTGACATACATTTCATTAAAAGACCAGAAAAATCATGAATGCATCAGGTACCGTCCACGCTTCTCGTCACGTGTAAGATGTATAGCCAGTACTTCCCACTACTCATAAAGGTACCAACTGTGTAGCTTATCTTGACATCATACACTCTACCATTCCGTAGTAGTGACTGTGAGCTGCTAGTCAGTGCAACAGAGAAACACATTGCCAAGTGTTGTGTCAGGTGTGGCATATAAATCCAAATTAAGGGCCATAGTTAGCAGTCATGACAAACAAGCGAGTGATTCTAAGAGAACTTATCCACACTCATGCTACGTTCTCTCATTTAAGCTTTATACCAGACAAGTGTACCCGATATCATAAAGAACATGAGCTACGGAAAGCTCGCCAGCGTCAAATCACCAACCTGAAACAAAGATTGGAAGGAGCTACAGAGAAAAGAAAAATTACAGAGGACAGCTCACTCATGCAATAACGATCTCTTACATATGATGAAAGAGAATGCCAAGGCATTTTGTGATGCCCTCCACCTGGCACATTTGGACGTATCTTTTGAGAGAGTCAGATGCAGGCTGCTTCTCTTAAAGATAACCGACAGATGCAATGCATGGGATCCTGTCATGGTACAGTGGTGTCTCTATCTTTGCCACCTGTCCAGTTCAGCATATGAACTACTACAAGAATCAGGGACCATCATGCTCCCATCTCAGAGAACACTTAGGGAATACACCTATTATACCAAAGCTGCAGTTGGATTTGCAAATAATGTTGACCAACAGTTAAAAGGAGCAGCTAAGCTATTATCATGCTCAGAGAAAGACAAGTGTGGACGTAAACCCATGATGGCACCAAGCGCAACCTCTTCTTTATATCAGACCCTCCTCACTTGATGAAGGCGGTCAGGAATTGCTGGGCAAATCCCAAGCGAAGGCTATATGGGTAAGTGCAATAGCTTTTGTTGTCATGACTGCAAGCCATGTATGCTTCTCAATAACACTAGTGCAATGGAATGGAGGAAGCCAGGAACGAATCCCAAGACCTAAAGTCAAACTCACGTACACATACATGTACCTCGAGCATAAACTATCGAATTCCTTTCACATATGCCATTAGGTTTGCAGGCGTTATTCGGGCCACTATGTTTACAAAGCAATATGGTCCTGGGATTCGTTCCTAGCTTCCTACTTATAGCCACGTCATGGGCAATTGCGAATTCTTCGATTCGGATCAAATGGCCACGTTTAGGTGCATAATTTTCATGTTTAATTCATACATAATAGTGCAATTTTCGGCTCCCTGCTCTACGAGTTCGTTTCATTTGGCAGGTATAAGAGCGAATAAGCTCTTCAATCCTGGGATTTGTCGTGTGTTAACTATGCACGCCTATGAGGCTATGTATTGTCGCATATTGCTTGTCCATAAGCAGGTTCAGGAAGGTAGCAGTGTTGAGCTATGTATTGTGTGAGAAGTAAGCGATGGCTTAATGTTAGAGGGTTAAAAACGTTACATAATTATTGAAAGTTGCCACAGTATATGCTTTAAGTTAGTATATTGCTGTTAATCCTAAACTAGAATCTGCCTCAACAGATTCCTTGGGCTTTCATGCAAATGCAATTAGTGGGCGCAACGTAGCTATGAATGTCTGTAATTTTCCGTTGTTGCGGGGTGTGATTTTCCGTTGTTGCGAGCCGGGACTGTAAATTAAAGTTGTGTTCCACATAAGAATACAGCGGCGGCGGAACCGGGGGGGGGGGGGGGGGATAATGAGATATATACAGTAGGCAAGCATATAGTGTATGGGTCATGCTACACCATTTGAAATAAGAAACACTACCAGCAAGGATAAATGCATATGGAGAAGCACATGCAATTCACATTACATTTAGCTAACCGAATGGGGTAATCCAATACATAAACTGCATGTGCTGTACTTACAGTTAAATTTGAGAAAGAAACTGATTTCTTAATTTAGTAGCATGCATGTTATGCAAAAAAGTATGTTGTAGCATTCTTAACTATAAGTAAATTTAAGGTTATGACATCTATGAGTGTAGTCAATTCAATAAAAGTTCAGCATTGGTTTCAATTTTTCAGCAGTTCCATTTAATATATAAATACATGAATCATAGAGAATATAGAGTTGTGCAGCATTTTTTAATCCAACCATTCTCCCCTAATTAGTCACAGAGTGGAGGAGAAACACAAGCTGGACCCACGAATCATGCACCTGTATCTGCGGTACGTTTAAATGTCTGACATTGCCTGTATTAAGCTATTTTACACACTGGTATGATACACACCAACTTGAATGTGACATTTTCGATACACTACACATAAGTATAGCATACAAGCAGTCACGTTCTGTATACAACACAACGCACAACAAGCAGTCATACAGTGCAACCCACAAGCTGAGCAGCCGCATTCTGTACAATATAACATACAACAGTCACATTCTGTACAACAGAAAACACACTGTCAGATTTAATGATGCATGTTATGCAGAAAAGTATGTTGTAGCATTCTTAACAAGTTTGCATCTCTAGGTGAATTTAAGGTTATGGAAACTACATGTATGAGTGTGATCAATGAATAGCTCATAACAGTGTGTAAATAACTTTATACAGGAAATTTCGGACTCTTATACATACGAATGTATTCACCTTGGTTTCATTGCTTCCTGCTAGTGCTCCTGCTGTAGCTTCAGCCTCCATTTCTAATTCCTAAGGCCGAGAAACGGCATAGTCAGCAGTAAGTACAAGGTTCACCAGAGAGCAAGATAGTACAGTGCTGCCGCGATATGGTCTCCAGCCGATATAGTCTATATCGCAATATTGTATCGCGATATACTATAAGTATTTCATGATTATTAATTTCAATAATTCTGTATAATTTACAAATAATAATACATGTACAGCACAACTGCACAAACACGGACAATGTCTAAAAACAAGCCTGCCACAAAATTATTATTATCATTGATATGATAATGATTACATTACACATATACATTACAAACAAAAGGACTAACATTACAATATAAGTTCTATGGATCTTCCACAGATGATCCTGCTCGAGACAGGAGTGCCCATGCATTGGCTCGCATCAAAGTCAGGCTAAGCCTGCCATACAATAGACAGGTAGCATGGAACTTGGAGCAATTTCCCCTTGTGGCTAGGCGAGAGGCAAGGCATGATAAAGTTTGCATGGCTTCTGCAACCCAGCACCTATAAGTCTCCACTGCTATGGGGATACATGTCCAGCGTAGCTCTGAGCACTTGGCATCATTAGCATTGTGCTTGCGCACCTCAGCTGTCAGAGCTGCAGATCCATTTGTCACACCCACTTCCATTAACGTACTTGAATTTAGCGTAGATGTGACAGTCAGATCTAGAGCTGCTGGTTTGCCCAAACCCCAATTAGGGATAAGGATGTCAGCTGGTCGTGTTCTATGTCCTTTATTCCCCAAACCACTTCCTGCTTCAACCTGAGGACCCAAAAAGGCCAGTCGGCAAGATTCTAAGAGGACATCCTGAGCCTGTTGTGCTGCGACACCACATCTCCTCCGTGCTTGCATGTTAAGGCATGGTGGCCTAAAGGGTCCAAAGCATGAGATGGGCAAAAGGAGCAAATGGAATATCAGTAACAGCAATGCCCAACCACCACTTTACAGCAATCTGAAACTCAGCAGGTTCAAGATGGAGATTGAGCCTGAGAGAAGGAATCATAGAGAGCCAAGTGGCTGCATGTGGCGAAGAAATGGGAAGCAGACATGCTTTGTCAGGCAAGGAGACCTTATCAAGTAACACACTTAAATCATGATCTTCAATTTTGCCAGACAGAGATCTTTGGTGCATTACAACATCAAGATGATCCAACACTAAGGCATCATCAGAGGAGACAAGTTCATTAAAATTCAGCTAGGTGCTTGCAAGAAGATAAGCAGACACTAGGAGCACTTAATGTAGGCAGCTGAACTGTGTTCTGAATGACTACAGAGCCCAAGGCCCCTTCTGCTTAAGCTGAGTTGGGCTTGTTGCCATGTGACATTGAATGTGTCTATCACGGTGCATTCGGAAAAACAGCAACGAACATCATCATCAAAGAATTGCAAAGCCTCACCAATTAAGGCTGGGGGGGGGAGGGTAGATCTAGCAAGGTGCACCAACTTGCAGAAGCCACCACATTGCCTAAGCAGGAGCAGAGCCACCTGTGGATCAACAGCACACACAGCCTCCAACTGTTCAAGCAACATGGATGCATCTGCACGTTTGTGTGCAAAAAACATGGCACAAAAGATTATATCTCCAATTGGAGCTCCAAGAATCTCAAAATTAGGAACACTAGACTTATTCATCAGAGGTGAAAATGAGCTGAGATCACCCAAGCCAAACAACTCAGCATTGATAAAAAGACCAAGTGGAGGACCAGCTGGCAAAATATTCAACCATCCAATGATCTTCCACACAGTGCCTTAGCCCATGGATGATTTTATCAGCTCCTGATGGACATGCTACTCCTATTTGGATTGGGGCAAAATATTCACTGGCCTTTTCCTTTGTAACTGCACATAAACACTTCCCGACCCAGTGGCGTAAAGCTTCTCTCACAGCAATAGGACGAATAGCAGGAAGACTGTTAGGTTTTTTTTTATCAAGAGCAGTGAGACTTCCTCCTGCCAAAAACTTGGAAACTGAAACAGGTACCTTTCCTGAAGCTAGAAGATTAACCACATCTCTCAATAAAGCACCAATGGGGGATGGTAAAGGCACCTCAGCGGCATTCAACAAATGCTGAATACGAAGGCCAGATGGTCCACAAGCTGTAGCCTTAGAGAAAGACTTAAGAATGGTCAGGACATTAAAATCAGGAGGGAGAATAGCCCCTGCCAGAGTGGTGACAAGTGGCAGCATTGGAAGAGGTCCCTCAGGGTGCTTGGCCTGCAACAGCTTCCAAGTTGTCTCATTGTTGGGTGCAACTCCAGAAGATGTTAGAACCTGACATGCTTTACCAAACAAACCTTCCCTAGCAAGCGAAATAGCCTTACAAACAACCTTTGCATGATCATTACACTGGGAAAAAGGCTTGGATGATGCTTGGCCAATTGCATGCTGCCAAAGCACTTCATAATTTTCATTGGACCACAACTCACATAAATATTTTATGGATGTAGTTTATGATGCCGTCCTCTGTGCTTGGATGAAGAAAGGATACACTTGGGGAGCATAAAAAACTTTATCCATGACTCTTCCGTGTTGTTGTGCAGAACAGACCGCAAGGCAGAAGACAGGACAGCAGCAAATGCTGGTCTGGCACTAGCTGGTATATGGTGTAAAGTCCGGCATTGAAGCTTGCAAATCTCCTCAAATGTAGGAAATTGCAATAGTGTCACTAGTTGGCACAATAGATGGCTCAAATGAATGAGTACATTTCTTCTGGTGGGAGTTAGTATGTGAAGTTGCCACCAAGGAAAGACAGCAGGGACTGATGAACAGCCCATGCTCCTGCATGGAGCCAAGTAATTGGAACCAAGCCAGGTAAAACACCTTGTGCATGAAGCTGCATATGTTGTTTCCACATAGAGGGAAGCAATTAGCTCAGGGCAATCTTGTACTATGTGTGGCTTTCTAGATGTCAATGAATGTGATGATGAAGATGGTAACGAGGATGGCAATGATGGTGATGAAAGCAATGATTGTGACTCCGGTAATGGTCGTAAACTCAAAGGGTGTGTGAGGAAGGCAATGATAGCGAGGATGACGATGCGTGTAAATGTACCGGCTGTGAGGATGTACAAATAGTTGAAAACTGTGAATCTGATGCAAGCGGGTTTGATGTAAGCGTTATATCCACATTGCAACAACGACCGTGATTCTTTGGCTGGCAGCTGGTACACCCTTGTCCTGATGTAACGCAGCTGCAACGCTTGCATCGGGCGTATTAGCCATTACAAGGACAACACTCATTTCCAAGCGGAACTAACCGGTAAAGGAGCTCGACTCTGCGATGTTTTCAATTTACGGTGAGACATACCCACAAAGTTTATACCACAGTTGGTTTATCCCAGGCACCGCATAGTTGTGCACTTAATTAATATTAGTAAAGACTTGCATGTGGGAGCTGTTTTCTGGCCATCTATAGCTATTAAATAAGCTGAAAAGAACGCTTTTATTGGCCAGCGTGTTCAGAAGCTGCAAAGAATTGGTGCCATACATGTACATGTACTATTTGTGCAATAATGAAGTCTGGCGGCCACAAGAGAAGTGTGAATTAAACTATTCGTGCTGGGGACTCCACGCAAATTGTTTGCGTGGTCCATATATATAATGGAATCACTATCTACTATGGCAGATGGTAAGAAACATAGGTTAGTTGTCGCTGATTATTTCACCAAATGGGTTGAAGCCTACACCATCCGGCCTATACCAAATATCAGTTGCCAGAAAGCTTGCTGCCAAAACGTTTTGTAAGTTTCCCTCACTAGACCAGCTCCACTCGAATCAAGACGTCAATTTGAGACTGAGCTTAGCAAGAAAATCGCAGATTGAAAAGTCAATATCATGGGATGGTGGAGCTGTATAATAGAACGCTGCTTGACATTTTATCACCTACAGTGGCAGACCACTCCTCTGACTGGGACTGCACATAAGTAATTTTTACTCAATTCACTACAAGTGTTCACATCATTCTACTTGATGTTTGGGAGACTAGCTTCGATATACTAGTATAGACTCAGGGGCGGATCCAGGAATTTAGGAAGGGGGGGGGGCACAGGAAGGGGGTGGGTGCGGGAGGGGGATGTGCCCTCCCCCCCCCCCCCCCCCCCAAGCGCGAAGCGCGAAAACTTTGAGCAATGTAGCAATACTGACACACATTCATAATGAAAAATTAGCACTTATCACTTAATACAAAAGCATGAAAGTACATGTACTACTAATACTAGTATGTAGCTAGTTTATGCATTTTTGTCATACAGTGAGGCGAAGAGCCTTCGTGGTCGCTTTTGAATGAAGATTTCTACAACTGTCTCATTGGTGTGCGCAAGCTATAAGCGGTGGCGAAACGTTAATACTTCTTTCAGTCATACGCTACATCCATTTACATCAGCAGTTACACGGTACGATTACGTATAACATGATTATATAATTAGATGAACGAAAGGGGGGGGCACGTGCCCCCGGTGTCCCCCCCTCCCCTAGATCCGCCCCTGAGACTCATTATATGGACTCTGTTTTAACTTTTATTGAATGTAATGGTGTCCTGTAAGAGAATCGGATGTGTAGCAACCAGGAGCAAGGCAATATCACCAGATACTTTCAACATTGTGCCAAATCATTATATGCCGCTAATATTTGCATTCATATGAAGTGCACCCATGCACGTTTTCGTCCGGTGCACATGTATGCAAGCCGCTATATGCATGATGCAACTTTTTTGAATACTTTAAATATTATTTTAATGATTCTCAAAGCTTCCCCGCGCACTTCGCACGGAAGTCACCCTATTTTGGTGACTGACGCCCCGGCCCTTTATTCCCGGGCGGTTAATAGAATCCCCCTAAATCCAGCGCACAGGCCTGTTTTAAGATTAGAGAGAGCACCCAAATATATGTGTCAGCTCAACACCCTTGTGTGTTGCCATAACACTCCCTGGGCTGTAACACCCTTCAAGCCTAACACCCCTTGGTCGTTTTTTTTTTGAGCGCAAAAGTTGAATATTCCAATTGGAGGACACTGGCAATTATTGCAATGGACATCCTGGGCAATACATGTGTCTAGCTACTAATAGACTACCAGGTAGCCTGGCCTCGAGATATAGTGGGGTAGCCACCACTATACCAGCCGTCAAGCAAAAGGTTGACGTCCACATGCGAAGTATGTGTCCACTCAGATCAAGACCAAAACTTTCAGAATGCTATCTTTCAGCAGTTTCTAAAAGCACTCGGGGTTAAGAAGTCTAGAACTCAGTACTGCCTATCGCCCACAAGGTGACGGTGTCGGAGGAATAAGTGTCCCCCCGGACATTATATCCTAGGAAAATGTATCCCCCCGGATATTATTTCCTAAGGAAAAATATCCCCCTCTAGGAAAAAGTATTCCCCCCCCCCCCGCACCATCTCTTAGCGAGTTTTCCATTAAAGATTAATATAGTATATTTATACTGTTGATATAGCAATCTCCGTAGCCTGCTAGTACTATCGATATCTGTGGCGTCTTTGTCTAGCGCAACCGCGCTGTCTTTAGAGGTTGTTTGGACGTCATATCTATTATCTTTGATCCTTGTATAAAGAAATGGCTGAATGTGACAGCATCAAGGTGTTCTTGCGTTCGGGTTGCTATCCCTCCGACTGTTCAAAGGATCAAAAGCGTGCTTTCAGAAGTAGGGCATCAAATTACAAACTGGAGTCGCGTGGCGTTCTGTACTACTCCAAAGTGGTTGGAAGGAATCCATCTTTGCCCGAGCAAAACTGGAGAAGGGTTATAACGAGTACCTCAGAACGCGGCCGGATTGCCGGATACCTCAAGCATTCAAAACCAATGCAGCACACATTTTGGATCGAATCACTGCATTTGCTGATGTCAGATTATGATGCACTTCCGAATGAAGTTGAGTTACAGACAACATTATAAATGCAGGACAAATCATTATCAAATATACATTTCCTCACATCTGTGGGCTGCAGAACATTTTACTAGGCATGAATCTTCAATTTGATGTTCAGTCAACAGAATTTGTTCAAATTCTGCATATAGATGGTAACCATTGAATTACAATTTTGACAATTGGATGCAAAGTAGGAGAAGTGAATCTGTATGATTGCAACCAATGTGAATCCCTCTCTGCTTCTACAGAAGAATAAAATTAGTTGTTTATTGAATTCAAAGGAGAAGGAATTGCACGTGAAGATAATGCCTGTACAAAGGCAAAAGGGTTGTTCAGATTGTGGGTTATTTGTACTGGTATTTGCAGCAACACTGTGCAGTGGGTCATGCCCCAGTAACATGGTCTACAAGCAGTCTTCAATGAGAAAGCACCTACTTGATTACTTTTTACATTTCAGTATGACCAAATTTGCAGGGAGAAAAATAACAAGACCTAGTAAACGACCGTGTTCTGAAGTAATTATTGAATTGTTTTTGCAAATGTAGGCAGCCGGCCCAAAATGGTCTGATGGCACAATGTGACAAGTGCAAAGAGTGGTTCATGAGAACTGTGAAATCATTTCCACTACCATACTGATGTCCAATACAAATTGGTATTGTTCTTCACGCAAGAAATTATTCATTCATAAACATTATTTCTTTGCATCATTTATTTACTTCTTGCACTAGCTTCACTTGATTTGAAGCACATGCGATTATATGCATCGAATTAAAATACAGCTAAATGCGCGAGCGCTGTGACATCGTGACAGCTAGGGGCTGTTGTAATAAAGGATTAATTTGTGGGTATGGTGGAGGCCGCGGCATCGAGAGATGCAATGGAAATACAATATCGCGTGTTTGGGGAGACACTTTGCGGAGGGGAGGGGGAGGAGGGGGGGGGACACTTAACTCTAGGATAGAATGTCCAGGGGAGACACTAGAAACTAGAATAAATTAAAGTGTCTGGGAAACACATTTGCCTAGGAAAAGTGTCCAAGGGGACACATTTAGGGGGGACACTATTTACTACGACAACAGCATGGTTGAAAGGTTCAACAGAACACTACTCCAGTTACTCTTCACGCATGTCACCAGACAGAAGGAGTAGGAAAAGCACATTTCTTGGCACGCCTACAGGAAAACAGTGCTGGAGTGTATCTAGCCTTGTCCCCAGGCCCTATTTGTTACCGGGGCGAAAAATAGGAGGATGGTAATGTCTAGTCTTAGTCAAACTGATGGCGCTGTTAGAGTGGTGTTTGCGACAATGGCTCTTGGAATGGGGGTTGACTTCAAGAGCTTGGACTACATCGTCCACTATGGTGCTCCTCGTGCAAAGAAACACTTGAGAATAACATAATTGAATGTGTATCAGTAACAGCGTTGCTACAAATCCTACAAGACCTTGAACTCTGTGGCAGCCATGATTGATTACACGTTCAGTAGAAATACTTTACTTTGCGTTGTGTATTTCTAAATGGAGCGCAATGAAAATCTACGGGCGACGCACATACGAGACGAGGAAAAGCCAGCGCTGGGAACGAGGAGTATACGGAATGGTTTCCAAAATAAACTACAAAAGTTTATGATTACCACTTTTCTTAGTGCATGCGCGCTGTGTCTACCGTATTTTTCGCCCCAGTAATCTTAATATAAATATAGGGCCTGGGGACGAGGCTAGAGTGTATACTAATGTACATGTACATGCATAGTAGACATCCTCGAAATGACTCACTCTCACAACCACCAACTGCATATGCCCCTAGAGAGTGTGGTGAGACCCTGCACTCCAAACTGGCTGAGTTGTCTGATGTTGCTGAGGTTTACATGGCTGAACCAGAAGCGAGACAGAGGCTAGAGTACAACAAATACTCAAAAGAGCAATCATTTATAATGAACGATCCTGTTAGGCTGTCTATACCAACTTCTGGCATGCTAGACCCACCTTAAGAAATAAATTGGCTAGTATCTGAACACAAATCACCACAGAGTGAATTTTGAAATTTCAGATGGAGCAAGGTGGTGAATAGTTCACACAAACAGGTTAAGACATTGCATCCGGCCAGCTATAGAGCAACAATGCAGATGAAAATAATATCTTTCTCCACAAAAAGAGCTTGTAAAATGAAACGACGAACGTGAGGAAACGATTAGAAGAATCTATGATGAAAGACGTAAGAAAATGCATCAGAAGATTGACGGCCAAAAAAGAGAGTGGCTTCTGTGCATAATGCAGCAAGGACACTGACACTACACAAATGAGGAGTTTCCTGAAATTAAATAGGTACAGCAAACAAGTATTTACAAATTTAGCCGCCTTGCAAAGTGCATTATTAAACCACATGCGGTATGTAAAATTCATCAACTGTACTATTAAAATTCATCAACTGTACCATAAACGTAATATTAAGACTAAGTTCCTAAACATATTCGACATTGGACGAATCTGAAGGACTCGAAACGGCGATAAAAGTACAGTTTTTGGAATGTTGGTTGACTGTACAACTAGTGATTAGTATTTGTAGATGCATATGACATTGTTGTGTCGTAAATTATATTCGCCGGTACTGATTACAAACTATTCATATTATAATCATTTGAAAATTCCCCAATGCCTACTTTGGCAAAGTAAGCCGGTCAAAAGGTTTCTCCACTTCCTAACCATAGTTATTCATTGCGGTGTATGTGGACATTTGTAACATAAGTGAAGACGAGCTCTTTGTGTTTGCAGTGTTTCCGCGGACGATTTCGAAGGCAAACGATACCGCAATACCTATTCAAGATGAACATCAAAAGTTCAGGTTGAGGGTGGTAGTGATGGTAGGCCGGGGTGCATATACCAATAACGATGATAGTTTTTGTTATTATGAGGATACGTGTATCGGTGATGACAAAGATGTCGGTGGCGCTGCATTGCTACGGCGATGCATGGCAACGATGAAGACGATGATGGCTACGATAAGGATGAGGACAACTCATGACTGTCAAGACCTTCCAGCGTCTTTATTCAATTTGATAAACGTGTCAGGATTGCACAACATTGCACACTTTAATTAATATAAAGAATTGAGAGGTTGACCAGGTAGCTTGGCCACGATTGGTCTTCCAACAAAACAGGGTAAACTAGAGAGTAAAACGAAACCTTGCTGCTTTTAGCCGTTTTCAATCATCAGAAATACAGAAGGGTAGATGAACGCGCCATTTGCAGTTATATCTCTCATGGTTATGAGCAAACAAGCTATATCAGGGAGTACGCCATATGTATAGGATCCTCAGAGTCATGAATATGATTTCTATATCGCATGCACACCGAAGACTCAATTGTACTTTAGTGCGTGTACTGTATATGGAGAATACCTAAACTGCCTATATAGGCTTATAAGCTCAGACAACAGTGCACCGTTTCCCACGCTCGAACCCAGAAAACTATCCCTCTCCGGGTTCTCTGTCTCTTGGTTAAGAATCTGATAGATAGATGTTTTGCATTGTATCTATGTCACGACTGAAGCCAAATTATATTGTGTATTGAGGGGGGGGGGGGAGGGAGGGCGTGATTAAATCATCAGTTGTACATGTATAACTTTGTGCCGGATTCATCGTGCACAGTCATCAGTGCGTCTGAGAGATTATTGAGAGATTATTGAGATGTAGATTGAGTCGCATCGTGCAGATAATGCCCCAATACATGTATTTGATTTCGCCGGTCATGCTAAATTGCGCTTATGAGTGCGGTGTCAGCGTGCAGGTCGATCAGCTATCTGGTTGCAATGCATGCTCGGCGGAGATGTAAGTAGATTTTCACAAATTAATTTTCGAAGATGAAGAAACAAATCGATGCAAAAAAAAAAAAAAAAAAAAAAAAAAAAAAAAAAAAACAAACAATGCAATGTATGTCATGTAGGAAGAAATAAAGAAATAAATTAAACCGATTGCTTTGCGCGCGCAGTCATCGCACAAATAAACTCCAAAAAAGAATTCCTTTCAATGTGTGTCCATCAAGTGCACATTTGATCATGCCCAGTACCTACACAAGCCTTGTCGCAGCGCTGTACCGAGGTGCCCGTGAACAGAATGTGCCTTTTTGCATGCACATGCTCCCTATCCCTTTACATACATCAAAACATAATGGACACGCACTATAAATCTTTGAACGCCAAGTGTGTACGTGCATGCATGCACACACAACCGTTACACCATTCATGCATGAGTTAGATATTGCGTGCAAAAATGTGTTGATCAGTCACAGCTCTATGATGCATGCATATGCTTGCTGCAATTGTAACCTTATAAGTCCATGTACAAAGTAATTATGTTTCTTCTCACACTGGCTAAGGAACCCCATTATTCAGATGATTTCACTTGACTTCACTAATGCATCACTTCAATACTCCAAGAACAAGAATGCGTAGCCAGATCAGTGTAGTACATCATTGCCTGTCCACTCCCTCCTTTTGCAAGTTTGTATATGGCATTATGGGTTGTTGCAACAATAGGCCAGCGGGTTATAATGGACACTCAATATGTGCTTACGACGACCACATATGTTCAAACATCTGTATGTCTATGGGGTTGCATGCATGTCAGTATTGCACTTGCAATTGCATGCATATTTTGATCAACACAATATAACACATAGCACTGCATGAATGGTGAGGCAGATAATTCTCGTTTTGTGAACATGCATGTTTAAATGCACTTGGCGTTCAAAGAGTTAATAGAGTGGGAGGTGATCACGCGGCTAAAGTAATCGCCTTAGTAAGCACTGATATGACCAAAACCACAATCAGTACATATTCTTCGTCTTCTTCTTACTATAATTATTATGGACTTACCAATAGTGTTGAAGTGTCCTTTTGAGCCATCATAATCGCGGACTTGACAGGGGCAAATTGAGCTTGCTAAAGGAGTGTGAGTTGACGCAGCAACAGCAGCCTGGCGAAATAAGCGGTGTGAATGGCAACAGAAAATATGGGATGATGTCACGACTTTTAAAAAAATGGGGAGGGGTTGTTATGGGGTTCACGTGATGCGGATGTGGTCAATGTATAATTGTCTTGGGTGCACGGTGTGCACGAGTGTCTTTGCTGTGTGAAATCCATTATCATCGTAAGTCCTCAGTAACGTAAGGGCTATTGAATAACATGGTGTCAGAAGTGGGATCCTTGTTAAAAGAAAGAAAGAAAGGGGAAAAAAAAATTTAGCACCAGAGGCTATAACGGGAGAAGGTGATTTGTATGAGCAGTGGCGTTGCTTCAAAAGGGAATTTTTGCTATTCCTAACGGCAAATGACAAGGGGGAGGCTTCGGAGAAAATCAAATTGGTGGTGTTGTTTGTTTTTTTTTGTTTTTTTTTGTTTTTTTGTCTCGTCCCCAGACCCAGATTCCCAACAGCTGCGGGTGGATTACATCACCGCCACTTTCACGTAGCGGTGATGTAATCCACCCGCAGCTGTTGGGAATCTGGGTCTGGGGACGAGACTATTGTTTTTGCGACTAGTGGGCCAGCGCATGAATAATTTATATGAGACGATGCAGTTTGTGGAAGCAGAGATAATATGTAGATTATCTATGGTGGAAGGAGAAGATCGAACAAGTTGGTCGGTGGTAGAAGGGAAGCTGGACCGTTTGTGCGCCCCTAGAACTAGTAAACACGTGACGTGGGACAAGTTCTTTTAATTGAAACAGGAGGGAAGAAGTCTGGATCAGTTTATGGTGCTGATTCGTAAGCAAGCAAATGACTGTGAGTTTGGCGAGATGAGGGAGAATCTAATGTTACACGTACTAATTAGGGGAGTGGACAGTGACCGTATGAGGCGTCGGCTGCTGGAAACGGAAAAGTTAGATTTGGCAAAGGCCGTTCAGATGTGCCCGGTGATGGAAACCACTGTGGCCAATCTACAGCATATGATTATGAGCAAGAAGTCAGAGACAGTAGAAGAAGAAGGACCGGTGGCATTGCATGGTAAGGACCAGAAGTAAGGAGAACTAGGAGGGAGACAGAGCAGAGAATTCAACAGCAGGGCAACAGGGAACAAAGTGGCGTGAACAGAAGGGTTGCTCGAGATGTGGAACGTTACATCCACCCCGGCAATACCCAGCATATGGTAAACTGTGTATGAAATGTCAAAAAATACAATCACTTTGCCAGAGTGTGTAGGGCAATGACAAACCAACTAACCTAGTGGAAGAAACGGAAGTGGGCTCAGACTCAGGAGAAGAGCGGGTTCGATCTCATGCAAAATACATCTTCTAGGTTGAAAAAGTAGGAAGGAAGCTATTGGCCAAAGTAGTATTTCATGTGGAGAAGGGAACAAAACAGGTTGTCTGCCAGCTAGACACAGCAGCTTCTTGTAATGTCATGACCAGGATGGATTATGAGAAGTTGGGAAAGCCAAAGCTCAAGAAGAGCCATACTCGCCTAATAATGTACGATGGCTTAATCAATCAGTCCTTGGGCCAGTGCAGGGTTTTGGTGGTCAATAGAGATGGAAAATGGACAGAGCTTTCATTTGAGGTAATGGACTCAAAGCAACATACCTTATTGTCTTTGGACACATGTATCAACCTGCAGTTGCTGTCTTTTGAAACTGAATCAATCTGTGTAGCGGAGGCATGCCAGTCCCTTTCTAATGAGCAAATTCTGGGTGACTATGCAGATGTGTTTGAGGGATTAGGAAGCCTGCCAGGGGAGTATGACATTGAAATAGACACAGCAGTTCCACCAGTGCAAAATCGGCCTAGGAAGATACCGTACAAGCTGAAATCAGCAACAGAGGCAAAACTAAGGGAGATGGAGAAGGCAGGAATTATTTAAAAAGTGGAAGAGCCCACTGACTGGATCAGTAACATGACTGTGGTGTGGAAGGCAGACAAGAAACAGATTCGGATCTGTCTGGACCCCAGGGATCTGAACAAGGCCATTACATGGAATCATTTCAATATGCCAACTATTGACGATGTGCTGCCGAGGTTGGATGGGGCCAAGGTTTTCAGCATTTTAGACGCAAAAGATGGCTTTTTGCACATTCACCTCAACAAGAAGAACAGTTATTTGACAACCTTTTGGGGACCTAATGGTCGCTACCGGTGTTGCCGTTTGCCATTTGGGTTATCATCATCCCCAGTCGAATTTCAACGGCGGTTGCAGAATGCCCTTCATGGGATTGAAGGAGTGGCAGTGGTTGCAGATGATATCCTAGTTTTTGGGGTGGGCACAACAGTGGAAGAAGCCCTTCAAAATCACGATGAAGCATTACTAAGGGTGCTGAAGCGGGCCCCCAACTGTGCAACCTGAAGCTAAACAAACAGAAGCTGCAACTTCGCTTGCCTGAATTGTCATACATAGGGCACCGGATTTCGGCGTCAGGTGTGCGCCCCGACCCAGTCAAAGTAATGGCTATCTACCAGATGCCAGTTCCCACCTCAGTACCCACCTCAGTACCAGAAATGCGTCGTTTCTTAGGCATGTGTAATTACCTAAGTCGTTTCATCCCGAAACTATCCCAAGCTAGCGAACCCCTTAGAGCACTGACAGAATCCAACAAGGACTTTGTATGGGGGAAGGTCGAGCAAGAGCATTTTGAGCAAATTAAAGCTCTGATCAGTGAGGATCAACTGCTACGATTTTACAGTGTGAAGAAACTGACTACTATTCAATGTGACGCCAGCACAAAGGGCCTGGGTGCGACTCTATTGCAAGGGGGACACCCTATCATGTCAGTTTACCAAAGCAGAAAAAAACTATGTGGCATTGGAATTAGAATGCCTTGCGATTGTTTTTGCATGTCAGAAGTTTCACCATTATATTAATGGGAAGCGGACGGTGGTGGAAACAGACCACAAGCCACTGGAGGTGATTACAAAAAAAATCTATTTTGACTGCTCCCAGAAGGTTACAGTTAATGCTTCTTCAATTGCAGCTGTATGATTTGGAGATCATCTACCGACCATGGAAGCAGCAGTGGATCGCAGACATTTTGTCACATTTCCCTGTGGAGTCGCCTGTCACGGACAAGTTCTGTCGTCAGGAGATTTTTCACACCGATCAGGGAGGACTGGAAGCGCAAGAGTTCAACATAGTAGATGAAACAGACTATGTTCATGTGAAGGATGAGCGGAGATTTGAGGAAGTGAGGCAAACAGCTAAGGAGGATGAAGAACAGGAGTTGCTGAGACGGGTCATTGTAGACGGTTGGCCACCAAGGCACATTACATTTATCTCTGTATTCAAAACTGGTATAGGAACAGCTACATCCTCAGCTGTGTAAATAGACACTATCAACTGCTCATTGAGAAACACCTCTACTTCAGCCCAACATCTTGTAAGAATTTTTTTTATTTTGACAGCGAGGGGGGGGGGCCAATAAAAAAGTTATAGACACCATCCCAAAAATTCTTAAAATCAAGGTCCAGGTCAAACCCCCCCCCCCCCCCCCCCCTCCACCTACGAACACGCCCATTTTAGACCACGCCCCTTAAAAATCATTACGTAATCGACAATTAACCGCACCTCTATTAATAATAAGAATGCAATCGCGCACAAACTTGCATAGATACACTATATACTACACATTGCCGCATTGCGCTTATAAATAGTTGTAGTTATTCACATTCCTCTCGCATTAACTTGCTCCATAACAAAGAGATCCGAGGCTCCATTAGCATGTCTGTCTTCAGAAGCAAGAATTCCTCCTTCAGCTTCTTGGCAGTAAGCTCTATGCCCAAAACCCCCACGTATTCATCTTTGCTTATTGCAAACTTGTTTATCTGCTCCGCTGAAACTTGCTGGGAAGAATGTGCTATCTGCATATGGTCTAGCCAGTGGTAGCTCCAGACATACGCATTAGGTACATCAGATACAGAACAGTTTGGACACGGTATTGGTCTGTTAGTAATGGATTGGCATTTCATCCTTTCTCTGCTGATCTGTAGGACATCTTGTAAGCAAGAGGGCAGGAAGATTTAATATTCATAGTTGCTTTTGTGGATCCCTTCACCAGGCTGGTTGTACATGAGACACTGTGTATTAATCCACAAAATCCACAAACTTCATCTGGTGATGGAAGCAGACTGCTTGCTGTCCCACATTGACGCCTTAATATATGAGTTGCCACATGTAACCGCATTGCTGATATCTTGATGCACACGTTACACCCAGACACCCGACATTTCACTAGTACATCTCGAGCAGTGACTGGTCCTATCTTGGTCCCATATTTGAAAGTGTGTGGTTTTGCAAATTAGCCTCAATCACGTGATAAGTACAGTTGGCCCTCAGTGGCCCTCACCGGCTAATTTCCGTACAAATAATAATATAGAATCGCGCTACTGGGCAGATAGTTGACTTAAACCATATCTTCGCACGCATAAAAAACCTATGGACACTACGAACTGTATGATGTTGTCCGCTAATTGCAAAAAATAATAATTCATAAGTGTTATGAATTTTTTCAAAAAATTCATTTAAGGCATAGACCCCCCCCCCCCCCCCCCAACTTTGACACCTCATAACTTTTTTTCCTACACCCCCCTGCAAAAAATAATAGCATATTTGTGATGCTCTCAATGAGCTCTTCAAAGTTGGAGGATGGTGTCTTCCACTTTGTTTTTTGCCCCCCCCCTCGTTTGACAGTATGTTAATAATATGACGTATTGCCCACCGCAACGCATCAGGTGTAGTGTGACATTGCTTCCAGCAGAGTGCTCAAGAATTGATGCAATGATACTTCTTGTATTTTCTAAACGTTGAGATGCTATATTGGTGTGGATGTAAAACACTAGCCCCTTACGTATCATGGGTGCTTGCAGTTCATTACGTTCATTAATGTCATTTTTAAAATGGTCCACAAAACTCTTCAAATCACCAACAGTCTTCATTATCCATGCAACTACACACAGAACTGTTGAATAAAAATATAGAGTTTATTAAACATAGTATTAAATCATGAATAATAAACTAACATTGCATTTTGCCATGACAAATTGTGATTAAATTGGTTTGATTGATAAGAGCACTGCGCTAAATGAGAATCTTGTGATATGCAAGGTGCTGTTACTACATAAGCAGCAGAGTTTGAACTAAAGAACCCACGGCAACGAAAAGGTAGAACACCTCGTTAACACTCTCTACCTACGTAAAAAAAGGTCAGAAACATATCTTAGTAACATTAGGGCAAATAAGTATGACTCAAATCAACCCTCTCCGGCAGTCAAAAATTACGTTACTATATTTGGGAGACAATTTTTTACGGTAGTTACGTGATTTATCCAAGTACATATCTAAGGTCCCGCCTGCTAACCACATGCATTGTGAAATGCATGCTTGCACAGGGTGTAGATATTGAAGAAGCGCTATATGTTTCCAATCTGGCATCAGGAAAGGGCTAAAATGGACATGTACCTTAAGAATCAACTAATGGATTCTAGACAAAGGCTATAAATGCTCCACAGAGGTCTGAATAGCGTCTTGCATGCCCCACACAAACATTAGTCTGACCTTCTGAGCCCATAAACTCCAACTGCCCTGCTGTAATACACTTGTCTTTGTTATACCACCTTGTTTTTTTGGACCAAGGGTGATGGATTCTGCTGAATCATTGTCTGCTACATGTATAACGTACTGTGGTAATTCATTTTACCTACATCTATGACCGAATGACCACAAGTTCTCAATATTTTTGCATACGCCTTCTTATTTTTTAGAGTCAGTCTGTCTGAAATGTTGTTTACAAAGAGTGGATCAGTCATCATGTTTCCATCTTCAACAGATGAATGCATAGCAAGAGCTGCTGCAAATTTCTACTCCTATGGTAACCATAGCATTCCGAAGAAAGTATCTTCTGGGTGAAGGACTGATACTTTTCTATTTGTTGGTCCCTATCCTATACACCACTGATCCATGCACACCTCATTATAGAAGGGCATTGATCCCCTTATCCACCAAAGTGCATGACACAAGCGGTCACCATAGGGCTGACTTGTGGTTTCATATCCACACAATGTTGTGGTGTAGCATACAATGGACCTTTTGCCTTTGACGTCACGCATGAATTTTGGGGGGGGCAACTTTAAAAATGATATAACTTCACCATCATAGCTCCTACATGCTTTTTGTATGCAACGAAACATTGCGGAAGTTGCTAATGAGACACGCGAAGTCGCGCTTTTCGATTTTGGGGGGGGGGGGGGGGGGGGGGGCAACTTCCGGTAACTTGTGAGCGCTGTGACATTTGCATCGTAACTGGCGAAGGTACTTCATTTTGGAATACAGTCAGGCATTCATTTACCATTAATTTAGTACTTGCTGTGTTTTTTCGTGAAGTTCCTATAAGGACTTATGTTATGTCAAACACAACCAATCAATTTGTGACGTCAGAAGGCAAAAGGTCCATTAAACAGCTAAACCACTTATGTTATTATGTCATTGTCATTACACAATACATGTCCATCCTATAGCGGTACACCGAGATATTAGCCTCACGTGCAGCAACACTAGTACCCTACCCTCACCCAGGCCACCTCCTGCCCCCATGGTACATGCATGCGCGCATGATATTTAGATTACGTCAGAGTACATCCGCATAAGATACCATTCGGTGTTGTAGACTCTCGAGTTTAACGTAGTTTGGTAAGAATGAATGCAACATTAGGTCTTCAAAGAATGTTTCTTCAGCACGGTAACACCTCGTTCCCATAGAAAGGTAATCATTTGTCTGCTTGTATCGTGTTTTGGTAGCACACGACAGGACTGACTATTAATCGTGCGCGTGCTATAGAGGTCAAATAAATACTGTACCATGACATATACACATCTACTAGCATACCCTTCTTCATCTTCACCATCAGCTGTATCGTCAGTCTTTTTCTTACTCGCAATTTAAAATGAATATTCATGAACTAGAATAGCGTCACATTATAACATGTAGGTTTCTAGCCCATGAATAAATCACTAATCCTTGTCAGCAGATGTTTACATCACAGCCCCCAAAGGTGGATCTGCAGAGGCCATTGGCACAGAGGCCATTGGTCAGGGTTATCCAGATAAACAAATCTTTTTAAGTATGATTAGAAAATATATACCGGGTGTCCACGAAAGAACGCAATGCTTTTGAACGGGAATAACATTTGATAGATTGCGTTCTTTCGTGGACACCCGGTGTATTGGGCAAATCACAGAATCCCTACAAATTGAGGGGCTAGACGATCATATTGAAATTCGTGCTACAACGTACTCTTTTCCAGACTGCATACAAATTGCCTGGATTGCAATAATAATAATAATAATAATAGACCACCCACTCTAGAGCTATGCATGTCAGTTGAAAACACAGAGACACAAAGGTCTACAGTAGCATGTGTTTGGCAAAGAGTTTAATAAATTGTATGTCTTTACCATGCACTTGTACATATCAATAGTAATGTAGACCTAACCATCCAACACTAACCACTGAGACCAGACATCACCATTATAAACTCACCCTACATTACCTACAATCACGTACTCCCCTTAAAATCATCCCACAACACTCCATTCCCGTTCTCGCTAAATGCATATGAAATTTCCTATCAGTACGATTGCGTAATGCTCTCTAATTACTCAAACAGAGCGCGCATACTTACGTCTGTCA
The DNA here is from genome assembly GCA_013339895.1 of Ephydatia muelleri. NCBI lineage: Eukaryota > Metazoa > Porifera > Demospongiae > Spongillida > Spongillidae > Ephydatia > Ephydatia muelleri. The sequence continues at coordinate 10,785,405 of JABACO010000002.1, read as the reverse complement.
TTCTATTTCTCGCTAGCGCAATACTCAGATATGTTCACTTCGTACCACTGTACAATAAAACAATGCAATACTAGTACTGGTACGTAAATTTATTGCTACTACATATAATCACAACTCATGGCATATAGTAATGCACTTCGTTACTTACTTGAAGACGACTATAACAGCATTGAGCTAGTACACGCTGTATATTTTGTATCCCCAATTGATGCACATTAAATATATTCTATTATATTTACTCAATTATTGATTGCTTCCGGTCCGATGTCGTTATGTATGTATAAATAGTAAAAACAACAGTGACGTAGATATATATATAACTCTAATTATGAAATACTCAATTGAAAATCATATCCGGATATCAGTATAAAAAGGTATTCGAATAATGGGCGAATTGTCGATGCTGACGACGAATACCTAAGTACCTCCGAATGGAGAAACATAAACCGGTTATTTCGAATAGATAAAATTCACTAATCGATTTTTCTGAGTAATGCTAAGTTGCTATTCGAACGGATAGGTTTTTGCGAATATCCGAATAACCTGATAACCGGTTACACACCCTAACACATTCTGAATTGGCAGTGACCCCACATATTGGAATACAGAGCACCAAAGAGCTACAGGCAGCAACATCAGTGATCACCAATGTGCAGCAATCTGATTCTTCACAGCAGCCTATACAGTTTCAGAACACAGCAGGACCAGTGCAGCCTTTATATGGAAACCTGGGTCAACAACAGTATGACATGTACATATAGAAAATCCGCACCAGGAATATGTACAGAATCCTGACAAAACGGCAAATGCAAACCCTTCCACACAGTCATATCCAACATCTTTCACCCCTCAGCTTTATGGTCCGCGAAATTATTCATAACGTAATGTAACCACTAACCGCGGAATTAAATATTGTGGATATTGTCTACACACCCAACGGATATCAAATTTGATCAAACAATGTACCATATATGTATCAAATATGCGTACACATATTTGGCACAAAAAATATAAGTAGCCGATATGAATCAAATATGGAGCTTCATTCAATGGACGAAATATGTATTATGTTTGCGCCAAATATGTGGTGCTCAGTCCATACCAAACATGCGATGCCATATGTGTACCAGATATTTGTATCAAATATGTGCCCAGTCCCCATGCGTATGGTTATCCTGGCTTCTACACTAGTAGATTTCTGTTAAAATATAATCCGTTTTCAAAAAACGCATACAACTGTACAAGTACATAAACTGCACGTAGTTCCATTCAACGAATCATCCAAAGAACGCTGGCAAATGGAGAAGGTAGCACGATGTTCCAATTAAAGCACCTATTAACAGGAATCACAATATATAAAACAGTGGGAAAGAGGCACACGTTCTCTTACCTTTTCTTTTATGAGAGACAAAAGGCATAAATGCTAACGTACAGTCTGTGTGGCCGGTGTTGTTTCCGTCCATAAGCTTTCCTGTCAAGATATAGAACAGTGACAAAGAGGCACATATTCTCTTACCTTTTCTTTACGAGAGACAAAAGGCATACACGTTAACGTACAGTTAGTGTGGCGGGTGTTGTTTCCGTCCATAAGCTTTCTTGTTGATCAAGCTCAATTTAATAAGTAGGCATAGCTCTACACTGCTTACCTTAAACATCGAACCTAAAACTATGGGGAAAATAAAAATAATAATACCCCGGTACGCTAACTGGTGCCTACCTCTTTGTTGTTAACCGATGCCTGATTGTTTCACGTTGATCATGACTACCAGCATAGCCAGCTTTCCTTTCTTTAGCTGATTCAATTCTGTCATTAGGAAGAGAGCAGCTACATGCACGAATATGTACCTCTGGACATTACTCTTGTCATCCCCCTTGTTTTTTTTTTTTTACGGCGCACGCGCTTAAATACTATTGTTGTCGTATATTTAGAATTAGAGGTTAACCACATTAATCATTGGACATACAGTAGATGTTGTAGGCATACATGTCATTGTTCCAATCATGTTTAAATAAAAGCTGTCCATTGGACTGTTCTTTCAGGGTGCAGGAGCTGCTGCACTGGTGACAAATGGAAACAGCACATACAAGGGTAGAAGGTGGTACAAGTAGAAGCTGTTTGGTCAGTGTCAAAAGAGGACAGTCTATATCGTTCAATATCGGTTCCCCAAATGAGCCCACCATTTCTTCAAACAGCTGAATGAGGCAATACGTTAAACCGCTCCTTTCCATAAAACAGGCGTGAAGAATTCCATACTGTATCTATGTTACCAAGATGTGATATATTGTGACACATGCCATATACTTACTTTGTTACGGTAGAACAACTTGATGCAGTTAGTCACTTTGATGGTGGCATTTTTTGTCCCAGCGGTACATTTGTACAAATACCCTAATGCATCCATGCTGATTTCAGCTCCATGCTGCTGCAACTGATAATGCCCCCCATCTAGTAGGCAACCTAGTGCACAGCTCTGCTCACATTTACAATATATGAGCACATCAGACAGCTTTTGGAGCTTCCGCGATGCCTTCAAGAGAGGGCCATTGTATACCATATCAATGCATGGTATTTAAATACCTCAAGTTTCCCAAATTCTCCATGTGTGTGAGTCTTGGGTGTGTACCCATTCATGAAGTGTAGCACTTCAGTAGTCTTAAACAGTTCGCGGATAGCAGGACTACAGCTATGTAAGTCAGTTATAATCAAAGTTTCATATAGTATATAATTACCCACCGTTCATTGTTTGGTCCATAGCGACCTCCTGAGACAACATAGGTTAGATGCTCTCTAACACTGAACCCAACAGCTATATCACGACTGGGATTGTGGCGATTAGAGTGTACATTTTGGCAGCGAACCAGGGAATTAAATGCCTCGCACCTACATGTGTCACATATCAGTATTGGTGAAAATGTGACACATTCAATTTGTGTACCTTTCAGTGTTGTACCCAGATGTAGGGCCAAATTCGCGTAATGCTGCCGGAAGGTGTAGCACAAGATGGACCTTCTTTTTTTTCAACATACTGGGGTTATGCTCTTTGATGGCTTGAACAAATGCATCACAGGTACCCTGGTAGGCATCAAGCATAGATGTCCGAAGTGTACCACAATAAGCAATTCTAAAAACCTGGATTAGGGAAACATAAAGAGCATGCTGGCGTGGTTGGTGGATATGCACCTTTAACATTGCTATCCACACTTCCTTTTCTCCAGCACTCAAGTATGGTTCCAGAATAAACAAGGCCATTTGTGCAAATGCTTTGATGTCACGACCAACCAAAGAACCACTGTAATTGCATATCCTCTTTGGCTTTGGTATCACCTCAAAACCCGAGTAATCAAAAGCATTCATGAAGGCCTGCATCTGCTCCTTCTCCTTCTTGGTCAGTCTCGACATGACGTCATGAAGAAAATACTTCAGTGGACCTAGTACAAGGGTATGCAGTGCCTCTAGAGGTGTGCCTCTGGGGGTGTATAAAGTTTAGACATAAGTAATCGCAGCTAGTAAGGTCCATTTATCTCACTTACTGATATGGATCCAATGTCAGCTTGAGGATTGGTGTGGGCATGTCACACAATCCAGATAAAGTTTTCAATTCTGCTTTTGCACTTCCATTAGCAAAAGAAATCTTAGCAAACTCTACCATACTGCTAGCTTTGGTGCGCAGCTCAGCAATCATGTCCGATGATTCATTTGCATCAGCCTAAATGGCACAAGGTGTACCTTAACTGTATTAAAACATACATGTATATCAGGGTAGCATACCAAACATACTCTACAGAACTTAGATGGTCTGCCAGTCATGTGGCCAACAATTTGAGATGCCCTGGGATTGTCACACATGATTGCCAGTACTGGTGCAACAACTAGAACACACTCCTGCGTCTTTTCATCAAATACTTCCACCCCTTGCTCCAGGGCACAGAGCTCACTCACAATGGGGCCCATCATTTGAACAGCAGAAACTGTATTGGAAGCACAGAGAAGGTGGATATTTCCCAACTGATGATTCATCTTCCTTGGCAGTCCAGCAAACAGAATACACCAGCAGTCAAGTAGATTCCACTGCTTGCTGAGGTTACCACTCAGATCATCAGAATACAACAAAAGTGGAGTAACGACCACAGCCTTTCCATTACCCTTTGCTTTCAGTGGATGAGGAGCTATAAATGCTTGAAACTCCTAGAAAAATTACATTGAGCTCGCTTATATGACCTTATGCACACTGCATACCTGTATGCTCATCTCGCATAGTGGACATAAAGGCTTCTCTACAAGGATGCGAGAAGGACAAGAAACAAGTCCCCGGACCTGAGTGAAAAGAGCATCCATCTCCTTGCCAAGAATGTACATTTCATCCTGAACTGTGAGCGGCAATGATGAACAGGAACTTCTGGAGTATTGCCAAACGTCATACAGTGGGAACACTGTAACATGTACAAGACCATCTTGAGCCTTACAGAGTGGACAGGCAGCAGTTATTTTGTGATCATGCAATCATGGAGGTATTAACCGCACTATGGAACTCACATGAATGTAAAATCTCTGAACTTGTGCTATAATAAGTCCAAGCCTGTCATCAAAAAATGAAACAAAATCCCTCAAGAAAATGTGTTGCCCATTGTATGGTATGGATACTGCTTGGTATATATCCATTGTGTTCCATCTCGTAGCTTGCCACATCTCACTATGAAATGAGGCACATATAAATTCAGTATTGCTGCAAATATTATATATAACTGATGTAAACGTACGTAACAATATCACTGTGAGACACAGGGATTCTTTGCAATGTTTTACTGATGTCAGGATCTCCAAAACAGCGACGAATGACATCTATAGGTTTGTTCATATAGAAGGGTTCACCCAAATCACTGTATACCTATAGATATAGTAATATTATTATTACTCATAAATGTATTAAAATGCAACATTACCAATGAAGGTGCGTGATAACCTGGTAAGGAAAACTTCTTTAGTTGATAAAGTGATGGTGCTGATACATCTTCTTTCTTGATTATGTGCAGAATGAACTTGAGGTTACGCTCACCCTAATGTAAAGTTTTCAATGATAATTGGTAAGAGGAAGACATAGAGATTACCAAAGGATGAGCACTGTGAAGAAGAGTGTAAAGTAGTGCAAAACGCTCTGAGGCAAAAGGTGTTGTATTTCCATTCTCTGGTAGGGTAGAAAGGTGCTGGATGAATGCTGTAAAGTAAACCACAAGATTAAATTTATTCAGAAAAAAACTATGACCAATAAAGATGTCCCACATACCTTCATGATCACAATCATCATCATTACAATCACTGTCAGCAGATTCAAGCTCTGACTCATCTGAGACTGCTGAGCTCACATCCTGGATGTGTGCATCTTCATTTGCAGCCAAACCTGATGTGGACCTATGCTCTGTGTCATCGTCTGTGGCCACCACTTCCATCTGCTGTGTGTGAATAATATTAAAATTGAATACATTTAGTGATCATGTAGTAAACCTCGTCGTCTTCAACAATGTCATATGCGGTATGGTCAGCATTTGACTGAGCCGATGACAAGAAAGCTGCTAGCATCTGGTGGTTAGCAGTCTTCTCATGAGTAATAAGTTTTGAACGATAAGGAAAGGTTATCTCACAAATATGGCATGTGTACCCTGTATGTTGAAAATGGTCGTACAAATATTTACAATATTCTTCTAACTCACCATCACTGCTCTCCATTGCACATGCAGCCCGTACCGCGTTTTTTCAACTTTTCGTCACGTGACAATAAGCGGGGTATGGAAGGAGCAACGTCAACGCGAGCGCTATTAGCAAGTGGAACTACGTGTATCTCCCCAAGAACTACGTTTAGAACATGTAATGGTTATCGGCAAACTAATACAATACTAGAAATAATCGTTGCTTCTGTATGCATGCACAATCATACCTGCAGCGGCAACAGGAGCAGCAGCAAATCAAGATCGTTTGCGCGGAACTCAAGTGCAGCTTCCCCCTACACGCCCTACTTCTCATACACAACCATCAATTGCATCAGGGGATGAATCACTGCCGGATTCACAGCCTTCTAGTGCTAGTGTGACCGAAAATTTGGAACGAAGGATGCACAGACTAGAGGAGCAGTGTTCTAGTATTCAGAAATCTATGGATGAAGTGCGGAGTATGGTGTCTAAACTGTCACAGGACTCATTCAAGATCAAAGGGAGCCAGTATGAAGTACGTTGCGTGATTTGTATAGCCTGACATGCACGATGTTGGTTTTTAAATTTTAAATTAGGACCCTTTGAATGAAGAGTTATCGAAAGCTTTTTGCCTTTCATTGCAACGTGACATACCAATACCAAAACTCCAGGTGAGTACTAGTCTGGGGACCAGACAATATATCTGGTTCCCAGACCATATTTGATAATATGGTTTGGTTCCCAGGCTAAGTCAGTATTGGACCAGCTATTTATTCTTAAAAATGCATTTTCTATAACAGGAACTTATAAGCAAGGTGCTTAAACATGATAAGCATGATTTACACAAGTGTAAGCGTGCAATGACTTATGCGAAGTCCAAGCTATCTCAATTTCGTGCTGAGGAACGACGAAAGGTATATGCATCAAGGTCTTTTTTTTAATTACTCAGTATTACTCTTTAAAAGATTGCAGGGATTAGTCCATATACTCATTGTAAATCAATGCCAGCAGCACAGCTCGCTGAAATTATAATTAAATCCATGAAAGCTCCCAGAGATGTGAAAGAAGTTTATACACGACACCTAGCAATCCTTGTACGTATATAAGTAATTTTGTATGAATTTTGAGAAGTATGGTTTCCCTTGGCCTCAGCGGAAATATATTCGAAATGGTGGTTGTACTGAGAACCTCTATGACGGCTTTCGCTCTTGGGTAAGTGTTTGTGAACAAGATTTAGATTGGGCAGCTGTCATGGATGAGGATCGCCATGCTTGTGCGGAACAGTCTGAAAGAGGTGAAACCATTATACCTGGAGACCATGCATAATTAGGACAGCAGGATGAGATATAATTCAGTCCAGTTATAATCTGCAGAGGGACATCTGATCACAGAAAGAATCAGTTCAGAACTTGATAACACAATGATACTTACTGAACAGAATTGCATGTAACTCGATTCAATTGCAGTGATTCAAATCATTTATACATTGTTATTATCATATTACTTTTAAAAAAAAAATGGTACCCTACGTGTATGATCCATAGTGCTGCTTTTTATTTTATTTTAGACTAAGTGTTTTGTAACTTTACGATGTACACACTTTGAGCTAGGTCGTCTCACTTAAAATGCTGATCCATCACATAGACAGAAAACTGAGGCAGTTGTCCTCTGAAAGGCCAGGCAGGTTGAACAGCTTGAATCTATACAGGTTGAACAGCTTGAATCTATTGCCGGGTATATCTGATCCAATGTAAGCTTCCCACCCAAAGAACAACCCAATGCCTGGGTAAGTTACTTGAAATCACAAGCTAATACACATGGGACTACAAAAGGATGCTGCATTAATCATACCAGTGACTGCCTGGCAGGCCCCTGTACGTGTAGGCAAGTGGGGGGGGGGGGGGGGGGGGGGGGGGGGGGGACTGCCCTAATCTCATGATCAACCCCCATTTATTAAACAAACTTTTACTAAACGAATGGTTACGTGTACAAATCATGGTAATGCACCCGATATGCACATGTAGCTGTATACAAGATAAAATGGATACATTATGGTTCATAGTTCACTGGAATGACATGAGCAATCAAACACAGACTGGTAGCAGCTCTTGTTGGGCATGCGTATCAGTTTTTTGTTACATCACTCCCTCCAAACACAGACATGTCTACATGTCTAATGTGTTACCCAGCCTCTATTTCTTGTCCTCCTGAGTGCCTACACATGTCCTCTTCAACAAGCTCCTCTGGTAGTAAATCATGCCTCTCCAGATCCTCGTCTTAATGTACATCTTGCTTCACTAGATCGGGACTTTTTGGTGTGACTCTTTGAGAATGACCAGACTCGACCAATGTAGATCCATTGTCCACATGCAGAGATAAGGTGAAGGCAGTACTACCTGCTGCTTGTGTGGAGGAAGACTCCATTTAACCAGATACACACATTTGTCACAATTGTATGTAAATAGGGAGGAAAAATGTACCACCACCCTCGGCCCCATCACTGGTATAACATGTTTACACACCTGCTATCGATATCATACATGGCCCCAGCCCTCTTACCATACAACAGAGCGGTGCAGATTTCATCATGCAATGATAATACATCCATGTAAATTGCCCATTTATTGATCTGCCCCCCCCCCCCCCACACACACACACACACATACACTTTTTGAAGCTTCTTAAAATGCACCAGGGGTACAGCAGGACAATACAACCACACCCTATCTCCCTTCTATCTCACGATCCTACAGCTGCTTGATTCTCCTTTTGTTCATGCCCGAGGTATTGGTAGTAGTTACCCCTGGAGGTTTCCCCAACATGATGACGGTGGGTAGTTGCCCCTCACACCAGAACATGAGTGAGAAGAGAAGTCGTCTTTGTGGTCATGGTATGCCTTCATGAGGAATGGCAGTTTGTAAAAAATCTGAATCAATATATATCATGCTATAGCCGTTTCAACTCTTCTGTTTGAAACAACACAACCCATGCAAGTACTACGTTCGAATTCACCTTCCTCCTTGCGCAGTACCTCGATCACCACCTTCGTATACGCGCCGCCATTGCTGTAGAGAAGACTCCTCTTACAATTAGCCCTGGCCTGTATACGACGTGCGATAAGCCATTTGCTACTCCTTGTGTCCTAGCTGAAAACGTTCCTCTGGACCCGGCCCTCCCTCCGCTTTGTAACAAGTATGCAAAGCACCTCTGAATCATATATGTTATCAGTACAAATTTGTGCAATATATGAATTACATATTTGTTCCATACGCCGAGAATCGGTGCCAATCAGACGCGGATCAAATATGCGGCCACATATATTGTACAGAACCATATCTGTGACACATTTGAGCGCATATTTGATACATTTAAGAAAAGTTGCCATTTTTGATACAAATTTGATATCCGTTGGGTGTGTAATTCGGTATCGTGTGAGTGACGCGTGATAACTTTTGAACGAAACGACTTTTATATTGGCAACTTTTTGAATTCGGTAGATGGGATGGGTAGATCAGCTATTCGCTAGTGCCTTCCGATTGGAGATCCGACGTAGGAAACATACAAAGAGCAGGTATCATAATATTCGACAGAGACGGACAGGCTTACAAGGACGTTGTGACGCGAGCAGAGTGAAACCAGAGTCTATATATTATCTCTGGTGAAACAGTTGTCACACTAATGAAAAGTAAGTATATCAGTGGCATTCTAAGTATGAGAACCTTTTTGTTCTCTCGACAATATCGGGGAAGTGTGCGTTGTCATAAACATCCGAGCATTGAAATTGATAATTCTATTTAGTGCCGTGGAAGATGCTACCAGCTTGTTCTGTACTCTTATGGAGTACGGTTTGACTTTATCTTGCCAATAGTGATGCCAGAAGACGTCAAGTGCATCGATGAAGCTTATGAGACGCACGCTGTGACTGGCAGGTGGAGACTTGTAATTCAAATTGTAAGTGGTAACTGGTAAGCACATACTTTGGGGTGGTAGAATAGGTAAGAACACATTAGTGCAGTTGAAGACTTAGAGGTGTGTGTGTGCATAGCTATGGGTGTGCACTGTGGGGTTAGAGGTGTGTGTGTGCATAGCTATGGGTGTGCGCTGGGGGTGTTGAGGGGAGTGTGTGCATAGTTATGGGTGTGCGCTGGGGGTGTTGAGATGCATGTGTGCATAGCTATGGGTGTGCGCTGGGGGTGTTGAGGGGAGTGTGTGCATATAGTAAGTGATCACCTGAATGGAGCTGGAACGACTTGAAATTGAAATTTGTAGCAAAGCGCTTCAAGAGTATCGCGATCACCGTTTGTTGAACCACGTGTACAATAATTGCTAACGTTAGTTAATCATTCAATATGGCGGAAGGTAAAATTGGGGGGGGGGGGGGGGGGGGGTTCACAGGCATACTTGTGAACCATGGTAAATCCGCCCCTGTGCCAATAGCCAAATGCGAGATCCAACGTAGAGAAAATAGTAGACCCAGCCAAAGATTCCAACGTTTCATCGATACGCGGCAAAGGATAAGCATCCTTGTGCGTAACGGAATTCAATTTTCTAAAATCAATGCAAAACCTCCAACTTCCATCTTTCTTTCTCACCATGATGATCGGCGAAGACCAGGGACTCGTGCTGGGACGAATAACCTTGTTCTTCAACATCTTATGTACCTCTTCCTGCACCGTTTTCCTCAATGCCACTGGCTGTCGACGGATAGGTTGCCTAATCGGTGGCCCAGACGTCGAAATTCCATGCTTGACCTTAGACGTCCTGCCCAACTCCCCGTCTGAAAACAGCTCGCTATACTCCTCCAACAATCCTCGCAACTCTTTCATTTCCTTCGTTGTTAGTTCGCTTCCCTGCAGATCGACCTTCAACAAACTACCTTTACGGAGTTTCTCAGACGCACGACCTCGCTGCGCATGCCCTTCAACATCCTCCAACAGAAAAACATTACGCCTAGGGACGAAGTTTGCAATTGGGGTGCCTTTATGCAAAGTTACCTCCATCGGTCCGACATTCATCACTTGAATTGAAACCTCGCCCTGGTCATTTACTCTGCTAAGACTTCTGGCTACAAGAATATAGTTGGGATTCCCTACTGACTCTTCTCCTTCTACAAGCCCTTCCTCCCCACACCAAACTGGTTCGCCAAAATCGCCCTTCATTTTACCATGCAACAATAAAACTGAATGTGCTGGCAACTTTACTGTCCGAGACACCATTACCGATGACACCTTAAAATTATCCGCGACTCCGCCAGAGCTCGCGCGCACAGATGAATCAATAAAAGGAACTTCTATTGCGCTACTACCCAACTGTAAACACCTCCTTTTGCAGTCAATCAACACGTCATTCTTCTCCATAAAATCTGCACCAAACAGACATTCTACCGTAAGTTCCCTCACAACAGTGAATTCGTGTTCATCCTTGAAACTGCCCAACCGTACCTTAAGGCTAAGCACTCCCATAACATCTAATGGTGAGCCATTGGCCCCCATCACCTGAACATTCGAATGACGAATCCTACCCTTTTCTGAATCAGACAAAACTGAAAAACGGACAACAGACACCGCTGCCCCCGAATCCAACAAACACTCTACCATTTGTCCCTCAAGCTGCCCCTTTACCCGCAGTAAACTACTAATATTGAATACGTAAGCTTGTAATGGTACATGTAACTTGCTGTGATGCTTGAATGTTTGGTGGACTACTTCCTTTCGCGCCAGCCCCCGTCCACCGTCGGTGCTGACCCGTTGAAGTTTAAAGTACACTCCCTTTTCCAATGACCTTCCTTTCCGCATAGGAAACAAGTGTTCCTTCTCCTGCCTCCACCGTCTTCTTGCGAACTGCCACGTTGAAGTTTAAAAGGCACTCTCTTTTCCGATGACCTTCTTTCCTGTTCCACGCTGTTGTTGTCGGTCGCTCTACCAGCATCCAATTCTTTTAACTGCTGCTCAAACGATTCAAACTTCTTTGACATCCGCTCCAACATGTGCCTGAGTTGTTCAACTTCGGTCGTTGTTTCCTTGGGATGAACAGCATGTACCGGCACTTCCATAGTATCAGCGCCACCAAACCGCAAAGCTTCTTCAACGGTCACGGCTTCTTCAATAGCTTTATCGAGTGCAGTTGGACGACCTTTCAACATAACCTGGCAAGCGATGGAAGGACGAAGACCAGACAAAAATGTTTGCAGCAGCATCGCGGAACCCACATCTTCAGGGTAAGCCTCTTTAAACGCCTTTCGCAACTGCGTAGCGTAGTCCATTACGCGTTCCCTGTCGTCTTGGTAACGGGAATTGAAATATCTAGCCGCCACTACCGGGTCTTTCTTAATCCCGACCTTCCTTTCAAGGGCTTGCTTCACGTCTTCCAACGACCTTTTTTCATCCTCGCCAAGGTCCATATAGTAGTCGACAAGGTTGCCCCGCAACAACGTCGGTAAAATTAGCAATTGCTTTTCTGCTTGCCACTGTTTCGCCACCGCCGCAAGACGAAACCTTTTCCAAGCATGTTCAAAATTGTCCGCTGAAATCTCCGGAAGTATTATACTGTCCTGTGCCATTCCGAACTACTTCTGACACCAATGTAACGTAGGTTCTCACAGTGTTCACCAAAGTATAATATCAAATATCAAGACTGACTAGTTGCCACGCAACTGCCAATATATACACGTATAACACAACCAATCACAATACACGCACACAATGACCAATGATATAATACTATATGTTTCATATACGCCACATTCTCTATATGTGTTATCAATTGAATTTTATTGGTGCATGCAATCGATTGTTTACCTTGTCTGCAGATTTAGTAGAAACCCACAATAGCAAGCCTACTAGTTCGATAATAAACTGAATAGTACAGGAACGGGTGTACACATCTGTGTAAGTTTCAGAACCAAATGTATCGCTGACTGTGGATGGCGCTTCTTGTACTGTAGTGTATACAGCTGGACGCAAATTTTCCAGTTCTCCAGTGTATTCCTTGCCATCAACACTATCTTCGAGCCTTTCTATAACCTTCTCCACATTCAACCTATACGCTGCCGCTTTGCCATTTCTATCTCACAGACATCGTAATGTTATAATTTTATGCCGCTGTCGGAGCAGATGTTGTCCCCCCGGACATAATCCGCTAGCAGATTCTGTCCCCCACGGACATAATCCGCTAGCGGATATTGTCCTCCTTCCGCAGAAATTGTCCCCCTACCCCCGTCAGCCCAAACGCTAGTTTATGCTCCGTCTTTCCTGTTTCCCACCTCGCCCTTTTTAGTCGCACATGCGCAGCTGCTAGTGCATCGTAGTCTGCGTTAGGACGGAGAAGAGTACGATTGCATTTACAGCTTTCTGGAAACTGGTAAGTACCCCTCTCTGGGTTTCATAAGGCCCAAAAGCGATCTTTGCGGCGGAAATGTGAGGACTATGCGGTCGATAGCGGCGTACTGTACCGCAAAAAGAAAAGGGAAATAGGGGAAATGGAATTTCTTCGAGTTCCTAGAGGAGTAGAAGAAAGAGAACGAATCCTTTATTCTTGCCACTCGTCCAAAGAAAGTGAGTATGATTAGCTCCGTTATGGATTGGGCAATTTCCGTATACCCAAAAGCAGAAAGGTGGAAGTGACTGTGGTGTATTTGCATTTGCATTTCATGCAGCAATGGGAGACAATATATCAGGTTTGCAGTTTGATCAGCTGAAGATGAGCGTCACTTTATGAAATGCCTTAGAAAACAAAAATTTACCCCATTCCCGATTCTTGATAAACAAAGCGAGATACCAAAGATAGTCTGCACTGAGAAAATTGATGTTTATTGCACATGTTTGATGCCAGACACATATGGTGATTCAATGCGAAAACTGTCACAAATGATTCCATATCAATCGTGTTGGTCTTCTCACACTTTGAATTCCCAAATGTGATGACAAATGGTCATGCTCTTCTTGTATGTGAGACTGAGATATTCATTCAACCGTTTTCTTTTCCTTTCCCTTGATAGTGGATTCATTCCCTCCCCCACCCTCGTCAATTGCGTTTACATTTAACACTCCAGAAGTGAACCAAAATGAGTAGCGAATAACCTATTTATAAGCAGGATAGGGGCCGTGTGAGACTGAAATGAGCAGCGTGTACACACTCTAGGGCCAAACTATAATAATAAGCATACTACTAAGCTAGCTGCGCTAATAAACATAAACAAAAATGTGGGTAGGAGGGGGGGGGGGACAAATTCTGCGGAGGGGGGACAGAATCCGCTAGCAGAACGTGTCCCCCCAGACATAATCCGCTAGCAGATTCTGTCCGGGGGGACAATATCCGCTAGCGGATTCTGTCCGGGGGGACAATATCCGCTAGCGGATTCTGTCCGGGGGGACAGTTTTTGGGGGGGACAGAATCCGCTATGACACCGCAATAAACATTACCTGTTTGGTCTACTATAGTGAGCAAACTCACACGACAACCACCGTAGTTAAGAATTATATCCTTTTTAACAGTCCCATCTATACGCATATCTGCGTATCCCGCGTTTCAAATTCAATACGTTACGTACGTACGCATATCTGCGTATACCGCGTATAATCGGTTAAGGTGGAAACGTTTTGTTCACACCTCAGCAAGTACGTGCGATCTCTGTTGTACTTATCAATAAATGTACTTATCAATGATTCATTGCATTCTTATACATGCTGCTAATTTTAGCAAGTCATGGTAGTACAGAAACAGCCGACCTCAGTCCCAGCTGTTGGACCAACTACTGGAGACAACTACCTCACTCTGTCTGTTGTAATGACAGTTTTGGTCCTCCTTGTTGGGGCCTGGCCATCTCTTTTATGCTCCATTTCTGCATTAGTGGTCTCATGCAATGTAAGATAGTAGATTGCTGCATTACTATATTACTGTTTCTTTCTTCTATCCATCAGGCCAAGGATGAAGAAAAACGAGGTAGCATCGCAGCTGCCAGGTCAAAGGCTAACATATCATTGGGCCTCAACATTGCTGCAGTTGTGTTCGTTGTGGTGGTATGGAGTGTTGTGGCCATTCCAGTAGCTGTGACCGTTAGTGCCCAAACATCAGCGAAAAGTCTGTACTGCTATTCAGCTGCTTCCAGTCTGTACTACTGCTACCAGTCAAGTTGTTACATGTACTTTCATGGTCTGTACTACAACTGCTACTACTCCAGCCACTACTCTACCTCTGCCTCTTCGAACTACAATGCCAACGGATATTATTCCTTCTACGAACAATGCAATCCAGACTATCACATGACCTGTGTATAAGCCTGAGCCGGATGCCACTGCCAATGTAGAGTGCACGTGACTATTTTTATACTGCGTATCATGCAAGTTTAGGTTTAGGCCGCAGACATGTGAAATAGTAGTACCTAATAGTGCTATGCTTTTGTGTGGCTCTATATGTGGTTTGCATTATATAGCGACATCATAACACTAATAGTTAATGTAATGACACTATTGAAAAGATCTATAGGCTGAAACCAGAAGCAATATATTTTACATTGCTTGATATCCAGCTTGCTTTTTCTCTATATAACATTTCCTTCTCTCTGTAATATAGAATTCAGATTAGGCACTGGTGTGTCCCCAATCGTAACATGTTTCTGAGTTTCAGTACTTGATCAACATGGTAAACCAGTTTACAAATTACTCTGGTTTAATCTGGACAAACTCTGGTCACTCCCCCTTTTGCTAATATCAAGTTAAAATTGTACAACACAATGACTGCATTTTTAAACACTTGTTGTACTTGCAAAATAATGAATGGTCAAATTATTAACAATTAGGTTTTATATAGTACAATGCTACATGTATGTCCTCGCAACTATGTACATGTATAAACGGGTAAATATCAGAGATGGTGATGTGAATTTAACATAGAGTAAATACAAACTGCATACTAAAGTCCATCGTATTTAATTCTATTTACCAGTTTCTGTGGTACTAAAGGCTTATATTTCTCAGATAGTGCCAGCATTTTTACTCTTGTGTTGGACATCATGACATCCGTCAAACACTTCACGCCCTCACCTGACAGCTCTCCACATCCATACACATTCAGCACCTCCAATGTTGGGTGGTCCTTGAGGACATCGGCTAGACCTCTGGCACCCTGGTCTCCAAATTCATTGCCCACAAGTTCCAGTGTCTTCAGTTTGCACAACTTCAGTCCGCCACAGAGCTCACTAATGGCTTCATCCCTTAGATCACACCACCGCAGCCGCAGATCAGAAAGTGTGATGTGCTTGAGTGCATGTGCTGAATAGATAAGAATATACTAACATTCCCTCTTGCCTGCTTACATACACGCATGGGCGCAACATAAACAGGATGAGTAAGATTACAATCAACGGTCACACATCAGGTTGTGGGTGGGATGGGGGAGGAACGATGGGAGGTTGGCTGTGAATGGATGTTGTCAAAATTTTACACTTACTGGAACACTAGCTAGTCTACTTCGTGTCACTGAAAAATGATAATTTATGTGCATACATCTGAGCACAGCTATTAAAGCAAAGTCATTAGAGCTAAATATTCTAATGATCATACGCCTGATCATTTTGAATAAAATTCTCTACAAACTAATTAAATATCAAGTTAGATTAGCTATGTACAAAAGGTGTAGTATCTTTTAAGCCCTGCACCTGTCTTCGGTTTTAAAGTATCCAAAAGGATGGGACTTTCCTATCTAAAGCCTTGTCCATCGCACAAACATGCACCCTCACTGTAGTCACTCTCACTCCTGGATCACACATCTTAACAAGATCGTGAAATAGAAATTCTAGCATTGTTGTGTACATTTGATCTTGTCTCCAGCGAGCAAAGAGTCATGTGATGCATGAATTGTCCCACATTTAAATATCAATTGTGCCCATGCAGGGCAAGCTCTGACCCACATGTGCATACAAATGAGTTCACACTTTCTCATCCCCACATATCGATAAGGTGATGGAAATTGAAATTAATTAAAGCTACATGTAATTCATTTACATACGTGTGCATGAGTTTGTATTATTTGCACACACTGCACATGTACATGTGGCTGTGCAAGTTTGCTAGTGAATACATAGTACGATTATGCCTGTCCTTGGCTGTTATGGACATGTGAGCTTTGCTCATGCCTAATCACATGCAGGTCCCTCAATGTGTAAGAATACAATAACATGCAAACAACATGTACACATATTACTGTAAAACTGGAAATTTTTTGATGTATATTTGCTATTTGATTCATCCATTAACGAAAATGATAATTTCTAACAGTCCAATGATTAGAGCATCATTTACTTGCACTGTACAATTCCAAAAATATGTATCTACCACGCTACTTCAAACCTGTGCCTACCCTGCACTGTCATTGCCACTGTAATTCTTCTTCACTAGCTGGTATCCTTTCATCATGGTATACATGAGTACCCTCTGACATACAATTCAATTCATTGGAAGCGATATTTTAAAATAAAACTAGCACCTGAGTGGCAGAGTATAGCAAGTATACAATTATTCATCGTAACAAAAAAATCAACAAACTTCATTTATGTCTTAACATGTTTCAACAAAACATAATCATTTCAAAACTAAAACAAGTGTAATTTTTGAGCCGAAAATTTCCAGTTTTATCTTACATGTATGTGGTGTTTTAAATGAAAACTTTATTGTATGACCTCACTCTTACCTAGACATGATGCTGTCTTTTTATCAATGGTATTATCTGACAGACGCAGGTTTTCCAATTTGGTGTTGACTTCGATACCTTTGATCACTTCTTCTAATCCCGCTGGTTGTAGTGTACTGTCTCTAAGGTCCAGTTGCTTAAGAGTATTATTCTCCTTCAAAATCATACCTGTGTGAATAGGGATACAAACACTCTGACATGACTTTTACGTAACGTAGTGTCTGGACCATGACACACCTAATGGTCAAACTAAATCAATGTGTGCAAAATGACTGTTCTTACTCTACTATGGTACAGCTGAGGTGCTTATGAGAATGTGTGTGTTAAAACTGGTATAATGAAAGAGACTTATACATCATGTACTGTAGTGTACTCCGTATATGTAGTACAGTAATTTGGGAAATCTTACAAAAGTTCGTGTATCAATTGGTAGGGTGCACAGACCAAAGACTGCGTAACACATGTTTGAAACAATAATGCATCTTTCATTTGTGTGTATGTGTATGTGTGTGTGTGTGAGTGTGTGTGTGTGCGTGTGTGTGTGTGTGTGTGTGTGTGTGTGTGTGTGTGTGTGTGTGTGTGTGTGGGTGCACGTGCACCCACACAATAACTTCATGCTATGCCTTTTGGTGTGTGTATCTCAGTGGATAAGGGCCAGATGCTCACCCGTCCTCCACATTTCAGCTACACCCCCTCCATGTTGCTCCAGCCCAACCCCTTTTCTCCTTCTGGATCCACCCTTGGGGCAAGAAATAGGCTTCTGACTGACATCATTAAGTTATTATGTCCTTTTCTGCCTCCTGCCTCAGACCCGTGAGTACACCTGCGTCAAATGTGGCAATTGATTCCACAGTTTTACCCGGACTGTATGAGGAGGATTCTGTCTTACTAGAACACTGTGATGATTAACTCCAGAAGTCCTGAAGTGTGATTGTCACTTGACATGGGGAAGTGTTGCCAAGAAGCCACAACATGCAGTCAAATGAGACGAGATGGATAGTTCACAGTGTTCTAGTGATGTGTACTTGTTACATGTGAATAGTTACGTAGTTAGTATTTCATTTGATTTGGATCGTAAGTGTTGTAACACAATGCCAACACGAGGATGCAGAATATTTGTATTTCATGTGAGCAGAATTCAAGAGCACCATTACTGCAAACCTTTTACAGTGTTGTGACATAAAGGCGCAACTTTCGCACTATGCAGCTCTATCGCTGTGCGATGTCATTCTTACCAAGATATGATGCTCTCTGGTTATCAATGGTGTTCTCTGACAGAACCAGGGTTTCCAACTTGGTATTAACTTGGACACCTTTGATGACATCTTCTAATCCATCTGGCTGTAGTCCACAATACCGAAGATACAGTTGCTTGAGAGTAGTATTCTCTTTCAACATCATACCTGTGCAAAGAAAAACACTCTGGTTTGACTAGTATGGTTGGTAACTGCGTATGCTGGTTAGCAATGGCTATGGTGTAGTGTTTTTGTCCGTGTTGTGTATATACGTGTATGTGTGTCTAAACATGTGGGCTTGCTATTTTGTGCTACTTTTAAACTGAAAGAGATAGACGCATAGAAATAATGTTGAAGTTCTATTATGATTGGCATATCCTTTTTGCAGGTCTTACTGTGCAATCAATGACATTTGTGTGTAAAATAAATAATAAATATCTGACATTGATGAAGATGTTGTGTGTGCATTGCATGTATGTGTCCACATATCGGCTTGTGTGCCCCTTTTTTGCAGGTGAAAGAGGTGGGAGCAGGGGAAGATGAGGAGAATATTGTGTCCATATTGCCACAGAAAACTGCAGTGTATGTTTTTTAATATATATAATTATTAATATCGGCATTAACAGACAATGGCCTAAAACGTATTTAGCAAACATGTGTTCACTTGCATCTACATGGAAAGTATGTGGTAGGGAAAGCAGAGTACATGTATATCATGAAACACTGTGAGAATAGTGGCCTGATTATGTACAGGGAGTGTGTTGGAAGGTGCGCAAAATGCATGCTGAGCCCTATACTTCATATTTAGAAACACTTGGTTCTTGCTTCATAGATTAGGGTCATGTTTCAATTAAATTGTATAGTGTGCTGCTGATATACCTCAATATGGTCAGCCTAGCAAAAACTGCTGTAACAATACACATATGGAGCATTATCCTAATCAATATTTATGATAATCCAGAAACTATTCAACGTTTTCCTATCCTACGTATAAATTGTTAGACGAGAAGACCCCTTTGAGCTTTATACAGGAGACTATATGGTTCTTTAACAATTAATTGTGTACACTGAGTGGGTAAACCCTCGTGTATGCCGGCACGGAATCTACGCTTCCATGCCGCATGGAGTTATAATGCAATATCCGAGGACAAAGTCCCGGCTTTAAAAGAGCTGGGGCTTGCTCATCTCAGCTCACAAGTTGATAATTAAAATATGGGACTAATGATAAACATGCTGCTGAAGAGAGGAAGCATGCCTCCAATGATGCTAAATGTGAGGACTTGGGGTAGACATGCATTCCTCTCGCAGTGGAGTCTAATGGAAACTGGGGTAAGGAGGCTCGTGATGTCTTCAATCGCCTTGCTTCTTTGCTTGCTTTTGGACATTCAAGCACGAAGCCACGCCTCCTCATCGAGATCTACAGCCTCCTCAACATGTCTCTGGCGAGGTCTGCTGCTAAAGCCATTATGAGTCGGGTTTTAGTTTAGGTTACGTAGCTCCTGGCACTTTAAGTTAGAGTGTATTAGGTCTTTGTTATACATTTAGACTTACGTGCATTTATTCCCATTAGGCAATTCTGTTGTATATGTATATGCTATGTTAGTGTTATTATTAATAATCATAATTTTATTATTTATACACTCACACATCATTCATTTAGGTATTTATTAAACACATCTGTATTGGTCAACATAGAACTAGAACTAGCCACCTTCCTATTATGTGCTCTGTAGTGGTAAACTAATAAATATTACCATACCAAAGGGATACAGAAGTCACTTGTAACTTCTTATGAGTCATTGATCGTGCATTGAAATGCACAGCAAGGGAGCTACAATTTTCATAAATGCGAATGCAATGAACCTACATATGCCTGTAGCATGCCAGCCTTTTCAGTATAAAACGGTACAACGATGTGTACATGCTTAAAAATATCACACACAAAAGCATGCACACATTGTCCATTTTAATAAACTCGCACAAGTACACTCACATAAACACCGACACATACATGGTAGGGGTATGCTGTATTTTATGTTGCAATGCTGATACGAACAGAACATTACTCCCCATTGAGCATCAAACTTCTCTCCAAACTGCCCCAAGGCATTTTCATAACACTGTACAAATATACAGATTTAACACACCCTGATTCTAATATTTTAGGCCAAATAGCTACATGTACCTCCCCAACCACCAATACATACAAATGAGAGTATCTGTAGACCACAATGGTGAGAACATCACAAAACTGAAATTAAAACAGTACATACATGTATGTGACTGTGTTTGTGTTTTTCATATAATGACATTGTGTGCTGGGTGAACTCTCGATGATTACATACATACACATCTGTGGGTTATTAATACCAGTTTGTGTGCTAATGTATATGTGCTTTGCTCAGACCAATATTTATCAGCCAGTACATGGAGGTGTAAATATACAATAGCAGCACATTGCTAAAACACAACAGTCAATACATGGAATGCAATTAAGACTCTTCAAATTAACAGAGTTAGATATACGTTGTATCAAATATCGCATGATTTCATTCTTACCAAGACATGATGCTCTCATGTCATCAATGGTGTTCTCTGACAGGTCCAACGTTTCCAACCTGGTATTTACTTGGACACCTTTGATCACTTCTTCTAAACCCTCTGACTGTAGTCCACATCTGCAAAGGTCCAATTCCTTCAGTGTATTTTTCTCTTTCAACATCATACCTTTGTGATAAGGGGGAGGGACTCAGTTTAATGTTACAGAATTTGTGGAGGGATGGGGAGGGGGTTGCATCATTATGATTGGACTAACAGAACGGGTGATTTCGAGAAGGGGTGTGCTCACAGCTGCGTAAAGTATCGAAGCTTTCCAGGAACCAAATACTGTCTCATGATCATTATCTGACCCCATTATCAAAACAGCTGGCTAGTTTACGATATACCCAGCAAATGTTGATATCTATTGTTGAGCTCGTGTCTGACTGGACATTAGTATATTTAAAAATGAATTATAATGAAGTGATATGCATGATCATGGGATACATTTGGATGCTTATGACTTTTCCTTATTTTTAAAATAATTGTGTATAGCCTTTTCAGCTGCTGGAATTCAACAGCATACCAACACAACTTGCATTCGACAGAAATACTTAGGATTCTCTATTCCAGTACCTCTGAAGACAAGGTATTGCTCTGTTCATCAACAAAGCTTACATGCACTATGTTTCTCCACATGTTAAAGTTTATTGTAGTACATGTACGTGGGTCTACATGTATATGGACAGTTAGTCATGCATAATTATGGTTCCTTCAATGAGGTTCCAGGACATGTAAGCTGCCAACACAAGCATAAATAGACGTACCTAATAGGGATGCAATGGAAGTTAGTATAGTGTTGCCGGATAATTTCAGGCTTGTGATATGGTGGAAGGCTTTTCCTTCTTCCACCAAGAACAACATTTTCATGCACTTGTCAGTCATATCACGAGATGTCAAGTTTACAGACCACTTTGTGGAGCTGTTGACAATGCAGTACACAAGTACATATAAATCACATGGATTGAGGCTAGTACAAAAGCAGTAAAATGTCTGCTCTTTATTTCCCATCAACTTCTGAATGAAAGTAGGATTCTCTGTTTCGAACACCCAATGTAGGTTCTCTATTGATATCTGCTTGCCAACAGGCATGACTATGCTTGCCCAATCATAAATATCCTTTGATGAAGTCTGAAACTTGCTAAGGCCAGCCATGAACCGTACTGTCATAGCCATGTGAGGTTTGGTTATAGAATCTTTCACAAAGACCCTCTGTTCCGATGTTGGTAGAGATGAAACATACCATGCAGTGAGGAATTCCTGGAGAGTCTTGTGTACAAAATTGTATGAAGCTTTAGGGGAACTTGTCGAGTACAGTTGTGGTACCTTCTGAAGGAGACCTGATGGATATAAGGAATGAATGGGCACATGGTAGGGACATCATGGAAAATCTACATCACCATGTGAGGCCTAGGGAGATTGAGTAATAAACTTGGTCTCAGACATGACTAACTGGCAAAGATCGAATAAAATACATGTACATGTACATTGAATATTACAATTTCTTACTACACACAGAAATGTATGTGTCGTTTATCAAAGTTGAACGGAATTCACTGAGTTGTGTTGTGCAATTAAGCCCTCTTTGCATGCGTGGCCCCACACTCCAACAGCAGTCAATAGACCTTGCACCGCCCCCATCCAAGTCAAACTGTAACACACATACAAATACTATTTATCACGCATGCAGGAATTGGTCCGGAAACATCTATGAGAGACTACAACTATGTTCAACATCACTAAATGAGGAAGGTTTTGTTCATCACAGTATATTTGGCAGGAGAGTACTATGAGTACATACTACCCATCAGTGGTGTTGAAGGTGAAGTGAATTACCTAAGGATTCAATGTTATCTTCCACAGTATGGGATATCAGTCGGTCATTAATTGTGCCCTGGTAGGCTAGCTTTGCCACAGTCTGTAACTGGGAGAGTGTGGTAGATGATAGAGCTTCAAAACATGTCATCTTTGATAATGTCACACCTGTGTGAAAAGCAAAGAAAAAACTAACATGCATACACATTTCAGACCATATTTCTTAGCCAGTACGCACTTGTTTGTATATCCCCACTTGTGAATTTCACACTCTGCTGTATAGCCCAGTGACATATACCGCACAGTTCATTCTCATGTTTCTAACTAGACAGTATACATGTGTATGTATGTCACCACTTTCAGATTTTGTGGAACCAAGTTAAGATTAAATGAGCTGGCTGAAAACTACAGACAAAGGTGTGTGTAAACTACTGAACAGCCAAGCAACCATTCTCTTTGAGAATGTCATGGATTTGAACACAAACGACAAGTGGTACAGATTTGACTGCATTCCATGTCAGCACAAACCTCCTTTATTTCTTGCAACACTGTCACTTGGTCCCCTCATTTTTTCCACAATGGTGGAGAGAGATGGTTCTCCTTCCATTACCTCCATGAACATTTGGAACACTGAAGGGTCTGTGGTCACCTGAGCCTCCACTGCATTGATGAGGACTTCATTCTTCTCCTTTGTGATCAGGTCACCTCTCTGTTGTACCTTACTCATCACCAGTTTAGAAATTATTCCTCTGGAGTACAGTGAGCCAGCCAGACCAGCAGGATCCTGAATAGTGCCAACCAGGTCAATGTAATGCTTCTTCAGCAAGTCAACTGAAATAGGACACATTATGATAATGTATTCAAGCATCACAATCTTGTATCAGAAATGTTTTGAGTATGCGGCTGATACAATTACACTGTACTAGATACAGTGTCATGTAATCAAAAAGAGGTTAGGTTATTCAATATTGTCAATTTTCTGACTGTCACATTTAGTTGAAAACTTGATTTTCCTTGCCTTGTATATTGATGAAGCATTAATTGTCTCATTTCAGTTGAATCTAAAGAAGCACTACAGAAGTATATTCATCTTTCAACGTAGTGAAAGTTAATATTCAGTTTATTTCATACCTTAGTACACCATTCGTGCATGATTTATTAGTGAAGTCAAGTCATCTCCATAATGGGGTTCCTTGTACAAACATGTACCTATAATTATAAGGATACATGTGCAGCAATCATCAGCTTGCATCATGGAGTTGTGATGAACAATTTTGTTTACTTCACATGCAAGAAGCATCACTTCAGTACTCCGACAGGAATGTGTAACCAACATTAGTGTAGTAAGGCATGTTTAAAATTCACTCCCACTCTTTTGCCGGTTCTAAAAAGTGTGGGTTGTTGCAAAAATACATGCCAAGTTATGATGGACACCCAACATGTGCTTATACCCCCATATGTATTCAAACATTTTTATACTACAGTGTCTATATTGCAAGTACAATGGTATTCAAAGTGATTTTATAATCAACACACACAGCACTGCATTATGGTGACACAGATAATTATCGTTGTTAGAGCAATCATGCATATATATGGTGTCCAAAGAGTGTAACTTGCAATGTGTGTAACATGAAAATACGTATCTAGCTACCTAACTCATAGCAAATTTATTTGGACAAACCCATATCATCCACTGTGCTTAGAATGAACCAGACATTTTATTTTTCCCATGATATACATGTATGTAAATCCCATGCCTCAGCTGTGAACAGGAGAAGGAAATGCATATAGCTGTGGTGCATGTGATTTGTGCACCAGCATAAAAATGTGATAGACAGCCTTACCCATCTGTTTCCTTTACCTTTTGAATAGAATCCCCTACACAAGCTGCAAATCTGCTAACCTTATTTCTGCGCTAATATTGACCAAATGCTCTGTTTATCAATAAGTACCAACACTTTGATACTCTGAACATGCTTGTGTAACATGGATATACGTTACAGCTGTAATTCGGTGGTCACATAATCTTGAATAAATGTTAGAAATTTTTAAAAATTGTATTTTTTGCTTTTGGATGTTACACAAGCATGTTCAGAGTATCAAAGTGCTGGTCCTTATCGATAAACAGAGCATTTGGTCAATATTAGCGCAGAAATAAGGTTATCAGATTTGCAGCTTGTGAGGGGATTTCTATTCAAAAGGTAAAGGAAACAGATGGATAAGGCTGTCTATCACATTTGTATATGCTGTTGCGCAAATCACACACACCACAGCTATACGCATTTCCTTCTCCTGTTCACAGCTGAGGCATGCGATGTACATGCATACAAAGTCTGAAGATCTGTTGCCTCATCTTGGTTTTCTGCAATATTATGGACCACAGATAAACACTTCAAAGCTATCATAGTGATCTTAAATGACAAATTGCAGTGTTTTAACACAGTGCACATGGTTCAGTGGTTATCAAATAGATTACTCCATCAAGATTCAGTTACACATTTCATGCACAAAGCTTACCAGCATAGGTCATGCCCACTGGAGTCTTCTCTTTGGCCTTCTGTTCGTGGCGTTGCAGAAGTGTGTTGGTCAGTGCAGTGTACAGCTCTGTCAGAGTTTGTGAGGGTTTTCCCTTGTGCTCCATAAATAGCTCTAAGATAATGGCACAATTTATGGGAACATACATCAAACTGTGTATGTGAGGGCACACAATGTACAACTGGAACCGTTCCATCAGCTCTATATTGTGCTTGAAGGCATGCTCAATATATTCTTGGATCTCCTTCTCATCAAAGCCAACCACTTCAATGTACTGACACTTTGCTTGTATCCTACACAACTGATAAAGATTTCTGTTGGCTGAAGGTCGACTAGTCACTAGTACAGTCAGCTTAGGAAGCTCCTCCCCTTTAATAATACGAGCAAATATTGACCGATCTCCGATCTGAAAATCTGAAGGCAGTTCATCGTAGCCATCTAGAATCAGCAACACATTCTCTCCCAGAGTAGTAGATATCCACTCAAAAACTGCCTCTCGTACGACTGTATTTGGATGATAGAACAACTCTGATATTTTTCTTGCCTTCTGCACCCTCTCATCCCTCAAACACAGCACAATGACCAGCTGGAAGTGTTGAAGGATTTCCTTCTTTCCCCAACGTCGTCCGAGCTGCCAGGCTAAGGTGGACTTGCCAACACCAGGAATCCCTCCCACAATGATGCAGCTAGCCAATGTACCATCCTCAAACCTGCCAATCTGGACAGTAAATGAGCAATGTCAAAATGAATACGATTACTCTTAATGGCTGACCTTTTCCATTTCAATTGGTTTTTTCATTCTCTTAACAATTGCAAGATTCCCATTCATCATAGCTTCAGTACAGATATCCTCTTTCGTAACATCATCTAATTTTTCTACTGTTACCAGTTTGATAAACTCCTGAAATTGGACAGGTGGCCACTGATCTTTTGTTATTTGCACACGTTCGTAGGAAGCTGTCAGAAATGTCCTGTATTGTTCCACCTTCTGTTGTACTATTGCGCATGCAATAAAATAAGCAACACACATGATGAGGTTGTCTATTAACCACTCAAACAGTGACTATTGGTGCACACTTTGTATGTATGTAATCACTCAACTAAGTGTGGATAATTTGTGATCCAATCCTCTGGCATAATAATCATGAAATAGTTTCAGCACAAAATCCCTCTTGTGAAGGCACCAATGACCCGACATAATAGTACGGCCCCTCCATTTGGGTATGATATGCGGCATACCTTTGTTTTCCATGTTCGCAAGCAAATTGCAAAACTGAAATAAAAAAAATTCAACGATACATGTCATTGCAATACATGCAATACGTGTATACCAAAGGCAAGTAAGACACCTTTGCAGTATGATTTACAACGCAGCGCCGGGTGAGCCCCTATAGATGATTTCGGCGAATTATTAAAAGGGGACTTGCCGCGGTAGCTGTGCCATTGGTGTACAGTTACGGGTAATTAGCTATGAATAGTATAATTATAGTTGTTGGCAACATGTCCTTATATGGTCGGCTCGCCCCCTTTTAATAATTCGCCGAAGAAAATGGGGCGTGGCGTCACACAGTCCCATACGAACAGGCGGGAACAGCTCGAATCTAGCATGATGTGTCTTGTATACATGCACTATGGAATCCCCCGTGCATCATTTGGACGTAAACTGTACACCTCACTGCCATTGGAACTAATTGCCGTGCCAAAGCGATGCGAATTAGTGGTCACATTACGCCCATAATACTCATCTTAACCGCGAACGTGCACCACTGAGACTTCTCACCTTCAGGCGCGCACCCAAGAAGAGTGTTGAACAGTTATATTTATAGTAGAGAGTCAAACCCGGTACCCAGACCCAGCACCTGATGGATTACATCCGGCCAGCACCGGATGGATTACATCACCACTATATCGCCACGATGTACTGGGTCCGGCCGGGTCTGGGACCTAGACTATCAATAGTAGAATTGTGTAGCTTTATTGTCACGCCACAATACAATGAATTCTAGATTTGTAGAGTGGCTAGTCACTCGGAGTGCCACCGAAAGCCCGGTGCGAAATGTTCTCCTGGCCCCTATGTGGATCCAATTGGATAAATAGTGTAAGTCACTCCATACATTTCAACGAGCGCGTGCGCGGAAAAATTAACGGACGTTTGCAATTACGCGTCAGGAATACGTAATGAGCGTCCGAAATTGCTGGCAATGCCTATGTGGATCCAATTGGATAGTTGTTCAATGCAGCCTCCCACGTCTCGGAAGGCAGAACGCGAGTAAAGATTTTTTTCCTACTCAGCAGGCACGCGAAAAATCTCTATGGCTCACGTGACGCGTTGCCAATCCCTTTATATATTAATTATCTCTGCAATTGCAAACCTAGACTTGAAAATCTGCTGTGAATCGCACCTGCGTAGAAGTGAGGACAGAGTCTAAAACTCGCTGGTTTGTTTGAACTAAAAGGAGAAGGCTTTTTTGATTGAAGTTCGCCATCACATGCACTACGTGTCGCTCTTTTTTGAAGGGCCGCGAGTGTTCTGTTGCACAGTTTCGAGCATTTTTGCCAAAATTGAGATTTTTCCGGAGCGCCGTTTATTGTGGGAGAGTATCTTACGAGTGGGTGGTCTTTTCTGTTTGAAAATGGCTTTATAACGTGCAAGATGGTTAAATTGTAGCGTGGTGTTGTTTGTTTGTAACGGCAGTGCTCCAACAGAACGTTGGATATGATAATTTTGTGGAACAGTGTAGCCCTTGTAAGCTAGATCGCTAAATCTGACGCTGTCTTGTAGCTCTTGGTTCATATTTTAGCATCCGAATATTTTTATATCTAGCGCGCGACTACGTATTGTGTCAAAGGTGATGGTTTTATGGTTGTTTCTAACTTGCTAGCCCATTTTGCAGCCCTACAGCAGAGATAATATATTATCTCTGCCTACAGCTGGTACAACGCAATTATCTACTCATCGCCATCCTATAATGATAATTGACCTATTTGTGTACACGCATACATTTGTTGGTTGTGGGTTCGAGTACAGGTGCGGACGGCACGCTCTAATGCGTGAAAAGTGGGCCCGTTTCCAATCCCTTTATATATGATCTCTGGCAATTGCAAGCCTGGTGGCGCACTCTTTGAGCAGTAGTCTCGTACCCAGACCTGTTTTCGTAATCATTATTCACACGTAAATAGGTCTGGGTACGAGACTAATAGAGCAGAAACGTAAAACTGATATGATCCATAACTGATGAAGAAATTCGTGCGATCAGCGAGGTGGAGGCAGGCGAAGATGCATGTCGCGTGAATGTACTGGAGGAGATGCACGTGAAGATGGCCATGTAGACAGTGGAGCTACAGGTCGTAATGACGATGGAGGCCGAGCAAGAGGTAGAGATGAAAGGCAGAAGGAAATATCCCCATGATATGTGCAACAAAAAATGCACTGATACGTTTACTTTTTTCATCGTTTGAATCAACTGGTTAGTAAATGTGCAGAGCTAATGTGATCTGTTAGTACTACATGCATAATAGATCATGCAGGAACAAATGTGATATATGTAATGAACAGTGTGTTAATAAAAATAGCAATAAAAATGCAGTATTTCACTCAGCATCAGAGATGACTTGCTCAACTGTAACACCGAAGCAGTGGCCTAGCCGCTGTGAAAAATATTTCTCACAATCCACATCTTTATTCGGTTTAGACCGGTATTCTAATGGTGCATTTTTTAAATCAATATAAATTACAAACGTTCCGCTCAAAGTTTGAATAAGAGCCACAACAGTGCCATTAAAGGGCCATTGAAGTAGGTCATCAAATTCCCCTTCCAAAAAGGCCATACGCATCCAAATAGAAGGTGAACTATAATTCCTTCCTGATTCAGCATACAACTGAATTCTCATTTTATAGCCTCCAAAACAGGAATAGAAGTCACAACTTGTCAACTGAACCTCTTCATTCAATGGAATGTTTTCAACTTCAGTAACTTCTAAATTGATCGGAAGTGTCTTAATCTTCTTCTTAACATAACATTCCACAACCTTCTTTACCTTGTCCAGTTCATCTAACTGTCTCTCCTGATTTGATAACTTGACTGTCAGCTGAGCTAACTCCTTTGCCATTTTTGTCTCGACATCTGCTTTCTCAGCAGCCATTTTCTCCACCTCTCTTTTCTGATCAACTGCCCAGACCTCCAAATTTGATACCCTTCTTGATAAAATAGCATTTTCGTTGACTAGCTTTCGATTCACCATCGTGAGGTGTAGAAGTTGGTCTGCAGTTATGTGACCTTGAAGATCCATACGAGGAAAACGTGCCTTGCAGCCTACAGAGCTGAACTCGCAGTCCACCATTGTAAACAGACAATCCTCCTCTACGTGGTGTGGGACATGCTCACGTTCTACAGTTGCATTGCACTGAAGACAGGAAACCGGATATTTTGGACACACTGGCCAGTGGTGATGTGTGACATCATCATACCAAGTGTCGTATTTTTGGCACCATTTACAGCAAATGGCCGAAAGCCACAACTCTCTTCGTGTGATGAGATGTCTTTACGTTTCGTTTCATGGTGGCAGTTATCGTATCGACATTTCACCTCCACGAATGGACAGGCCCCCGTTAAGTGGTTATCTAGTGCACCAAGCTCCCCATTCCAACTACACCCCGATCCTTTGTGTTCACATTGTACTGCTAGTTCCTTCAGAGCTCTCTCTAGACCTTTGTTGTGAAGTGTAGTAAATTCGTCTTTGTTGCACAGTGGACACGGCTTGCCATCGTTTTGGATCTTCTCGACGCAGACTCGACAAAAGCTGTGCCCGCAACAGCTGGTAAGGTGAGGCTCACGTAGAATGAGAAGACAGACGGAGCACTCCGTTTGCAGCACTTTTGGAGGTGGGCTTACAAATTCACAGTCGTACCCTTCGTCAGCCACCAACGCCCACTTCGCCATTTATTTGTTAAACAATGACATCATCGTAGCAAACATTCGCATACGTCCGGAATTGTTATCCGTACATGTACGTAAATTAGTTAGTTCACGCACGGTCGCCCCATCCATGTATAACTATGCCATGCAAATCGTAGGTTGGATCATTTCCGCCTAGCGCATATTTCAAGTACACGCAATAGATGTAATGCGTTGCGTTGAACTATACGGCTAATAAAAAATTCAGTGCGTTAACAGTTCTACGACAGATACTCCGATTCTCAACATCTCAGAATTCTTGAATATATCAAGAACGTTGAAGTCTTGAAAACGCATGCACTATAGATCCCTTTTCGCAGCAACGATCCATAACATTATAAATGTTATCGCATACTTTGTCATTACTCGAAGAAAATGAACAGTTGAATTTGCGGTTATATATAATCATGGGGGTAAGCTCACAATTGCGGCTACAGCTGGTACAATGGTTCATTGAAACCTTGTAACCCAAAATCAGCAACAATACATGCAAGGGACTTTCTCTGAAGAACCGTTTATAAATGACAATTACACCGTATCAGTAACAGATCGAGGTTATTGCGATTAAAAATATAAATCCTCAAAATGGCAGACCAAACCCTGATTGCAGCTGCGTTTTCAGCGATGACCGGGGTCGAGGTGAGACCCTCCAGCTATAAGCCGCAGTCTCCCGACGATGTTCCGGCAGGGACCTTATCGATGTACGAACTCTTCAGGAGTACCTACGTGATGCAGCCAGCAGAACTAGTCTTCCATGCGGGCGGCGACATGGAAGTTCATATCATGACGCTTACGGGGAACAGGAGCACGATATCAGTGAGCGCCTTTACCACCATAGCGCACCTGAAGATTTCTATCAGTGCCAAGGCAGGCGTCCCTCCCTGCGAGCAGCGGCTCATCTACAACGGGAGACAACTCGTCGACCAAGAGACCATCGAAACTGCCGGCATACCGAACGGTGCTACGATATACCTCGTCGTCTTGATACGAGGGGGAGGCGGTACCTGGTACCTTATGGACGATTCCCTCTTGCACCCTGGGTACGATTACGATTTCACCCGTCTGGATGACGCGGGGAAGACGTTTTCGAGAGGAGGCTACCCGTACCGGAGACCGTGCGGGTGGAAACGTTACGCCCTCAAAGTTCTCGGGCAAACTAAGTTCTACTCCGACGATGGCTGGATCGCGGATGGAGCGAAAGGATGGCCCGTCACATATCACGGAACGAGCCTCGAGGGCACACGAGGCATCGCTCGAGAAGGGTTCAAGATTGGTCCCAGGGCCCTCTTCGGGGAAGGTGTTTACAGCAGCCCTTCTATTGAAATGGTTGAAAAATTTTATTCTAAAACTTTTGAAAGCGGCGGGAAGAAGTACAAAGTGGCGCTCCAAAACAGAGTCAATCCTGATATCTGTGGGGGGCATTTAAAAATAGTACCTGCTTCTGAAACCTGTGTTGGTGCAGACTACTGGGTTCATCCCAAACAAGATAACGAGAATGGAGTGTATGATGTCAGACCATACGGCGTCCTTGTTCGCAGGTGCGATTAGTACACGTGCATGCCTTGACGAAAGAGGTTCGCTATGCAATTCAGTATCACAGTAGTTGTTTCAAACACTATACATGTATCTATCCTATATGCTTGACTTGCATGGCGTGCACGTGTCATTGATTGTATACTTTCGAGAAATTTAAGCACATCAGGGGTCAGTTGGACAACGTATACGTATTCTGATCGCACCATGCAATCAATTTCTGATATGCCCGTATAACTGAATGTCATATGCGCCCGACTCGGTTGTGCTGAAAAGGACAGAAAACCTAATTTCGAACCATTATACCAGTGCAGTGATGAGTTAGCCAGCGAATCAATAATAACGTTGCCAATAACAGACTATATATCGTCCTGTGTGTTCGCAGACTTGACATGAGATGGCCCATAGCCATAGGATGGCCGCAATAATAAGCGGTATCCAATCGATCGGATTGCAGGCAAAGCATTAGAATCGCGGCTTTCTCATAATTTTTTGCTTAAAGCAGGAGTTGCCGTATAAAAGGAGCTTGGATCCAAAAATTTCAACCGGCCGTGCGGCTGTTTTAGATTAAAAATGGTGGCTTCATATACATAGAGCTAGAGGCTTGGCAACAACAGTTACAGCGTACAAGTTCAAGCACGCATGCATGTTTTGAATGCCATTTCATGCAACAATACCATTTCTGAAGTTAATAACACTAAGTTAACAAACTGGATCACATGTTCGTATAATGGCGACCTCTTCACCAGAAGATACGTACTCTAGGTTTAGACTGCATCTGCAAGGGTCCTTTTCCTCTTGAGAGGAAAAGGAAATTTTTCTGAGTAGATTTGAGGCAGCGAAGCAACTACTTGCACCCGGTTGCAAGCGGAACGCTACTATCAGCGTGTTGAATACTTTGCTGGACCGTGTATTGACACAACCCGAGAATGTCCAGGCCTCAAGTAGCAGAACATTCTTTTCTAGGAATGAAATGATGTTGGATTCAGCAGGTTAGTTGGATGGATATATACATGTACGTTCGGTTATACAAAATTTGGTTTACTAACTTACTAAGGGATCTATACGGGAGACGAAGACGCCAGTGACCAAGACCTCTTTGTGGTCGAGCGTAAGACCTTCAAGAGTCTTTGTTCGGGCCTTGTCCAGCAGTGTGGCTGTCTCTCCAACCCATCTTGGACTATAGCTTCTTTCATAAAGGTATGAGTACCGTAAGTAATTCTCTGTATAAAACTCATTTACTACTCACTTAGAAGGGACATGTAGCTAGGGTCCAGTTTGTTTGCCCACACTGCAAGCAGTCACGTGTCTGGGCTAGTTCCAGAGTGCTGTCTCGTCATTACCTTGCTAATCAGAAGTAAGAGTACCATTTGGATTTAGTAGTATCAATGTAAACGTGATTCTTTTTGCAGACTGGTCCATGCTTTCACCTGTGCTGGCATGTTGCCTCGCCAGTACATGAATTTCTATTTATTTGCTGGTATGGGTGTAGTGAAGCAGAAAAACATCAGTTCAGGTGGGTGCTGAGATGATCGATTTATTTTATTTTACATCCTGTTCTAATCCATGTTCATTCAGTTTATCAGAACAAACTGTACCAGCAAGTGGTGGCAGATGTAGCAGAGGAGTCTATGAAAGCTGCTGTTGAACGTGTGAAGGAAAGCCCTCACCGTGCTACAAGTGGAGAGGTTAGAGTGCCACATAAAAAAAAAGTGTATCAATATATTTACTATATAGTGGGTTATAACTGATGCACGTCACGATTCTACGTCAAATGCATACCACTCAACGGTACCTTGTCTGGCTGGAAGGTATGCACATAAGTTCTAAATGCCCATGTTTATCAGCGTATTGTCCATTTCAGTACACATAGGATTGTTGGGAATTTCCACTCTTTCCAGACAGCAGCACAGAGTTGCTCAGACCAGGGGGGTGGCATGCATAAGATAGTCTTGCCTCAAGTTATTGCCCGAGGTTTGCTCTTGTGTCCCAACATTTTACAATTTCACATTTTCTTTCTAACAAAGGGTTAAACATCACAAAGGTAGCCCATGACTCAGGCTACTATAAAGCTGTATGTACGACAACTCGGGATGGTCAATTCCTACGACCCTTGGCATGGTAAGGTATCTATTGGTTTTCAGTGGTGAATTGATTGGAGTTATTGCAGGCACTAAGAATGTGGGGAAGCAGTTGCGTCATATCTGTGCCGGTACAGGGATAGGACGTGGTTCACTGAACTTTCTGATAAGGGTATGTACTTTCTGGACATATTGATTAAAAATGAAATATCTGACTGACTATTCAGCAAGGTGCACCAAGGTGCACTTGTATTGGTGCATGAGGAACTGTGGTGGCAACCCTGTCCGTCTACGTGCAATGATCATGAACATCAGCAAGCACTTTCAGGTTTGTATTTACATAGTGGGTGGGTGTGTATGTGTGTATGTTCTGTGTATGTGATGTGAATGTGTGTGATTGTGTGTCTTTTATGTGCATTAGTGCATTCCATACGTGATATGCATCCCTGTCTGTGATTCAGGGTGATCACCAAAGTTGCTATTCTGAGAGTCCCTGTCAACAGCCAGGTTACGTTCCACAAAGGAAGCCTCTCACTATGCCGGCAGCCATTAGTGCATATGAGGCTGCACTACGAAATACCCTCATCTACAAAAACGCTGATTCGTGCCATCTGGTATACATGTAACATGAACAACATATTATGTGAATGTACATATTTGTGTTCTTCCAGTGTCGGGACACCTACTGAATTGAGTCATTTAACCATCAGCTGCTCACCTACCTCCCAAAGAGAATTCTCATCCACACCAAGACATTTGAAATGCGTATAAACTTGGCTGTGATGGATTGGGTGAGTGCTCTACTTGTTCTGTATGTGTGATGAGATTATGCATCCACATCGATCAGAATGAAAACTGTCAAAGGATGGCAACAAGTCACCACGAATACACAGATGTTCGCCGACCAGACCATCACTCCACATACAATGTGTTGGTCAAGAAAACATATCGTTTTGTACAGAACATCTGGAGTATGTACGTTCTCAGGAACATCACATCTCAACAGTAAGTGACGATCAGTGATGCCTAATAATTGTTGTAAGACAAGTACTTTTTAGGATACTTCAGGATGATGAAGATGATGATGATGATATGGTGTTGCCTTATGATGCAGCTATGTATGATGGAGACTATGTGGACAGTGAGGATGATGACTATGTTTGTTCAGAGGATGGTGGGGATGACGAGGAAGAAGATAACTGAAGTTCTGTGGCTGTAGGTGATTTCCTATATTTACATAATTTTTATGCCCAGATGTCTTTTGTCAGCCACAGGTCTCATTTTATGAATTGATATCCCTGTCTTTATCTCAAAACAGTTCTTTTTAGAACTACCAGTACGAACAACAGATTTACTTTGTCAGATCTGCATCTGACAGCCAATGATGTATGTACATTATGAAAGCAAATCAATTTCGTCTCATTTTCCTTGCAGATCTTGAACCGTGGCTGCAGCTGGCACTTGATGGACTTGTGTGACTACTAAACTACATGTACATCCTACCACGTTGTGGTGGTCCATGACCTGCCTGAGGACAACCCCAAAGCCTGCACATAGACACTTGGAACTTGGTGAAATGTGTGTCTTGAATGGACTGGAGGCTACTAGTGATGCCCTTTGTAAGCCTAAACATGGGATTGATAAGGCTTGGCAAAGTCGTATCTCTCATCTGCATGAAATAATGTAGGAAAGCATATGTACATGTTTTCTATATTGATTGAGCTATTCCAGCTAAAACAGTATTGGAAATCATTCAGTTCATTCATTTCCACAACTTTCCCATAGCATGGATGAATGCCCCCTCGTGCTATCTGTGCATAATGGGATAATCAAATGAACAGGCAGCAATATGAATACGCACACATTCATGAGTCAGGTACTGGTCAGCAACACATACAATACTAAATAACTTGTTACAAAAATGATGATCTGTAGTTAGTGTAAGGAATGCCCACTGGATTTGGATACCTGCTTCTGATTTCCTATGTAGCAAAGAGATTATAAGTACACTTTCTAATACGAAGGTTGGATCATTCACATTTTGTACACATTTTGGCATTATCTCTCTTCTGTCCAATGGGTGCATCACCAATCCCTTCCTCGCCAGGTATGTTGGGTGGTCCCACAACCCCAGGTCTTTCAAAAGCTTCCAGAATTGCTGGTAAAGTTTGTACCGCTTTCTGTCATTGGCTAAGGATGGGACAGCTCTCCCAGTGAGGAACACAGGTGGCCGACGGATTATGCAAGGCCAAAACAGCTAGGCAGTGTGGACAACAAGGTTCATTTGGAGTGCCATTCAGCACTGGTGGGTCTCCTCCTGATGGGATATTGTTGCTATGACAACCAAGCAATTAACCTCGTGGGCACTGCACTGTATAAGTTTCTGAACTGGCTAGCATTTGTAACATCTTAGAGCCCTGTACAACTGGAGTTGGTGGCTGGCACTTGACAGGTATCTTGGCATGTTATTTCTATGCATACATTATCCACCCCTCCTGTGTTGTGATGGTCTATGACTTGTCTTACAGTTAGGTCAGCCACAAATGTCGCAGGCAGGCATCCATGGCCAGTGGTACATTCAACCACAACCTTGCATAAATGAGTGTGTAGGAATGTGGGTGATCACTGGTACAATTGAACTACAGATGAGTAGGAATGTGGCTGATTCTGGCTTGTGTATGAGTATACTAACTAATTGCATTGCTCTATATATTACCTGTGTTAATTATTTGACTAATTCGTTTTGCTGAATCATGTGCCTGACAACATATAACCTTACCTTTATTCTAGGAACGGCGCTAGGTTCGGAAGACATAATTCGCAGAAATTTCAGCACGTGGAGATGTGGTTTTTGATTTCCAGTAAATGAGACAGCTGGAATCAGGGCTTTCAAAAGTTTTCTCCTGTTTTGTTTGCTCACGCAAATGCTCATATTTTGTTTGCTCACGCAAATGCTCATGCAGCCACGCTCACCTTTGAAACTCACGTAAAGCCTCGCAGAGCTTGTAACAGCTATCAATGCACTCTCCAGTATAAACTGAAACACAATGCGAGTCTGTTTCGAGAACAAATAAACACGCGCGATAGAGTACTAAGAAGTACTTGATCTGCCCGTCTTAACGATGTAAAAACGATGTAGCCAGCAAGTTTGGGTGAGAATCCTAACAGCTTACAAAACTACGCCATTCTGAGGATGTTGAGCTCACGTGATTTCCGGTTGGATCCAAGCGCCTTTTATACGGGAGTTTGAGCACGGCCTGCGCCACTATTTACGTGGCGTCTCCTCCTTTAAACCCATTGTCATATTATGGCATCAATATTTGAAATGTATAGGACTGTATACGTAATTAGAATTGGTCGTCTGACTAGTCTGGCGTAGCCACACCCTCGCGTATACACGTAGGGTCTGGGGAAATGCCTATACTCTAATGAGCAATTATTGCGTTCTACGTCACGCTGCGTCACGTAATGAGGAATGCATGGCTTGTAAATTAGCTACGCCAGACTAGTACGTATGTCCGTGCGAGTTTGTTAGTGACCATATGCATTCTTAGTGTGTGCATATGTGTGAACGTAGAACGCAATAATTGCTCATTAGAACAAGTCCAGTATAGGCATTTCCCCAGACCCTACGCGTATACGCGAGGGTGTGGCTACGCCAGACTATCGTCTGACCGTTGCTGGCAACGGAACATGGCCGTGGTATCTGAAGCAAAAGCAGAATTGTACGGTTAGAAGCCACTTGTGCTGTCTATATGGACAAATAATTTGAATGTGTGCATGTAGTTACTATGTAGGAAAGTCCATTACTAGTATCCCTATACAGACTGTGAGGTTTTGTGTATCTCTCTGTATATGTGTATATATGGAAGGACGGTTGCTAGTATAGACAGCGTTCCTGTACTCATCAGAGCAGCTTGTCGCATGAATCAGTTTGTTGTCATCGCCTCAATGGTGGTTTGAGGGAATGGGCAAGAGTTGGGAGATGAGTATAGTGCGCGGACGGCATTACATGCATGTACTGGATAACCTATGCATGTGGTGTGATTTGATAACAAGTATACACGTACGCATGTTTTTAAGTTTAGCTTACATTGTAGAGTGCATGCACATACATACACACATACGTCACTTAATTTGGGCCAAGCTCTGAACATGTTCATGGCACATTGAAACACACATAGGATGAGTGAGAGATGCAGCAGACAGTGTTGCCTCTTGAACGTTATGTATGATCAATCAGCGTATCTATGTACCTAATCCAGGTAACAGCACATACTGTGTTGGGCAACAGCATAGTAAGTGGGCCTTTCAAGGGCATGGATTTTCAATAATTAATGTACGCTCAGACACAGACATTCACATCTATTGCCACTGTTGTGTGGGTATATTTGTGTAATTGTATGTGTGCAATTGGGATGTGTGCTTCCAAGGACAATCTTATCATCACTCTCACACACACACACACACACACACACACACACACACACAAAGTATGTGGGCAAAACATTATCTGAGTTTTAAAAATGCTTCATTGTTAATAATGCATTTTAAGCTGATACCAAACACAGTGTGTGGCAAATATGGCAACGAAAACCCGTGTCATAAAGGTTGAAGCACCTACGTTACAGTCCAGGAGTAAAAATTTCATACTACAGTATTAAGGCTTCTGGTGGAGCTGGGACAATGCTCTTCGACGATTGCCAGGCTAAATGCATTTTGTCTGCTTACTTATCATCATTTCTTGCCGCACGCAATTTCAGAACATGAATTGAATACACCAACGTTTATAATATGGTAGCTGCTGGAGAATTACGACAATACCCTGATACAGTCCCTTTCTATTCAGCCCATGCTGGTGGATGTGTGCAAATCATGGTAAAAGAGATGTTAGTACCATAATGCATATGTGATGATTCAATTAAATTAGTCTGTTTGAAAATGAATATACTGAATAGTGCCATTCCCCTCAAATGAATCCAAGTTGAGGAACGAAATCAACACAGCAATTCAGGGTTTTGATTCCGGGCCTGTGACAGCACGCAATATCACCCGGAAGAGCGTGCTTCCGAATTTTGCGCGCCATGTGCTCTCGAAATCGTGAGTGGACCGATTTCATACGAATGATTTCTCGGTCCCGGAGGATCATTTGTATGCGCACGGGATAATTCGAGAGCAACGTCGCGCGCGAACGTGCAATTTTGTACGTGACCGAGGAACCTACCGTGTACGCGCAATATAGAACTATCGTATGACGTAAGGAAAGTTATTTCTCAGGTTATTGATCACATAGTCAAAAAATTTAATGTTTCAAGTTTACAAATATGAAACATAGAAAGTTGATAAGAGAACAAACCTGTTCGTAGAAAAGAAAGCATAACAGAATCAACACTTTTACCAAAAAATGGCCTTACCTCCCAGCAATTGATGGTGACGTTGTAACATCTGACTTCCACAACACAGGTCTTTCTTTAGAATAGTTCACTGCTGTCAACCCGAATGCACGTAGAATACACCGCCATTTGAGCGAAAGGAAAAGGGTAACAATAACGAGGTGCTGTTACATCACGTACGTTTTAGCGCTCTTGTTCAGCCAGGATGTTTCAGGTAGATCAAGGAATCCAACATTTCTGCCATAATGCAGTAGAGAACACCATTATTCTGTTCCCGACGTTACGCCTTGGAAGCAAACAAAGTGCCACACAAAAACACGTAATTGACAGCTTACCTCGCTGTGTAGCGTAGCCGGCCGTTCTTCTAACCAACAACCTGCCTGAATTGCTTCGCAGAACGTTATCCCAATACACAATTTCCTGACAAGCAAAGCCTTCAATTCTAAAGGTAACTCACCTGGCTTTCGTTTGACGATTTTGGAATAAAATGGCACCTCTCTGACTTACAGTGGAAGATGTAGTGTTCCACAGCGGTCATACATCCTATCAAAAAAAACATTCTGTGGAGCCATACTTACCGACGCGAGACGAAAATAATCATCACGTGATTCACGTGGCTGCTATAGAATGCATAGCGCATGCGTCGTCATGATGTTTTACTAATATATTAGTAAAACATCATACAATGACATGGCGATTGCAGACCTCGCCTGCTGAGAGCGTGAGGCATTCTGAAAGACATTTCCATAATGGGCGGTTGGAGTTGGAATCCTGAGCCTTTGTATAAATGATATGACCAGCGGCCCTTCATAAATTACGTCACCTATATGGACCCCTCTTATACTGATGTATGCTTCATGTATACATCGTCACACTGGCTGCTACCACCCTGCATGCTGGGGACCCTTGGAAGTGACGTAATTTATGGATGGCACCAAAGAAGACACCGAGAGAACGAGGTACATTCTAGCGATAGATTGTTTGCGTGCCCCGCCTCTTTATACGATGCATATAATAAGTAACATCACGCAGCAGAACATATAATATAGTCTCCAGGGCAAGCTGAAGCATAAACCATCGTCCAAGAAATATATAAAAGTGCATTTCTTCATAAAAAATAACCAAGGCATTGACTGACCGCTTTGGTCGCCTCAGCTAATGCTCGTACCATTCTGAGTCGTTCTTACACCTTGTGCAGCAGGTGGATGAACTTTGTGTGTAATTGTGTGTGGTTATATACTTGTGTAGCACTGTACTCAGAACCAAGTCAACAATATGAAAAACTATTCATTAACATGACTCTGATAGGTGAAAAGATTCTTGATGCATTTCCAGTGAGTGCTGCATAGGTCATTAGAAGACCAGTGGGGTGATGTCTCATACCAATGTGAAGCTTACTGGACAAACCTTGCGTCACATACAATGAAATGTAGTGATACTCACGTCAGTATGCATACCATTATTAGTGACAAACGACTCACCTGAGATGGCCACACCCTTCAGAATCACGTGACCCTCAGAAGACCATTGGGGCGATGTCTCATACCAATGTGAAGCTTACTGGACAAACCTTGTGTCACATACAATGAAATGTAGTGATACTCACGTCAGTATGTATACCATTATTAGTGAAAAACGACTCACCTGAGATAGCCACACCCTTCAGAATCACGTGACCCTCAGAAAACCATTGAGGTGATGTCTCATACCAATGTGAAGCTTACTGGACAAACCTTGCGTCACATACAATGAAATGTACCATAGATTATTTAGACATCTATGAATGTGCTGAGTGATACACATTTCCGTGTGTATACCATTATTAGATCTAGAGACAAATTACTCACCGAAGATAGCCACACCCTTCCGAATCACATCACCCTAAGAAGACCACTGTGGTGAGGCCTCAGACCAATGTGAGTACATACAACTAGCTATAGCCTTGTTCTGACCCCTGAGCGACAACGAGTGCACATTGTTTTCGGTTTCAGGCATTAGAAAACTAGCTTTTTTTGACCTCACATACCTTAATTAAAAATTCGTGGGACCTGTCCTCTATTGCAGCTGTAGCCTCGGCGTGTTGTAAACTTAAAAGAGGTATTCGAATTCAAATTCAATCATACGTGAGGAGAGGGTTAAATGGCCGTTTAATGATATTCCCGTACAGGATTGGGCGGTGAAGTTTTAAAAATAATGGGACTACGTTAATCGTGAGTGCACGCTTTGTGATATGCACGGATGCATGACTGAATACGTAGTTTGTAATCACCCGAGTGCGGACGCCGAATTGCTGTGCAAGGACGATAAAAGTAAAATACATGACCGGTGTAGCACAAGCAGACAAATGGATGCAATGCAATGGATGCCAAAAGCAGGGGCGGCGGAACGTATTTTTAAGTGGGGGGGGGGGGGGTGGGGGGGGGGGGGGGGGGGGGGGGGGGGGGGGGGGGGGGGGGGGGGGGGGGGGGTGGGGGGGAGGGGGGGGGAACTATGAATAATTAATGAATGGGCGTGGTATACTACTATTGCGCATGCGCAAATTAATTAACGGCTCTTTAATTCTATTGCAAAAAGTGGCATTGAGGGGCTGATGTGGTTTGGCACCCAGGCTAATCAATATATCTGAATCAGATAAAATCAAAATGCGCTGGACCCTCCTCTGGGGCCACCTTGAACTACAGCATCATCGGGCAACTGGATGTGAGGATGATGCACGAAGAGGATCATCCTCTTCGTGCATCAGCCTCACATCAGTTTGTCACCGCGGTTGTCGCTGTTTCAACGTCCTCAGATCGAACTGGAAGGACACAAGAATCATCCGTGGAGGCATAGGATCGCTGGAGTTTTAATTGTCCGTGCCAAAAATCCAATAACCTTCTTCTGTTTCATCTTTCGTCCGATGTGAAAGTTTTGCGCTTCATTAATTCCAACACTACGTATTAATTGGATAATCACTTATTAACCGGTTATATGACGTTTTAATAATGAATAATAATTCTGTCCAGAAAAGTTGGGGGGGTAAATACCCCCCCTACCCCCCCGGTTCCGCCGCCGCTGAAATGCTTTTAACAATCACTGGATTCAACCCTTGGTGTTGTCCATCATGTTCTGTAACAGAATGATTCCTTAATTTTAGTATTGTAATATACACAGCAATGATGTTTACTGAGCATGCGCAACACAATTTCCTGGGAGCGACATAATTTACCCAGAGATAACAGGCCCGGCGGAAGGCTATAGAAACTGGTTGGGCTGATTAATATTCATTAGATTAATTTATATTCATCATTACTGATTATTAATATCTACGCATAAATCAATTAATTTTCAATATGCATGTTCATTCGGTCTGCAATATAATGATTAAAACGCTCCGAAAATACGTTGCCTGTGCTCTGAGTTGACTATGAACTCCCTGGCTGCTTCTTCTAGATCCAAAACATCTGTACGTTCTTTGTGAACGTGAAGCAGCATAAGATGGTTCAGTCTAGATGAGCGAAGATATGTTTTCAACCTACGCAGGGCACTAAATGATCGCTCACTGGTAGCATTTGTAGCAGGCATGATCAGAATGAGTTTAAGTACAGTGCACACTTGTACAGATGTCTTTTGTAGTGGACGGTAGAATATACAGTTTCTCTACCGACTGTGCATGGCAATCGCTTGATTCGTGTTTGCGAAACGCATCAGTAGCTGCCTTCCAGTTATTGTACCCTCTAGTCAGAAAGGCTTCCTCGGCATTTTTTGAACTAATTTTGAAATCTCTGGCAGCCTTAACGCAAGTATGACAGAATACCTTGTCATCCGAGTCCGACTCGCTGTAATGTAACCATTTCCACTTCGAAAACCAGATCGGCTGGAAGCTACGGTGCTGTTTTCCTATCTCCTTTAGCGGGAATTTAAAACCTGCAGGTTGATGGGGGGTGTCTGATACTACGAGTAATTTTGCTTCGAATGTAGCCATTGAATACGTACCAGCTGCTGCGCAATGAACGATAATTTTAAAAAATATTAAGCAATATAACCCTAATTATAATAGTTATAAATGGCGTTGACAGCCAAATCTGGTAGGGCTATAGCCCACCCAGCCCACCCGGTTCCGCCGGCCCTGGATAATATATAGATTATCTCTGATTTACCTTAGGGATCACTTCAATACTGAAATTCATAGCGAAACAATTCCTTTAGTCACCACGACACTATATTCCAAACGACAGTATTTCCTGTGACACCGGTTCGAACATTTTTAATATTTCGTGGGTCTCATAACTGACTCACCAATTAGCAATTTTTATTATTATTTTATACCACCCTCATCATGAAAGGCGTTCGTGTTTAAACCAGCGTATCACCGTGACCACTAACCCTGCGACGTCTGCAGGAGAGATATGGTGCTCCAGTTATGATTTCATGCATGATTACGCGTACGGAGATACGCTCATTTACTTTGTTGTTTTTTGAATGGGTAAGGGGGAGGGCGGGGCAGAGGGGGTGCCTATTTACGTCATTCAGAGGAATATTGCTTCCGACGCCCATGTGTCAGCTGTCTGCAACATTCTTAGGCGTCTCGAGAAGCACGTGTGCATGCATGCATGAGTCAAAACCTTTTGCTTTGCGGACAGTCGTGACATATTTGCCAAAAATCCACTAGGGGAACTAGCAAAGCTCCCTCCTTACCGTCTCCACTGGTGTGAATATGCTTATTAACCCCCTTCCCAAAAATCCTGATCCACCATTTGATATCACAT
Organism: Ephydatia muelleri; assembly: GCA_013339895.1. Lineage (NCBI taxonomy): Eukaryota > Metazoa > Porifera > Demospongiae > Spongillida > Spongillidae > Ephydatia > Ephydatia muelleri. The sequence goes on along the minus strand of JABACO010000002.1, from coordinate 10,741,142 downwards.
GCTGCTACATGATGCTTGACTATTCTTGGCTCACATATGGAGTCATGCCTTGTTAATATATGTGCCCCACTATTTAATAATAAGAAACTTTCTAGTGTGAGACATCATAATTAACTTTCAACATGTAATCACAGCTTTCATTTTGTTTCAGTTTGATGCAACAATAGCATTTGCAAAAATTCCACTCAAAGACTGGCTTCACTGACATGACAATTTATATGTCCTAGAGTTATTTAAGCTGCAATGGTGGCTTCCGTCGTATTGACAACCATCAATCGGCTGTATCAAGTTGTGTTGCCAAGACTAAATGCGGCCTGCTGAAATGACAGCACTACAAGTTGTCAAACACAGGTGATTTGACTCTTTAAGTGATTTTTAATACCATGTAATCAGTGATGTAAAACATATACCTTAGAATATTTGGGTCTCTTTGCTACTACTGGTATTGCTGCGACATATTTTGGTGCAGTGGAGATGAGGTGTTCCTTCATTATGCACTGGTAATGCTGCAACTTCTCATGTATTGATGCATATGTCCTGTGCAGAGCATTGAATTTGGCATGTATGGATTCGGCTCCTTGTTCTCCAAAGAGTCCGAACCCTACATGCCACTTCTGTACCCAAGCAACAGTGTGGTCTTCAAGAAGATGCATTTTTACTGGGATAGTGGCTTTGGGAAATGACTTTCTGAAGGCATCCATAAAGTTTGTGATTGCTTATCCTATGTGAACAAAAGTCAGTGTTTAATTTTAAAGTTTACATTAAACTTACTCAGTTGTTGAATGCTGACCAGATAGAAATGATGCATAACACAACTTGTGGCATGTTGCAAACTTCTCCAATATGTTCTGAAACTTTTCTGACGTTTTCAAAATGTCAGCTGTCAGACTTGTTTCGTCATTCACCACCACCTTAGTCAAGGAATTGCACAGGGTTTCGATGTTGTTAGGCTGTGTGCACAGTGCATTGGCACAGTGATACAGAGTAGGAACCTTGACACTTATGTATATTTAAGTACCTGCAATGCCTTATGCACATGATTGCCAAATGAAGGCACCTCCAAAATAACTTTGCCTTTCAACATTAAAGGACTGGAGAGCCACATCAAGCTGTTTGAAAAAGGGTCCATCCTTTAATGGAAATTCCTTTTGGAGATGTCTTTTGGACTCTTCAATTCTCTTTTCCTTTGATAATAATTGCATCAGTATAGTTAATCAATAGACGCCTCCCCTCCACTGACAATGTCACGCACATGGCTCATCTCTTCACACCTTCGCTTGAGTGTCCTCTTGCTAACTGACCTGGTTAGATTGTGGGTGGCTGTAACCCTCCATGAATGTGACTGGCTGTAAGGAAGTGATCATATCAGTGATTACACTTTGACTATGTGTCTGTATGTCTGTGTGTGTGTTCGTGTGTGTGTGTGTGTGTGTGTATTCATGTGTGTGTGTGTTCATGTGTGTGTGTTCGTGTGTGTGTGTGTGTGTGTGTGTGTGTGTGCACTCTTCCTCATGTTAACAGGGTTCTCAGGGCTTGTTGATGACTTTCGTCTCAGAACATCTGCAGCTACTATCATCTCCTCTTCAGTAGGAGATGTTGTGCACTGGTGATCATCAAAACTTCTAGCTTTGATGTCCCTGGAACAGGCTGCACAGTGTATCAATACATATTGCCCAAGATGTTCAGTACCAAGGTGGGTGCAGGGTTAAGATGCAATGGTGCTGTGTCATAACAACAGGGACACTGTATGTTCGCTGACACCACTATCCATTGTTTAATGCATTTTGTACACACAAGTGTTTTGCATGGCAGCTCCAGGGGCTGGTTGAGAACCTCTAAGCACAGAGAACACTTCAGATTCCGCAGAACCGACAAATTGTCATCTGCTACAAAACAGTTATTAGGTTTGCCAAGAGCATTTAGTGGAAGTGGTGAAATGGTGTCAATGTACTTTAATAGCTTATTAGCATGGCCTTCTTTAGCTGGGTGAATGACTTTGGGTGGCCTTCCCACTTGCTGAGTTGACATGAAGTGTTCACACACCTGACGATTGTGTGGATAATTGGGGTGTAAACATCTCACGATGCACGTTTCACGGCTATGTGTTTGCCACTGAAATGCTATATGGTACCCCTTTTGCAGCTGCATGCATTGCCTTTTGAAGGAAACGCTTGCAGGAGGTGGGTACACCATTGCATCATCCTCAGGTTGCCACACCAAACACCTTCTGCAAGGCCTGAGTATATGCCTCACACTGGTATGTAATGCAAGCTGTTTAGTGGAAATGGGAACTCATACTTTCCCACCTCAGTAAAGTGCTCTCCCAATTCTAACATGACCATTCTGGGGTCCCCCTTGAAAGACCTCATCCATTGCACTAGCAGAGAGATGTACCCAATCAAAGAATTTGCTTGGTGCAATAACAGAGGTTGCTGAAGTTGACCTCCACGTGGCTTTCTCGCTTCTTCGCCTATGCGCAAGCTCCTGCAAGCATATACAACTGTCTCGCACCACTCCGCCAAGCATCTATTCAGTCTCTGAAGCTCTTCGATGAGGATGTCCAATCATGTCTTACTGCATGCCGGGCTGTGGACATCCCTGATTCCAATTGGTCACAGGCTCAGCTCAGCCCCAACAAGGCCTTCGCTCGCCCTCAGGACAGCTTTCATCTCCTCTTTGGCTGCTTCGGGGTTTGGTTCACCTGATAACATTCACCTGCAGCAGGCTGTTGCTCAGTTTAACTCTCAGGTGTCGCAACATGATACAGTCACAGCAGTCACAGTTGAGGATGTTCTCGCTTCTCCCCCACATCAGAGTAGCCTTTTAGGATAGTTTCATTTTTCAATCTGTATTTTCTTCCTCCTCTCCAGTCAATAAAGCACGACTCCTTTCAGTGTCAGCCCCTATCGCAGGGTCTTGGATAACAGCTACTCCCTCACCAGGCTTGAACTGGCATCTAGAATGCCAAGTTGCTCTTAGGTGGTGGCTGAGTCTTGACACTGCTGGAGGTTTCTCTTGTCCCTATTGCCCAGACATCATGCTTGACCCGCTGGGGCACCATGCGGTCTCATGCAGACATGGGGGCTTTGTGGTCACACAGCACAACCTCCTGAGGGATATTTTGGCAGGCTTTTGCCGCAAGGCTCACCTGGCGGTGAAGATAGAGGTTGGGTATGGCTTGGGCAGGGTTCATATCAACTCCCGTCCAGCCGACATCCTCATACGAGGTTGAGACAGAGGTCACCCTGCAGCCTTTGATGTCACTGTCACCTCACCTCTAACCTCGGCCACACTAAACTTCTCCGCTGTCACAGAGGGGGCAGCTGCCCAGGCTGCTGAAGAGAGGAAGCATGCCTCCAGTGACGCTACATGTGAGGACTTGGGGTGGACATGCATTCCTCTCGCAGTGGAGTCTCATGGAAACTGGGGTAAGGAGGCTCGTGATGTCTTCAATCGCCTTGCTGTGTTGCTTGCTTTTGGACATTCAAGCACCACCTCAACATGTCTCTGGCAAGGTCTGCTGCTAAAGCCATTATGGGTCGGGTAATAGTGTAGGTTACGTAGCTCCTGGCACTTCAAGTTAGCGTATTAGGTCTTTGTCATACATCTAGACTTACGTGCATTTATTCCCTTTCGTGTATTCTGCTCTGTAATGGCTTATCTATTCTAATTATATTATTATTACTGTATTGAGGAAGTATTTTAATCTTATTATTTTCAGATTCCTGTGGAGTGGTGTGTTAGGTTAAAGTCAGCTTCTGAACATCACCATTTCACTGCTTGGGCATAAGGAATATGGTGTCTGCATGAGTCCTCCGGCTGTTGCTAATACTACCCAGTCCCATTTGCCAGGAATGATATATCCCTAGAACTCAGTGAGGCCCTCCAGATGCTGGCTACTACAATCCGAAACGATTTCTGCCTGAGGTAACTTTGTTCTCAAGTTGCCATGGGTACCACAGTGGGCCCTTTTGATCACAGGACATTGTGTCATCAGCTGTCATCGAGCAAGTAAGTGTCCCACTGTTCTAGCTACTCACCCCTGTAGTTGACAATGATAACCATGTGTTTGCTATTTACCAAAACAGGTCTTGAAGTGTGTATGAGGAAGAACTGGTTACTTTACTCGCCTGCACTCCTTTGGATCTTCACCATAGCTTCCCTGGGCACTGCCTAACTTCCCTCCAAGCTGACGAAGCCAAGGCCATTGCAGCTTGGCTACCCTCTAGAAGCCACAGCTCTGGGCCCAAGCCCATCCCACCCTTCTGTGTGGGATGATGTCAACGTTCGTTATGTAACTTCTTGAATGGTGTGTTTGTAAATGAATATGAATCCTTATCAGAACGACTGGTTATTTTACAACAGAGAATACGGACGACCCCTGGAGACCCAGCGCGATTATTTTAGTTGGGGTACGCAGCGAAGGTCGGGACACGCTTTTGTATGCCTGTGTACACAGTGTACGGGCTGAAGTTTTATTTATAGCTGGTTTTCATAATCCGGATCGATACGCAAAGTGGGGCTACACCTTTATTTGCCTAACAGTAAATAGCCAAGTACGCCTGGTTTAGAATTTATTGTCTAGTTATCCCAATATCCGCAGATGAAATAGGCCTGGCTCAAACTTTGAATTTATTGCCCTCCTAGTTTTCAAAACAAGTTAGGTTTGTTCTAAATAGCCGACATCCCTACGTTCGGAGTTCGATTCTGGTTATAAATCAATTTATTGATTATTATGGCTCACAAAATTAGTAAAGAGTAGGATTACTTTGTAAAAATTTGTACTACATTTGAGAGAGCCGTTATTTATGTGAATCATGCGTCATAATTGATTTTGATGGATGTATAAAGTATTTTAGAGACAAATTAGCTGTTTAGGAATGAATTGTAGTAGTTGGACTCTTAGATACTCAGAAAATATGGGTAGTAGAAGGTTTTTACGCAACTCCTACTAGTCCGTTTCGAAATGAATGCGTCACGTAAGAGAAGAGGTTATACAATATTTATATTCCAAATATGGTGATTTTTAAGCGTTACGTGTAATTGCCGTACAATTTTCAAGGTAAAAGAATAGAAATTCACAATATTCTTACCGCTCATCCTATCACTTTCAAATTGATAAGATAATCTAAGACACTCACAATGTTCAAGTTAATATGATTTTCAATAACAATCAGAATGGGTAGACCGTAGAAATAAATCAGGGCCACTGGTATGGGGGGAAAAAAAAAATGGTCCGGTTAAAACACTTTGTAATTATCCGAGTCCTTACGTTAATACCACTTGAAATGAGCGGATCCAATATCAAATCAAAGTCTTGAAATGCGTGGCACTATATCAAAAGTCAAAAATAATTACTAAGGCATAAACATCAATCCAAATTATTTCAATCCAAAATCGTAGGATTGTTTTTCAATCCAACGCTAATGTGTTAAATATTTGGATTGTTTACCAATCCAAATGTATTTCAATCCACGGGATTGAAATACATTTGGATTGCCGAGTGTCCGACTTTTTTAACAGTGTGCACCACCAACACTTTGGGAATCAGGAATTGATTGTGGTTTAGTGTACTTGCGATAGATCAACTTTCCAAAGAGAAGCATCATTGCAATGATTATGCCCGCACCAACGAGACTTCCAACAGAAGCTGCTACAACCTCTCCTGAGGATAGCTCACTGGAGGATGGTGCACCAGATGTTTCTCCTACACCTTCCAGCATGCCACTGCTGCTTCCTGCATTGTCTTGTGACAGAGGAGCTGTTGAGGTGCTAGTGCTGTTACAGCTGGCAGTGTGGTTGGTGTCGGCTAGCTTCTGGAGTCCACCAGTTCCTCCTTGTGCACTTTTGCTCCACGTGCCGTCCTGACCTTTCACCCATATTCCCCCATCGTACTCACCAACCACAAGAGTCCGAGTCATATTGAACTTAGACTGTGGCACTGGACTGAATGGTGGAAGCTGAGGAGGCAAGAGGCCCGCCCTTCCATTAAGGCCACCTGCCAGGATACAGTAGTTTATTTTGCAGCCATTGTCCACAGTTATCATGTGTTGAGTGTAGCCTTGAGGGCAATGGCTGGGCCAATTGGAAGGGTCATCCCGTATCCATTGGTACCAGTTATGGCAAAAGGGTTGCCGATTTCGCAGCTATCAAATCCAGCAAAAGGGATGGAATATTTGGATCCTTGCTCAACATCCACACTAACGCAAACACTATAATGTCCTGGGCCATGGAGAGTGGTGTAAAATAGATTGGACACCTTGAGGCACCAGTGATTGGATTCGGAGATGTTGATGCGTACACTCCACCAAACAGATACCTTCCACTTGAATGCTGGGTGGAGCTGGCTGTCGGGTTGCACTTTGACTGTGTACAGTCTACTTTTGATCAGCGTGCAGGCAGTTTTCGAGTTATCGTTCACTTGGCGGGATTCGATGGTCCCATATTCAAATGAAAACTTTCCGCCGATCTGTGAGAAGAATGTACCCATCTCGAGGTTGATTGAGAAGGATGTCATGGATGTGTAATTATCCCAGTGATCGAAAAACTCGGAGTACATGTCAATCTTGCTCTCGAGGATCGGGGAGAGAGAGATGCCGTCTGGTAACAGATACTTCCCGTCGTTGGAAATCTTACACGTGCTGTAGTTGAAGAAGAACACTTCTCCCATGTCGAGGTTTCTCAGGTTATCGAAGCCGCTCCCGGGAAGTGCCGTGATGCGGTACAACGGAGCATCATTGCCCCAACGCTGAGTCACGGGACAGTTCCTTACATCTCCGATCGGAAAGCTGTTGGTCGATTGAGGAGTCGCTTGGGGTAAATTTGCAGCAAAAAGAACAACGTATAGTGCCGCCACAACTGCCATATTGAGATCTATAGTGCGTTTGTAACTGTATATAGCTTGACCTTGGAACTCTTAGAGAATTGCATAGCATATGGTTTTTATAATTGTGCTGTCTGTTGGGCGCCCACATGTTTATTATATATTGTCATAACACGCCTTGCAGGCTAGTCGGTGCTGGGGGAGGGACCTTTGCCATGAAGTATGTGATTTATTATTGACAGCCATGCCATCATCTGTTCATTGATGACTGATAGGAACAAGCACTATGCATCGTGGCATGTTTTTGGGTACTGCTGGCTATTAAACAATAACATTAATGAACAAACAGTGCTTCGTAAGTAACCAGGAAACATTAGAAAGGCAGACTCACGTATGTGATCACACACACACACACACACACACACACACATACACACACACACATACACACACACACATACACACACACACACATACACACACACACATACACACACACACATACACACACACACATACACACACACACATACACACACACACATACACACACACATACACACACACAATATATATATATGTAAACTTGGTACTTCCTGCTTAGTAAGGCAACTGAAGAAAAATACAAGTGAGTACTTGTATTGTTTCTTCAGCTGCCTTAGTGCCTTAGTGCAGCAATGAACATAGCTGTCCTGTGTGTGTGTGTGTTGTGTGTGTGTGTGTGTGCGTGTGTGTGTGTGTGTGTGTGTGTGTGTGTGTGTGTGTCTGTATTTATTTACGTAATTAGTGCGTGTGTTGTGTAGACCTCTATTGGTCAGTGAGTCACTGGAAGGACACAGAAGGGAAATGGGCCCATAGCTATCGAGGTTAAGCTTGGTTGGGTGCTGATGGGACGAGCTACTGCGAGTCAACTTCAATTATTCTGCTTTCATGTCACACTCTCAAAGGCTGAAGCTTCACAGTCAGGTGTGATGATCCTACTTTGGATCAGACACTCAAGATGTTCTGAAGCAATACATGTAGGTGTAAAAGCTGAAGAGCCATTTGTCTACGAGGACTTTACGCAGAGTGTTGCGTTCCAGAATGGAAGACACTGTGTGGAAGAACTACCATCCACCATTTCCTGACCACCTGGACTTGTGTCAGCATGGGAGCAATGTTGCCAGAAAATGAAAACCCTTGTGCAAAAGTACAAAAAGGTTAATAAGCATGATGCTTGATTATATTAGACCATTTAAATATCCCGCCAATGTACGAGTTCCTCAACACTCAAATGTGAGATGGCCATATTTGTCACGGGTACGCCCTAACTGCATCGATCCGTTTGGGCAATAAATGCTAATTGCCTAGTGTATTTTGAAGTAGTCAGTATTTTGAAGGCTAAGGCCAAAGGATTAGGTGTAGTTCCAAGTTCTACGTTAGATGCCAATGATGTTGCAGCTTCAGAACTGTACTGGGTGAGGACATGTCAGGAGGCTCTAGTTCAGGACAAGAAGTTTGAGGTAGATCGGAAGTTGCAGTTTGGGCTGTTCTCGGACAGTGCAGGAGTATGGAGTATATGGAGGTGCAGGGGAAGATTGGAGAATGTAGACTTGCCAGCTTGTACAAAACATCCGATACTTCTACCTGGTGGTCATCACTTCACATCTCTTCAAGTGCTAGACTGTCACAGACGGGTCATGCACGGTGGCGTCAAGGAAACACTAACCAGAAGTTCGGATGCGGTTCTGGATTGTGAAGGGGAGAAGTGTCGTGAAGAATTTGTTGCGTCAGTGCCAAATCTGTACAAGGTTCAATGGGTGACCATACAGTGCTCCTGAGTCCCCTCCAATGCCACCGTTCAGCACAGAGGAATGTCCACCATTTGCGTATGTCGGAGTGGACTAAGCCGGTGCCTTGTACATCAAGGAAGCTGGGGTGAAGATCTAGATTTCAGTGTTCACATGCTGTGTGAGTCCTCTTTATTTGGAGTTAGTGCCGCACATGTCAACTGATGTTTTAAGCGTTTTGCAGCACGAAGAGGTATGCCATTGAAGATTGTGTCTGATTTAGCAATAGATTTAAGTCAGCGAATAAGGAGTTGACCCGGATCCAGAATGACCCAGTCTTCACGTACTAAATGGTGTTTCAACGTGGAAATGCCCTAAGCATCAACCAGGGGTATGTTTGTGCACGCGGGTGTACAGGAATTCACAGGTTCAACATAGCAATTTTAATTTATGTTCGGGGACAGCCATAGGCAAAGTATGCTTGAGTAGCCAGCCCCATGAGATCACTGGACTTGTAGCGTATTAAAATATTAAAACAACTCCAGTATGCCTCAGCCAAGTTTGGTGGGATGGTTTCTTTGAACGCATGGTTCACTCAGTGAAGAAATTGCCTAAGGTGGTGGGCAACGCCAGACTTACATTTGATGGTCTGGAACATAACGAATCTTACTGTACTTACTGGAAGTTGGGAAGAGTTGAAAAACTTATCCAAGGGTGTGATGGTCAGATTAGAGCGGCGGTTGTCCGTGTGACATCTGGGTCAGGAACTACCACACTGATGCGACCAGTTCAGCTAACTATACCCACTTGATGGGGACGCAGAAACAGTAACCACGAAGACAGGAGAAACTGAATGCCTGCCTCGAAGGCAACCAAGGAGAGATGCAGCAGAGTTGGCAAAGCTGTGATGATGGAGCATCGAATCTGACTCTAAAATTGACTAGTTGTCACTAGTCAATTGCTGAAGTGGTAGAACTTCTAATTAATAATATTAGCTGTTGGAGTTTGCACACGCATTATTTTGCGGTGAGAAATGTGGCCATGAGTAAAATTTGGTAACCAGCGCTCTCAAAGAACATTACTGTTCTTACACTTACACGCTAGTCTGGCGTAGTACAGCCACGCACACTTATTTGCGGAGCGTATGCTACGCCAGATTACTTACAAGTACACATATTTATACGAGACTGGTGGACCAGGTACCAGATCACATCAGGCATTATGGAAACTTTGAACAGGTCAAGATGTGCCTATACGTATATAGATGATAGTGACTCTCAAATCTACACTGCATCTGCAATTTTATATGCTTAGACTTTGATTAAAAAAAAAAAGATAATTATGCCAAGAGGGCATACTTTTCAGACAATAAATAGAATAGACAGTGTCAACAGTGGTCATAGAAGTGGAGGCCACCTTGAATTCCAGACCCCTTACGTACATAGCTGCCGATGACGTTGAAGAACCTCTGACCCCAATGCACTTGCTCATCACGGGACGTCGCCTACTGGGATTACCCAATGTACAGGCAGTGATGGAGACCAACGCTGACCAGCCTGACTCTATGGCATCAAGTGATCATTCCGTGCACGGCTAGAGCACATCCAACGACTACAAAAACGTTTTTAGAGGAGATGGAGAAATGAATATCTTGTTGCTCTGAGAGATTTCCCTTACACCAGTGACTAATCACAGAAGGTGACATTGTATTAGGATAGAAGCTCAGATAGACTGTCTAAGAAAGTATGCAACCCCATATCAACCCCATACCATATCAAACGTTGTGAACCATACAGGCTTCATGAAGGCATTCAAGCCGAGAGATTGTGGCAGACACCAGATAGCACCACTCCTCTCACCCTACCACTCCTCCCTCACCCCCTCCACATAGCACCACTCCTCCCTCACCCTCCACATAGCACCACTCCTCCCTCACCCTCCACATAGCACCACTCCTCCCTCACCCCCTCCACATAGCACCACTCCTCCCTCACCCTCTCCACATAGCACCACTCCTCCCTCACCCTCCACATAGCACCACTCCTCCCTCACCCCCTCCACATAGCACCACTCCTCCTCACCCTCTCCACATAGCACCACTCCTCCCTCACCCTCCACATAGCACCACTCCTCCCTCACCCCCTCCACATAGCACCACTCCTCCCTCACCCTCCACATAGCACCACTCCTCCCTCACCCCCTCCACATAGCACCACTCCTCCCTCACCCCCTCCACATAGCACCACTCCTCCCTCACCCTCCACATAGCACCACTCCTCCCTCACCCCCTCCACATAGCACCACTCCTCCCTCACCCCCTCCACATAGCACCACTCCTCCCTCACCCTCCACATAGCACCACTCCTCCCTCACCCCCTCCACATAGCACCACTCCTCCCTCACCCCCTCCACATAGCACCACTCCTCCCTCACCCTCCACATAGCACCACTCCTCCCTCACCCCCTCCACATAGCACCACTCCTCCCTCACCCCTCCACATAGCACCAACTCCTCCCTCACCCTCTCCACATAGCACCACTCCTCCCTCACCCCCTCCACATAGCACCACTCCTCCCTCACCCTCCACATAGTACCACTCCTCCTCACCCTCCACATAGTACCACTCCTCCCTCACCCCCTCCACATAGCACCACTCCTCCCTCACCCCCTCCACATAGCACCACTCCTCTCTCACCCCCTCCACATAGCACACTCCTCCCTCACCCCTCCACATAGCACCACTCCTCCCTCACCCTCTCCACATAGCACCACTCCTCCCTCAGCCCCTCCACATAGCACCACTCCTCCCTCACCCCCTCCACATAGCACCACTCCTCCCTCACCCGAGGAATGATCGTGTTTAGGTTCGGTATGTAAATGGAGGAGGAAAGTGAGGTGGTGCTATGTGAAGAGGGTGAGGGAGGAGTGGTGCTGTGCTATGTAGCACCACTCCTCCTCACCCTCTTCAAATAGCACCACCTCGCTTTCCTCCTCCATTTACATACCAATGTAATGTACTAAACACGATCATACTTACTGTTGTAAGCAGTACTTATTAATCAAATTGCATGAACTAACCCCCACCCCCCCCCCCCCCCCCCCCCCCCCCACCATGAGAATATTAGTAACAATAGATTGTGAAATTCAAAGTGCTTTCCATAAATAGTTGGGCGGAGCCCCAACCCGAGATCCGATTGGGAGGAGAGGCTAAAGGTCGGCATACACGGGGCGACTTCCTGCCGATTTGTCGCATGCAACTCAAATGAATATGGACAAATGTTCCGCAAACCATCAGTATACTAAACAATTACGGAACTTTTACCCATATTCATTCGAGTTGCATGCGACAAGTCGGCAGGAAGTCGCCCCGTGTATGCCGACCTTTATGTAGCGACATCCCTTACCGGTCCCCTCTACGTACGGATTAGCAGCTCGTACGTGGATCTGGGTACGAGGCCAATCTGCTCCTGATTAAATAAACTCACCAGGTTTATGTCTACTAAAGAAAATCGCATCAACAGCTCATGTGGCCGCCGTGCGGCACTAAGGCGTTCAAAAACAACCTTGAGTAAAATAAATACAAGTTAGCTTCATACTCAACTGTAGTTATTCGGCGTAGGAGTACTTACACATTATCAGTACGCATAAGTATGTGATACTCACGTGCACATTTACACAACGAAAAAGTTTTTTCCGAATCAGGACCGTATACAATCCGCAACGAACTGTTTACAGGCTTCTTACAGACATTTTTACACTCCCTGATACACCGATTTGGTCTGTAGGTTACAATCCGAATCAAACCATATACGGACCTGACGCAGTCTGTACTACAGAGCGTGAACATGTTGTAAAGCCCTTATATGGATCCTGTTCTAAATGTACGTGCTATGTTTATAAAATGTTTTCAAATTCGTTAAACAATGCAGTACACACTATAACAAAACGTTGTCACTGTCCAGTCATGCCTAAATATACACTGTGTGGTAACCATTTGTTCTCTTTCAATGTTCTGAACAAATCCAGCATTGGCAGCTGGAACCACATCCGTGAACCATTGAAACTGGTCTAACAATGGCACTGCTGTCCACAGAAAATATTGTCCTTGACAAGTTGTAGAGTGGACAGTCAAAATGATTCATCTGGTAGCACCATGGTCTCAAAACCTTGTACAAGACATGAGGTGTGTCCAGTCTCGGACTTAATGGTGCTTAGGAGCTGTCCATATTTCAACTATTGGTTAAGAGACTAAAGATGAGATGTTATGTGATGGATATTAAATAGCTTACCTCACAGAAAGGTGGTTGCAGTTCTATGTAGTCCCCAGTATGAACCAGTTCCAACACACACGACATAACAGCTTTGAACTGCAGCACCTTGCCATACAAAAGGCTGCTGAGGTGTAGATTCACATGAAATGGTGGATCCATGTGCAGAAGCTGCTCAATGGTCGATTCAACTCCAAGTTCAGTTATGTTTACTTTCACGAACATGAACTGGTCACAAACACCTGATGGCTTTAAAACACACATTGGGAATGTATGTTAACCCCTACCATTCTTGCTGTTGCTGCAGTGTATATGGCCTTGTGGGCATTCAATTCCTTACTAGGAGTTGAATTAAGAAACCACTGGACTTCGTTGGAATAGTAAAGGTCATGTAGACCTTTATCACAACTGCAATAGATACACTGTTACATCATACAAGCATAAGTTAAATATGTACAAACCTTTCCATCTTGTCGTTGTAACAACCGCCTTCACAAACAAAGCGGAGGTGCTCAATCACAGAGAAATGAGCAACAATGTCTCTGCTAGGAGCCTGCTTATTCCCAAATATATTCTGAATCCGCACATCGGAGTTGAAGGATTCAGGACTAATAGGGAATTCAAAATTTTATACACTGAGGTGCTTTATATGTACAACACCGAACCTCTCAGTACAGAAGCTAGATGATGGGGTCTGAAGTCTTGCTGCACTGAACTAGATGTAGTGGACCTTTTGCTTTCGCAGCATCTCAGTCATGAAGTCTCTAACAGAGTGAACAAAATCTGCACATATCTGGTTCCATGCTTCAGCCTTGGACAACTCGAAGAAATCACAGTATGCGATTTGAAAAACCTGAATATTAGAAGTCATTATAAAGTGATTAACATATATATAGCGTACCTTAGATAAGTTCACAAGAACTTGTAACTCTCCCTCTGAAAGGAATGGGTATAGGATAAATACAGCCATCCTAGCTGGGCGGGAGGGGTGCCCCGCACCCTCTCCGGGGCGGCTCCGCCTCCTGCTTCGCCCCACCCCTGCCACACCCTCACCTGTGCCCCCCACCGCTACCAATTCCTGGATCCGCCACTGACTAGTAACCCACCACTTCAGAGCAGCGATTCGCTTCGTGTTGGTTTTGCCCCGTTGATACATGGGAGAGACTTTCGACGAACAACTAATGCTTGATAGATTCAAAATGCCGGTCTAGGCTACGCTTGCATGTAAATCCTCGTTTGCATAAGTCACAATAGAACTCTAAACGAAAAGAAAAAGACACACCGTATAATATCAATACATATATACCAAACAAACAAACAAACAAAAAAAAAAACTGACTATGGCCAGCCACGAACTCGAGGTCAGCCATTGTTTGATTCGTTTGCCCGTTCATTTATTTACGGTATTCAATAATAGTTATGATCAATGATTTCCTCGTGGTCATTTTCTATACAAATTCATTGGCGGGCTACAGATACACTACAGATTGTATGCATGTGTGCTGTATGTAGATGTTTGCCTTGTGTGTGTTGCGTGACTTCGCGCAGAAACAGTTACAGTAAGGTCGTTCAAACGCATATTGGCCTCCTCGCGGTCTATCTCGTAGCTGCTGCCTCCTATGTATATGCGCTGTGCATAGTGGAAATAATATCGTGAGGCTGCTGCACTTACAAATATGATCTCCTTTCGGATTTTTGACTTGGCAGTCGGCAGTTATAACTGGTACAGACTGTAAACACCTCGTAACAGAGCAGTAATCGTATTCGTTACGGTATGTTATCGGTTTATAGCATATTGTAATTACAAGCTGTTCCTATTTGGCATTTCGAGTCCGTTCCATACTGTAAATTATTACGGTCCTGAATCAATCCCGAAATCGGCCGTGACTCGGAATTGAAAAGTCTAACGGTTCCGTATCAGGGTGAATTATTTTCGTTGTGTACCGCGCCAAAAATTATGAACTAGGCCTATTAACGATTATTAATGCACGATATAGGCGCGGCTAGCGCTTGCGAGGAGTCTCTTCGTCACTGTACACCTCTAGCCTTTCCGATTAGTGTCAACGTAGCAATAATGATTGCGTACAGCGGAGTACCACCTTAATCACTTCAAAGTTCACACTGAACCCCGCCCCCTACGTTAATAAATGAACAGGTACCGGTCATTCAAGCGAATCACAGCATAATTAAAGCATACCACTGGATACAGTTCAGTAATTGATTTTGCACCGAATTTCCGACGCCACGTATATTTCGAATGGTCAGGGTGCCGATGCTGTTTCGAACTGGACGGACACCCGATTTTTACTTACACACACACACACACACACACACACACACACACACACACACACACACACACAGAAGCAATACGTGCCCACTTCAATACACTGTACAGAAGGTCAGAAGGTTATGGCTATTAAAGTGTAGAGACTGAAATGAGATATGCATGAAGTGTGTCCAACTCTAAATGCCCTGCATGGGTCAGACTTGCGATTAGAACCAGAAGAGAAAGCAAAAAGACTAGCGGAAAACTTGTAGTGGTGACAACAATACGCATACAAATTGCTAGAGCTCTATTGCCAGGCAAATAAATGATAAAAAGGTTCGCCAACTCTCTCCTTTTTTGTCCGTACTATTACCCGAACAAGCATTCCATGCGCGCCCATGGGTTGTACGATCTACCGCGACCTTCACGACGACCCCTGGGGGGGGGGAGGGATTATAACAATATAACAATACCTCTGTCGTACACACAAAAATATGATGTCTCACTCTCGCGATCAACCACACCCACATCCGTTGCGGTCATCGAGTCGCTTCACATTTTCCCATACGAAAGTATCATGCTCACAGGGCATGTTACTGACCCAGTGCGTGCAATGACTAAGGATCCACCCTTCCGGTATTGGTTACTGCACATTGATCACCATGCCTTTAGTATTCAAAGTGCCATTTGAGCTTTATTAGCTCATTGCAGCGCAAAAAATAAATAAATAAATAAATAAAATAAAATAACCAGCGGCAAATTCCCGCACTAAACACACACATCCAGCAACCTGACTTCAGACAAACATGGCTCTGGCCCAACCGCCTCCACCATGGCCTTCAACATATCGGCGTCATTGGTTCCTTCCAAACCTTGGACTTAGCCAACATTCGCTTTTTTTTTTGTTGGCGTGGTTTAATGTGTTTCGAGTTTATGCATCTAATGTGCGAGTCTTTCTATTGGCGTTGGGACTGAAGGTGCACCTATGTGAAGATGGTTTAAAGTTGACATGTCAGGTGTGATGTTACCCTAGTGATAATTAAAGCCCGTCGTTAACGCTGCTACGCCCTTTGTAACCTGGAATTTAATTTATGGCCTGCATGGCTTCCACATCTTATAATGTTGGCACTCAGAGTGTCATGTGTTGAAATACTGATTCTAGATTGTACCTTGACAGCGTCGGGCAGTTTCCAAGGAAGTAAGTTCGCTTTAAATGCTCTTTTAATGACTTGTAGAACGATAGCTGCCCCAACACGATTCTGAATTGCGGAGCGATTTAAATGACGACGTTCGCTGTACGTGATGATCGCGACGACAGTTACGATAAGTTTGACGCCAAATGCTACCTTCAGCACTACTTCGAACTGGCGGCAGTAGGCGCCAAGCTCCACCAATACGTTTCTCTCTTCTCGCAGTTTCCTGACGATAGTATTACGATGCTGAATTATGGTGGTGGTCCAGACTTGCTGCCCCTTCTATACGCCGCCCATAAGATCAAAGGGTATGTACACGCGGATTACGCAACGAACAACTTGAGGGAGGTCGAAAATTGGACTACAGGTGACCCTTCTGCATTCGACTGGCATAGACACCTAGGCTACTGTTTGGAGCTCGAAAGCAGAGGAGAAAGTGTCGAATGCAGAGAGAAAAGAATGCGGGAAGTAATTAAGGCCGTGGTTCACTGCGACATGATGGCGGAGCAAATCATTCGTAAGGAGTACCAGGGTCCTTACGACTACGTTATTTGCTCGGGAGTGTTAGACTCTGTGTGCCAGACTACGGAATCATTCAGTACAGCTGTGAAGCGGTTGTCCGATCTCGTCAAAGTTGGAGGTTACCTTCACATTGAGATGAGCTACGGAACAGACGAAAACAAATGCAGCGGTTGCTACGAAGTGGGCGGTATAGTGTACAAGACAGTGCTCAATGTGACGAAAGCACAAATCATTGATACCATAAAAGCTCAAGGGTTCAGGATAATGCACGTGCTCCAATATGTGGATGATTGCGAAGAGACAGCAGGTTACAAAGATAACGCTGTAATGGTAGTGGGTAGAAAAGACTAGCAACAACTGAACATTTATATCGACTTGTGTCACGCAATTATTAAGCAGTATATATATATATATATGCGCTATACTCTGAGACATCACTTTTGTCCGTTGAAACGTCAGCTTTGATGCAACATGGACATTTGAAGGAGTGAATGGTGGTAGTATAGCGATAGGCCCTTCATGAATACGGGATGTGAATGGGAGAGTGGTAGTATAGCGATAGGCCCTTCATGAATACGGGATGTGAATGGGAGAGTGGTAGTATAGCGATAGGCCCTTCATGAATACGGGATGTGAATGGGAGAGTGGTAGTATAGCGATAGGCTATTCATGAATACTGTGATCAATGTGCAGTCCAGTAAGGTGAACTAATACCGGAAGGGTGCATCCTTAGTCATTGCACGCACTGGGTCAGTAGCATGCCCTGTGATCATGATGGAATTTCGTATGGGAAAATGTGAAGCGACTTGATGACCGCAACGGATGTGGGTGTGGTTGATCGCGAGAGTGAGGTCATTCGAGACATCATATTTTTGTGTGTACGACAGAGGTATTGTTCGTGTGTTGACTTGCGTCGATAATGCAGAGTAGCGATTCTAAAAAGCCAACTTGATATGCATCAAAAAACCCTACACCACGTTTCATACTTATTCCACCACACACACCGCGTTTCGTTAAGAAAAGCGCTATAGCTGAGCAATTACTGTCGGACAAATACGGGATTATATGTAGAAACTAGATTCCAGTGACAAACCGAACTATTTCGAATGGATTGAGTGGTTTTCGTGCTTTTCTTCACCTATCTTTACCAGAGTCAAGGTGCGAATAACACTTTTCGCCTATTCAATGTATGGCGCACGTGATCCGTTTCCAATCCCACTATATATTATCTCTGGTTAAACTACCCAAGTACACATTCAACAATATTACTGCAGGATTCGTTTATCGGTGGAAAAGACAATTTTCAACATATAACTGTCTTATAAATCGCCCGCCGATGTCATGCAAGAAGAAAACAATTTCTCGACACATTATATACTCTTGTTCAGACTACCGACCGTACGGTAGGACGCGGGTAGGAATGGTGATACTAACACAATTCGAGCGAATGACCTAGAACGACAAACTGAGGGACGTACCAGTAGCTGAGAGCAAAACTGAACGCACTTCAGCTTATCGCGATTGCACCAAAACTAAAAATGCTCAGCGCTTTGGAACAAACTATGGGATGCACGTCACAAATAACGTATAATTTCAGCTAATATCGATATCTTTTTACGAAATGACGAAGTGGAAGCCAAGTATGATGGGCGTGGACTGTCAGTCTTTGCGTTTAGTGATAACTGATAACGCACAGCGCGCTCTAAACTCAGCGCTGTCCCATTTGCGCTGCCCAAAGCCAGTTTTGTCCATCCGCTGAATCGCATGATCTCCTATAAGGGTATACAATGTGACCTCGTCCTATTGTCATCATTTGCGTCTTGAAAGTGCATCATTTAACTCTGATATTGTGTGACTTGGTTGGCGCAATAAAGTGAAGGACGAGTCCATTCTGTATTATATATGTGGTCCAAAGGATATTCCCCCCCCCCCCCCAATCTAAATAAGTATACTGCCCAATCATTGGTGTGCACGTGTATGTGCGTGCGTGGGTGTGTTCTTATATTTGCATAGTGTGCTGTACTGTGCAATCTTGTATATACAGACAATGTGCAGCCATATTTTGTTTTGACATACTCACTGGCAATTGTTTCAAATGATACATCTATGTGTGGTGTCTTCTCCACACAATGCTGGACAAGGAACATAGCAGGGGGGGGGGGGGGGGGGGGGGGGGGGGGGGTAGTCTCGTACTCAGACTCAAAGTTACTCACCATACCGAAGTTATCAACCCAGTGAAATAGTTTCGTTCTACATGTATAACTTCCATTACGTCGGTATGTCATGAACGTCTTGATTTTAGTACGAGAAATGCTTAATTTTTAAAAATTTAAAAACTGATCTTTAGTACACACAAGGCATGCTATTGAATTTTTTTTTGTTACGCAGCTAATTAAAAGACAACAAATTACAATGCAGTAAGTTACATATACATGTAGCGACTTTGATGTCTCTCCACGTAGATTCACTACTGACAGTGCTCCCTACCGGGAAGCAAATATATCACTGATGTCATCATGTAAATAATCTTGTTACAGAAATTTGGTTTTAGGTACACACACTCAGATATCAGAGGACACCAAATTTACATACATTTGGTTTTTGGGTTTTAATATCATCAGAAAGTCACCCAGTATTTGACTTCGATTTTTTAATTATTTAATTGATATCAACAATAATTATAAAAGCGTCATACATGGTTACAGAGGAAAATATTTAACACAATGAATGTGCTATGGCTGTTGTCACCCCACAGATGATCATCTCAATGATGTATGATTCAATTTGCTTTGGTGGACTTACCCGTAAATATGTTACATGTACACAAATTGCTTTAGCAATGTCCTAATTATTTAATTAATCCAGAATACTGAAAGTGAAAAAATATGATGTGGCCATTTTTGGATGGTATCGGAGCATCTACTTGCATTGATAATTACTACAGAAAAAGGTCCTCATTATTAACTTTATATCATTTAAGATGGAAAAAACATCAATTGTCTTTAGACTTCCTACCAAAGTAGTGATCAGACCAGTGACACAGTATATAATGTGCATACACTGTTCGATAATTAGTAATTAAACTTTCATCTTGATTCTAGTATGAGAAATGCTTCAGGATCGCTTGAATCCTGAATTCAGAATTATGAATTCACTGCTTTACAGTACGATAAAAACAAATGCAGAAACTTCTCACAATGTGTAACAGTTGTGCACCAAACTCGTGTTATCACTCATCTACGGTTTCAAAATGAGTCGGGATCATATATAGGCTTCTTTCTTTGTTGTATGAAATTTCACGTTGGAAAGTCAATATCACTGTGAGCATCACATTGGCAACTATGACATAATCTTGTATCCTAACCCAAATACAGCGGCAAATATCATATCTGTGAAGACCTATAATGTCCATTTGAATCAATTGAGCTAAAAGACCCTTTCTGTAAGGTGTGGATCGTATAGGAATTTTGTGACGTGCAAAAGCCACAGTATGTAATGTCACTGCATTTGACCCAGTACTATGTGGTATCTTCCTGCCATTGTGGGTACCGGAAGTATAACCGTAAGTAGCGAAGAGGGGAGGGTGCAGTTCCAGAGGAAGACGGAGAAGAGGGTCTAGTGGAGGAATGCAGAGATCAGTAACGTTTTAGTTTTGAGGATTCAGCCACAGGTTGCAAAGTTAGAAGCAAGTGAGTAGAAGCCAATCAATAAAAAAGTGTTAATAGGTGCTAATCAGGGGCCCTGACATAGGTCAAAACTTTAGGATCTCGTTGAGGGTTAAAACTGATTCAAGATTAATAATTATTGTTAAACTTTGACCTGCATGCTATTGATGTTTTTTTTTTGCGTGTGTTACAGCTAACACAAAGTCCACAAACTGTTTACCGTGTGCAGTATGAGACACAGCAAGGTATAAGGAAGACCACACCCTCAGATTATATTGTATCATGAGAGATTATTTAAACTTGCAGCACAAAAACTTATAGACACACAGATTTAGGTATGGTCAACAGCAGAATCATGCAGGCACCATCAACACAACAACTCAGATATACATCCATTAGGTAGTAGTGATATCATCCATAGCAACCATCAAGTAGTAGTGCTATCATCCATAGCAACCAGGTTAGTAGCCCAAGGTATTTGGATGAGTCGGTTCCTGCTCCTGTCACCATCTGAAGAACGGGCAGGGAATGCACTTCATGGTACATTCGAACCCTTTGATTGCCCTCTATTGCAAGACATACTTACTATTGGAACATTTATGTCACGACCGTAGGACGTCCCACATTCCACAGGCGTATAATTACACTCCAGCATTCTACATTTCCTGAAAACCCAATACACATGACACATAGGACACACACACACACGTATATGTATGTACATAAACCTGCACATGCGCACATACGTATGAACATAGCAAACATAATGCACATTGAATGCACACATGTACACGCAAAGAAATATGAACTGACACATAAGACACACATGGACATACATGTACCACGCAATCATTTACATAAAAATGCAATGCAATATACAACATGAAACGAACTTATAGCATGTTACCCTCGTAATTTGAATCCATTGCATGAGTAGAGGTGTGTGTGTGTACAGTATCTCTAAAAGGTGTGCATGTGTATGTCTAGTGTAGAGGTGTGTATTGGGTGTCCACTGTAGAGGTGTGTGTCCAGTGTAGAAGTGTATGTCCAGTGTAGAGGTGTGTGTGTGTCTAGTGTAGAGGTGTGTGTGTCTAGTGTAGAGGTGTGTGTGTCCAGTGTAGAGGGTGTGTGTGTCCAGTGTAGAAGTATGTGTGTGTGTTCAGTGTAGAGGTGTGTGTGTACAGTACCTCTAAAAGGTGTACATGTGTATGTCTAGTGTAGAGGTGTGTATTGGGTGTCCAGTGTAGAGGTGTGTGTCCAGTGTAGAAGTGTATGTCCAGTGTAGAGGTGTGTGTGTGTCTAGTGTAGAGGTGTGTGTGTCTAGTGTAGAGGTGTGTGTGTCCAGTGTAGAGGGTGTGTGTGTCCAGTGTAGAAGTATGTGTGTGTGTTCAGTGTAGAGGTGTGTGTGTGTACAGTACCTCTAAAAGGTGTACATGTGTATGTCTAGTGTAGAGGTGTGTATTGGGTGTCCAGTGTAGAGGTGTGTGTCCAGTGTAGAAGTGTATGTCCAGTGTAGAGGTGTGTGTGTGTCTAGTGTAGAGGTGTGTGTGTCTAGTGTAGAGGTGTGTGTGTCCAGTGTAGAGGGTGTGTGTGTCCAGTGTAGAAGTATGTGTGTGTGTTCAGTGTAGAGGTGTGTGTGTGTACAGTACCTCTAAAAGGTGTACATGTGTATGTCTAGTGTAGAGGTGTGTATTGGGTGTCCAGTGTAGAGGTGTGTGTCCAGTGTAGAAGTGTATGTCCAGTGTAGAGGTGTGTGTGTGTCTAGTGTAGAGGTGTGTGTGTCTAGTGTAGAGGTGTGTGTGTCCAGTGTAGAGGGTGTGTGTGTCCAGTGTAGAAGTATGTGTGTGTGTTCAGTGTAGAGGTGTGTGTGTGTACAGTATCTCTAAAAGGTGTACATGTGTATGTCTAGTGTAGAGGTGTGTATTGGGTGTCCAGTGTAGAGGTATGTGTCCAGTGTAGAAGTGTATGTCCAGTGTAGAGGTGTGTGTGTGTCTAGTGTAGAGGTGTGTGTGTCCAGTGTAGAGGGTGTGTGTGTCCAGTGCAGAGGGGTGTGTGTACAGTGTAGAGGTGTGTGTGTGTGTGTGTGTGTGTGTGTGTGTGTGTGTGGGTGTGTGTACAGTGTAGAGGTATGTGTGTGTGTGTCCAGTGTAGAGGTGTGTGTCCAGTGTAGAGGTGTGTGTGTGTGGTGTAGAGGTGTAATGTAGAGGTGTGTGTGTCCGGTGTAGAGGTTTGTGTGTGTCAAGTGTAGAAGTATGTGTGTGTGTTCAGTGTAGAGGTGTGTGTGTTCAGTGTAGATGTGTGTGTGTGTTCAGTGTAGAGGTGTGTGTGTGTGTGTGTGTGTGTCTGTGTGATGCATCTGTGCTGGTGGATGATGTGCATTGATTTCAACTTGTGTGTTCTTTTGATCGTCAAAAAAGGTAGTTTCCTGTGCGCGCATGGGATGTGCTATATGCATGTATACATGTGTGCAATGTGACCGTCCTCAGTGATTTGATCTTTTTTTCTGAGGTTCAAACTAGCAGGGCTCAGAACTGGTGCAAATTGATGTAGTGTAGAGGTATGTGTGTGTGTCCAGTGTAGAGGTGTGTGTGTGTGTTCAGTGTAGAGGTGTATGTGTGTGTGTTCAGTGTAGAGGTATGTGTGTGTGTCCAGTGTAGAGGTGTGTGTGTGTGTCCAGTGTAGAGGTGTGTGTGTTCAGTGTAGAGGTGTGTGTGTGTCCAGTGTAGAGGTGTAATGTAGAGATGTGTGTGTGTCCAGTGTAGAGGTGTAATGTAGAGGTGTGTCCATTGTAGAGGTGTGTGTGTCCAGTGTAGAGGTGTAATGTAGAGGTGTGTGTGTGTCCAGTGTAGAGGTGTAATGTAGAGGTGTGTGTGTGTGTGTCCAGTGTAGAGGTGTAATGTAGAGGTGTGTGTGTCCAGTTTAGATGTGTGTGTTTCTAGTGTAGAGGTGTAATGTAGAGGTGTGTGTGTGTCCAGTGTAGAGGTATGTGTGTCCAGTGTAGAGGTGTGTGTGTCCAGTGTAGAGGTATAATGTAGAGGCATGTGTGTGTTCAGTGTAGAGGTGAGTGTGTGTGTTCAATGTAAAGGTGTGTGCGTGTGTGTGTGTGTGTGTGTGTGTGTGTGTGTTCAATGTAGAGGTGTGTGTGTGTCCAGTGTAGAGGTGTGTGTGTGTGTCAAGTGTAGAGGTGTAATGTAGAGGTGTGTGTGTGTGTGTGTCCAGTGTACTGTAGAGGTGTGTGTGTCCAGTGTAGTGTCCAGTGTAGAGGTGTGTGTGTCCAGTGTAGAAGTGTGTGCGTCCAGTGTAGAGGTATGTGTGTAGAGGTGTGTGTTCAGTGTAGAGGTGTGTGTGTCCAGTGTAGAGGTGTGCTTGTGTGTGTGTCTAGTGTAGAGGGCATGTGTGTGTCCAGCGTAGAGGTGTGTGTGTCCAGTGTAGAGGTGTGTGTGTGTCCAGTTTAGATGTGTGTGTTTCCAGTGTAGAGGTGTAATGTAGAGGTGTGTGTGTGTTCAGTGTAGAGGTGTGTGTGTGTCCAGTGTAGAAGTGTGTGTGTGTCCAGTGTAGAGGTGTGTGTGTGTGTGTCCAGTGTAGAGGTGTAATGTACAGGTGTGTCCATTGTAGAGGTGTGTGTGTGTCCAGTGTAGAGGTGTAATGTAGAGGTGTGTGTGTGTCCAGTGTAGAGGTGTAATGTAGAGGTGTGTGTGTGTCCAGTGTAGAGGTGTAATGTAGAGGTGTGTGTGTGTCCAGTGTAGAGGTGTAATGTAGAGGCGTGTGTGTGTTCAGTGTAGAGGTGTGTGTGTGTGTGTGTGTGTCCTGTGTAGAGGTGTGTGTGTCCAGTGTAGAGGTGTGCGTGTCCAGTGTAGAGGTGTAATGTAGAGGTGTGTGTGTGTGTTCAGTGTAGAGGTGTGTGTGTGTCCAGTGTAGAGGTGTGTGTGTGTCCAGTGTAGTGTTCAGTGTAGAGGTGTCTGTGTCCAGTGTAGAGGTGTGTGTCCATATGCATATGTTGTGTAGAGGTGTGTGTTCAGTATAGAGGTGTGTGTGTCCAGTGTAGAGGTGTGTTTGTGTGTGTGTCTAGTGTAGAGGGCATGTATGTGTCCAGCGTAGAGGTGTGTGTGTGTTCAGTGTAGAGGTGTGTGTGTCCAGTATAGAGGTGTAATGTAGAGGTGGTTGTGTGTTCAGTGTAGAGGTGTGTGTGTGTGTCCAGTGTAAAGGTATGTGTGTGTTCAGTGTAGAGGTGTGTGTGTGTCCAGTGTAAAGGTATGTGTGTGTTCAGTGTAGAGGTTTGTGTGTGTGTTCAATGTAGAGGTGTGTGTCCAGTGTAGAGGTGTGTGTGTCCAGTGTAGAGGTGTGTGTGTGTCCAGTGTAGAGGTGTTGTGTGTCCAGTGTAGAAGTGTGTGTGTATACAGTGTAGAGGTATGTGTGTAGAGGTGTGTGTTCAGTGTAGAGGTTTGTGTGTGTCCAGGTGTAGAGGTGTGTTTGTGTGTGTGTGTGTTTGTGTCTAGTGTAGAGGGCATGTGTGTGTCCAGCGTAAAGGTGTGTGTGTCCAGTGTAGAGGTGTGTGTGTATTCAGTGTAGAGGTGTGTGTGTGTGTCCAGTGTAGAGGTGTCTGTGTGTCCAGTGTAGAGGTGTGTGTGTCCAGTGTAGAGGTGTGTGTGTCCAGTGTAGAGGTGTCTGTGTGTCCAGTGTAGAGGTGTGTGTGTCCAGTGTAGAGGTGTGTGTGTCCAGTGTAGAGGTGTGTGTGTGTCCAGTGTAGAAGTGTCTGTGTGCCCAGTGTAGAGGTGTGTGTGTCCAGTGTAGATGTGTGTGTGTCCAGTGTAGAGGTGTGTGTGTCCAGTGTAGAGGTGTAGTGTAGAGGTGTGTGTATGTTCAATATAAAGGTGTGTGTGTGTGTTCAATGTAGAGATGTGTGTGTGTTCAATGTAGAGGTGTGTGTGTGTGTGTGTGTGTGTCCCGTGTAGAGGTGTGTGTGTGTGTGTGTGTGTTCAATGTAGAGGTGTGTGTGTGTCCAGTGTAGAGGTGTGTGTGTCCAGTGTAGAGGGTGTGTGTGTCTAGTGTAGAGGTGTGTGTGTCTAGTGTAGAGGTGTGTGTGTCCAGTGTAGAGGGTGTGTGTGTCCAGTGTAGAAGTATGTGTGTGTGTTCAGTGTAGAGGTGTGTGTGTGTACAGTACCTCTAAAAGGTGTACATGTGTATGTCTAGTGTAGAGGTGTGTATTGGGTGTCCAGTGTAGAGGTGTGTGTCCAGTGTAGAAGTGTATGTCCAGTGTAGAGGTGTGTGTGTGTCTAGTGTAGAGGTGTGTGTGTCTAGTGTAGAGGTGTGTGTGTCCAGTGTAGAGGGTGTGTGTGTCCAGTGTAGAAGTATGTGTGTGTGTTCAGTGTAGAGGTGTGTGTGTGTACAGTATCTCTAAAAGGTGTACATGTGTATGTCTAGTGTAGAGGTGTGTATTGGGTGTCCAGTGTAGAGGTATGTGTCCAGTGTAGAAGTGTATGTCCAGTGTAGAGGTGTGTGTGTGTCTAGTGTAGAGGTGTGTGTGTCCAGTGTAGAGGGTGTGTGTGTCCAGTGCAGAGGGGTGTGTGTACAGTGTAGAGGTGTGTGTGTGTGTGTGTGTGTGTGTGTGTGTGTGTGTGGGTGTGTGTACAGTGTAGAGGTATGTGTGTGTGTGTCCAGTGTAGAGGTGTGTGTCCAGTGTAGAGGTGTGTGTGTGTGGTGTAGAGGTGTAATGTAGAGGTGTGTGTGTCCGGTGTAGAGGTTTGTGTGTGTCAAGTGTAGAAGTATGTGTGTGTGTTCAGTGTAGAGGTGTGTGTGTTCAGTGTAGATGTGTGTGTGTGTTCAGTGTAGAGGTGTGTGTGTGTGTGTGTGTGTGTCTGTGTGATGCATCTGTGCTGGTGGATGATGTGCATTGATTTCAACTTGTGTGTTCTTTTGATCGTCAAAAAAGGTAGTTTCCTGTGCGCGCATGGGATGTGCTATATGCATGTATACATGTGTGCAATGTGACCGTCCTCAGTGATTTGATCTTTTTTTCTGAGGTTCAAACTAGCAGGGCTCAGAACTGGTGCAAATTGATGTAGTGTAGAGGTATGTGTGTGTGTCCAGTGTAGAGGTGTGTGTGTGTGTTCAGTGTAGAGGTGTATGTGTGTGTGTTCAGTGTAGAGGTATGTGTGTGTGTCCAGTGTAGAGGTGTGTGTGTGTGTCCAGTGTAGAGGTGTGTGTGTTCAGTGTAGAGGTGTGTGTGTGTCCAGTGTAGAGGTGTAATGTAGAGATGTGTGTGTGTCCAGTGTAGAGGTGTAATGTAGAGGTGTGTCCATTGTAGAGGTGTGTGTGTCCAGTGTAGAGGTGTAATGTAGAGGTGTGTGTGTGTCCAGTGTAGAGGTGTAATGTAGAGGTGTGTGTGTGTGTGTCCAGTGTAGAGGTGTAATGTAGAGGTGTGTGTGTCCAGTTTAGATGTGTGTGTTTCTAGTGTAGAGGTGTAATGTAGAGGTGTGTGTGTGTCCAGTGTAGAGGTATGTGTGTCCAGTGTAGAGGTGTGTGTGTCCAGTGTAGAGGTATAATGTAGAGGCATGTGTGTGTTCAGTGTAGAGGTGAGTGTGTGTGTTCAATGTAAAGGTGTGTGCGTGTGTGTGTGTGTGTGTGTGTGTGTGTGTGTGTTCAATGTAGAGGTGTGTGTGTGTCCAGTGTAGAGGTGTGTGTGTGTGTCAAGTGTAGAGGTGTAATGTAGAGGTGTGTGTGTGTGTGTGTCCAGTGTACTGTAGAGGTGTGTGTGTCCAGTGTAGTGTCCAGTGTAGAGGTGTGTGTGTCCAGTGTAGAAGTGTGTGCGTCCAGTGTAGAGGTATGTGTGTAGAGGTGTGTGTTCAGTGTAGAGGTGTGTGTGTCCAGTGTAGAGGTGTGCTTGTGTGTGTGTCTAGTGTAGAGGGCATGTGTGTGTCCAGCGTAGAGGTGTGTGTGTCCAGTGTAGAGGTGTGTGTGTGTCCAGTTTAGATGTGTGTGTTTCCAGTGTAGAGGTGTAATGTAGAGGTGTGTGTGTGTTCAGTGTAGAGGTGTGTGTGTGTCCAGTGTAGAAGTGTGTGTGTGTCCAGTGTAGAGGTGTGTGTGTGTGTGTCCAGTGTAGAGGTGTAATGTACAGGTGTGTCCATTGTAGAGGTGTGTGTGTGTCCAGTGTAGAGGTGTAATGTAGAGGTGTGTGTGTGTCCAGTGTAGAGGTGTAATGTAGAGGTGTGTGTGTGTCCAGTGTAGAGGTGTAATGTAGAGGTGTGTGTGTGTCCAGTGTAGAGGTGTAATGTAGAGGCGTGTGTGTGTTCAGTGTAGAGGTGTGTGTGTGTGTGTGTGTGTCCTGTGTAGAGGTGTGTGTGTCCAGTGTAGAGGTGTGCGTGTCCAGTGTAGAGGTGTAATGTAGAGGTGTGTGTGTGTGTTCAGTGTAGAGGTGTGTGTGTGTCCAGTGTAGAGGTGTGTGTGTGTCCAGTGTAGTGTTCAGTGTAGAGGTGTCTGTGTCCAGTGTAGAGGTGTGTGTCCATATGCATATGTTGTGTAGAGGTGTGTGTTCAGTATAGAGGTGTGTGTGTCCAGTGTAGAGGTGTGTTTGTGTGTGTGTCTAGTGTAGAGGGCATGTATGTGTCCAGCGTAGAGGTGTGTGTGTGTTCAGTGTAGAGGTGTGTGTGTCCAGTATAGAGGTGTAATGTAGAGGTGGTTGTGTGTTCAGTGTAGAGGTGTGTGTGTGTGTCCAGTGTAAAGGTATGTGTGTGTTCAGTGTAGAGGTGTGTGTGTGTCCAGTGTAAAGGTATGTGTGTGTTCAGTGTAGAGGTTTGTGTGTGTG
Source organism: Ephydatia muelleri (assembly GCA_013339895.1). Classification (NCBI taxonomy): domain Eukaryota; kingdom Metazoa; phylum Porifera; class Demospongiae; order Spongillida; family Spongillidae; genus Ephydatia; species Ephydatia muelleri. The sequence continues at coordinate 10,712,831 of JABACO010000002.1, read as the reverse complement.
TTCAATGTAGAGGTGTGTGTCCAGTGTAGAGGTGTGTGTGTCCAGTGTAGAGGTGTGTGTGTGTCCAGTGTAGAGGTGTTGTGTGTCCAGTGTAGAAGTGTGTGTGTATACAGTGTAGAGGTATGTGTGTAGAGGTGTGTGTTCAGTGTAGAGGTTTGTGTGTGTCCAGGTGTAGAGGTGTGTTTGTGTGTGTGTGTGTTTGTGTCTAGTGTAGAGGGCATGTGTGTGTCCAGCGTAAAGGTGTGTGTGTCCAGTGTAGAGGTGTGTGTGTATTCAGTGTAGAGGTGTGTGTGTGTGTCCAGTGTAGAGGTGTCTGTGTGTCCAGTGTAGAGGTGTGTGTGTCCAGTGTAGAGGTGTGTGTGTCCAGTGTAGAGGTGTCTGTGTGTCCAGTGTAGAGGTGTGTGTGTCCAGTGTAGAGGTGTGTGTGTCCAGTGTAGAGGTGTGTGTGTGTCCAGTGTAGAAGTGTCTGTGTGCCCAGTGTAGAGGTGTGTGTGTCCAGTGTAGATGTGTGTGTGTCCAGTGTAGAGGTGTGTGTGTCCAGTGTAGAGGTGTAGTGTAGAGGTGTGTGTATGTTCAATATAAAGGTGTGTGTGTGTGTTCAATGTAGAGATGTGTGTGTGTTCAATGTAGAGGTGTGTGTGTGTGTGTGTGTGTGTCCCGTGTAGAGGTGTGTGTGTGTGTGTGTGTGTTCAATGTAGAGGTGTGTGTGTGTCCAGTGTAGAGGTGTGTGTGTCCAGTGTAGAGGGTGTGTGTGTCTAGTGTAGAGGTGTGTGTGTCTAGTGTAGAGGTGTGTGTGTCCAGTGTAGAGGGTGTGTGTGTCCAGTGTAGAAGTATGTGTGTGTGTTCAGTGTAGAGGTGTGTGTGTGTACAGTACCTCTAAAAGGTGTACATGTGTATGTCTAGTGTAGAGGTGTGTATTGGGTGTCCAGTGTAGAGGTGTGTGTCCAGTGTAGAAGTGTATGTCCAGTGTAGAGGTGTGTGTGTGTCTAGTGTAGAGGTGTGTGTGTCTAGTGTAGAGGTGTGTGTGTCCAGTGTAGAGGGTGTGTGTGTCCAGTGTAGAAGTATGTGTGTGTGTTCAGTGTAGAGGTGTGTGTGTGTACAGTATCTCTAAAAGGTGTACATGTGTATGTCTAGTGTAGAGGTGTGTATTGGGTGTCCAGTGTAGAGGTATGTGTCCAGTGTAGAAGTGTATGTCCAGTGTAGAGGTGTGTGTGTGTCTAGTGTAGAGGTGTGTGTGTCCAGTGTAGAGGGTGTGTGTGTCCAGTGCAGAGGGGTGTGTGTACAGTGTAGAGGTGTGTGTGTGTGTGTGTGTGTGTGTGTGTGTGTGTGTGGGTGTGTGTACAGTGTAGAGGTATGTGTGTGTGTGTCCAGTGTAGAGGTGTGTGTCCAGTGTAGAGGTGTGTGTGTGTGGTGTAGAGGTGTAATGTAGAGGTGTGTGTGTCCGGTGTAGAGGTTTGTGTGTGTCAAGTGTAGAAGTATGTGTGTGTGTTCAGTGTAGAGGTGTGTGTGTTCAGTGTAGATGTGTGTGTGTGTTCAGTGTAGAGGTGTGTGTGTGTGTGTGTGTGTGTCTGTGTGATGCATCTGTGCTGGTGGATGATGTGCATTGATTTCAACTTGTGTGTTCTTTTGATCGTCAAAAAAGGTAGTTTCCTGTGCGCGCATGGGATGTGCTATATGCATGTATACATGTGTGCAATGTGACCGTCCTCAGTGATTTGATCTTTTTTTCTGAGGTTCAAACTAGCAGGGCTCAGAACTGGTGCAAATTGATGTAGTGTAGAGGTATGTGTGTGTGTCCAGTGTAGAGGTGTGTGTGTGTGTTCAGTGTAGAGGTGTATGTGTGTGTGTTCAGTGTAGAGGTATGTGTGTGTGTCCAGTGTAGAGGTGTGTGTGTGTGTCCAGTGTAGAGGTGTGTGTGTTCAGTGTAGAGGTGTGTGTGTGTCCAGTGTAGAGGTGTAATGTAGAGATGTGTGTGTGTCCAGTGTAGAGGTGTAATGTAGAGGTGTGTCCATTGTAGAGGTGTGTGTGTCCAGTGTAGAGGTGTAATGTAGAGGTGTGTGTGTGTCCAGTGTAGAGGTGTAATGTAGAGGTGTGTGTGTGTGTGTCCAGTGTAGAGGTGTAATGTAGAGGTGTGTGTGTGTCCAGTTTAGATGTGTGTGTTTCTAGTGTAGAGGTGTAATGTAGAGGTGTGTGTGTGTCCAGTGTAGAGGTATGTGTGTCCAGTGTAGAGGTGTGTGTGTCCAGTGTAGAGGTATAATGTAGAGGCATGTGTGTGTTCAGTGTAGAGGTGAGTGTGTGTGTTCAATGTAAAGGTGTGTGCGTGTGTGTGTGTGTGTGTGTGTGTGTGTGTGTTCAATGTAGAGGTGTGTGTGTGTCCAGTGTAGAGGTGTGTGTGTGTGTCAAGTGTAGAGGTGTAATGTAGAGGTGTGTGTGTGTGTGTGTCCAGTGTACTGTAGAGGTGTGTGTGTCCAGTGTAGTGTCCAGTGTAGAGGTGTGTGTGTCCAGTGTAGAAGTGTGTGCGTCCAGTGTAGAGGTATGTGTGTAGAGGTGTGTGTTCAGTGTAGAGGTGTGTGTGTCCAGTGTAGAGGTGTGCTTGTGTGTGTGTCTAGTGTAGAGGGCATGTGTGTGTCCAGCGTAGAGGTGTGTGTGTCCAGTGTAGAGGTGTGTGTGTGTCCAGTTTAGATGTGTGTGTTTCCAGTGTAGAGGTGTAATGTAGAGGTGTGTGTGTGTTCAGTGTAGAGGTGTGTGTGTGTCCAGTGTAGAAGTGTGTGTGTGTCCAGTGTAGAGGTGTGTGTGTGTGTGTCCAGTGTAGAGGTGTAATGTACAGGTGTGTCCATTGTAGAGGTGTGTGTGTGTCCAGTGTAGAGGTGTAATGTAGAGGTGTGTGTGTGTCCAGTGTAGAGGTGTAATGTAGAGGTGTGTGTGTGTCCAGTGTAGAGGTGTAATGTAGAGGTGTGTGTGTGTCCAGTGTAGAGGTGTAATGTAGAGGCGTGTGTGTGTTCAGTGTAGAGGTGTGTGTGTGTGTGTGTGTGTCCTGTGTAGAGGTGTGTGTGTCCAGTGTAGAGGTGTGCGTGTCCAGTGTAGAGGTGTAATGTAGAGGTGTGTGTGTGTGTTCAGTGTAGAGGTGTGTGTGTGTCCAGTGTAGAGGTGTGTGTGTGTCCAGTGTAGTGTTCAGTGTAGAGGTGTCTGTGTCCAGTGTAGAGGTGTGTGTCCATATGCATATGTTGTGTAGAGGTGTGTGTTCAGTATAGAGGTGTGTGTGTCCAGTGTAGAGGTGTGTTTGTGTGTGTGTCTAGTGTAGAGGGCATGTATGTGTCCAGCGTAGAGGTGTGTGTGTGTTCAGTGTAGAGGTGTGTGTGTCCAGTATAGAGGTGTAATGTAGAGGTGGTTGTGTGTTCAGTGTAGAGGTGTGTGTGTGTGTCCAGTGTAAAGGTATGTGTGTGTTCAGTGTAGAGGTGTGTGTGTGTCCAGTGTAAAGGTATGTGTGTGTTCAGTGTAGAGGTTTGTGTGTGTGTTCAATGTAGAGGTGTGTGTCCAGTGTAGAGGTGTGTGTGTCCAGTGTAGAGGTGTGTGTGTGTCCAGTGTAGAGGTGTTGTGTGTCCAGTGTAGAAGTGTGTGTGTATACAGTGTAGAGGTATGTGTGTAGAGGTGTGTGTTCAGTGTAGAGGTTTGTGTGTGTCCAGGTGTAGAGGTGTGTTTGTGTGTGTGTGTGTTTGTGTCTAGTGTAGAGGGCATGTGTGTGTCCAGCGTAAAGGTGTGTGTGTCCAGTGTAGAGGTGTGTGTGTATTCAGTGTAGAGGTGTGTGTGTGTGTCCAGTGTAGAGGTGTCTGTGTGTCCAGTGTAGAGGTGTGTGTGTCCAGTGTAGAGGTGTGTGTGTCCAGTGTAGAGGTGTCTGTGTGTCCAGTGTAGAGGTGTGTGTGTCCAGTGTAGAGGTGTGTGTGTCCAGTGTAGAGGTGTGTGTGTGTCCAGTGTAGAAGTGTCTGTGTGCCCAGTGTAGAGGTGTGTGTGTCCAGTGTAGATGTGTGTGTGTCCAGTGTAGAGGTGTGTGTGTCCAGTGTAGAGGTGTAGTGTAGAGGTGTGTGTATGTTCAATATAAAGGTGTGTGTGTGTGTTCAATGTAGAGATGTGTGTGTGTTCAATGTAGAGGTGTGTGTGTGTGTGTGTGTGTGTCCCGTGTAGAGGTGTGTGTGTGTGTGTGTGTGTTCAATGTAGAGGTGTGTGTGTGTCCAGTGTAGAGGTGTGTGTGTGCAGTGTAGAGGTGTGTGTGTGTTCAGTGTAGAGGTGTGTGTGTGTCCAGTGTAGAGGTGTCTGTGTGTCCAGTGTAGAGGTGTGTGTGTCCAGTGTAGAGGTGTGTGTGTGTCCAGTGTAGAAGTGTCTGTGTGTCCAGTGTAGAGGTGTGTGTGTCCAGTGTAGAGGTGTGTGTGTCCAGTGTAGAGGTGTGTGTGTGTCCAGTGTAGAGGTATGTGTGTCCAGTGTAGAGGTGTGTATGTTCAGTGCAGTAGTGTGTGTGTCCAGTGTAGAGGTGTGTGTGTGTGTGTGTGTGTGTTCAATGTAGAGGTGTGTGTGTGGTGGGTGTGTCCAGTGTAGAGGTGTGTGTGTGTCCAGTGTAGAGGTGTCTGTGTGTCCAGTGTAGAGGTGTGTGTGTCCAGTGTAGAGGTGTGTGTGTTCAATGTAGAGGTGTGTGTGTGTTCAATGTAGAAGTGTGTGTGTGTGTCTAGTGTAGAGGTGTGTGTGTCCAGTGTAGAGGTGTGTGTGTCCAGTGTAGAGGTGTGTGTGTCCAGTTTAGAGGTGTGTGTGTGTACAGTGTAGAGGTGTGTGTGTTCAATGTAGAGGTGTCTGTGTGTGTGTGTCCAGTGTAGAGATGTGTGTGTCCAGTGTAGAAGAGGTGTGTGTGTCCATATGCATATGTTGTGTAGAGGTGTGTGTTCAGTGTAGAGGTGTGTGTGTCCAGTGTAGAGGTGTGTGTGTCCAGTGTAGAGGTGTGTGTGTCCAGTGTAGAAGTGTGTGTGTCGAGTTTCCAGTGGAGAGGTGTGTGTGTGTCCAGTGTAGAGGTGTATATTCAGTGTAGAGGTGTGTGTGTGTGTGTCCAGTGTAGAGGTGTGTGTGTGTGTGTGTGTCCAGTGTAGAGGTGTGTGTGTGTGTGTGTCCAGTGTAGAGGTGTGTGTGTGTGTCCAGTGTAGAGGTGTGTTGTGTCCAGTGTAGAGGTGTGTGTGTGTGTCCAGTGTAGAGGTGTGTGTGTGTCCAGTTATGAGGTGTCTGTGTCCAGTGTTGAGGTGTGTGTGTCTTCAGCAGACCATTTGGTGTCTAAGAGTTCATCTGTTGAGTGGCTTTGTCTAGTTGGGGGAAGTGATACATGGCAAGAAAGAAATCACGCCACTTTTGATTGGGCAAGGATGATCATGAACACACATCTTTCCACTGGACACACACAATGCCACAGCACCTAAGTGCTGAGTCACGGTGTCAGCTTGGTGCTGGGGAGTGGTGTTGGGCATGGTTGAAACAAGGTGCTGGGTATGGTGTCAGCTAGGTGTTGGGGAGTGGTGTCAGCTAGGTGTTGTGGCATGGTGTCAGCTAGGTGTTGTGGCATGGTGTCAGCTAGGTGTTGTGGCATGGTGTCAGCTAGGTGTTTGTGGCATGGTGTCAGCTAGGTGTTGGGGAGTAGTGTTGGGCATGGTTGAAACAAGGTGCTGGGGCATGGTGTCAGCTAGGTGTTGGGGCATGGTGTCAGCTAGGTGTTGGGGAGTGGTGTCAGCTAGGTGCTGGGCATGGTGTCAGCTAGGTGTTGGGACATGGTGTCAGCTAGGTGTTGGGGCATGGTGTCAGCTAATGGTGTCCGCCTGGTGCTGGGCATGGTGTCAGCTAGGTGTTGGGGCATGGTGTCAGCTAGGCATTGGGGCATGGTGTCAGCTAGGTGTTGGGGCATGGTGTCAACAAGGTGCTGGGCACGGTGTCCGCCTGGTGCTGGGGCATGGTGTCAGCTAGGTGTTGGGGCATGGTGTCAGCTAGGCATTGGGGCATGGTGCCAGCTAGGTGTTGGGGCATGGTGTCAACAAGGTGCTGGGCACGGTGTCCGCCTGGTGCTGGGCATGGTGTCAGCTAGGTGTTGGGACATGGTGTCAGCTTGGTGTTGGGGCATGGTGTCAGCTAGGTGCTGGGGCATGGTGTCAGCTAGGTGCTGGGGCATGGTGTCAGCTAGGTGTTGGAACATGGTGTCAGCTTGGTGTTGGGGCATGGTGTCAGCTAGGTGCTGGGGCATGGTGTTAGCTAGGTGTTGGGGCATGGTGTCAGCTAGGTGTTGGGGCATGGTGTCAGCTAGGTGCTGGGGCATGGTGTCAGCTAGGCATTGAGGCGTGGTGTCTTGATACCGTGCCTCGATGCCTAGCTGACACCAGCTTCCATTGCCAACAAATTCCACTTCAAATCAATACTGGCCTTCGACAGCATCAGATAATTAGTAATAAATTTCTTATTAAAAATGAAATCTTTAAATGCAATATGTTGTTAGGCTCTTGCAGTCCCCTAAATACGCGAAAGAACGTCAGACTACAGTCTACACATACCCAGCGGTTGGTTACTTGAATATAGCCATCACATCCAGTTCTGGACGGTCCCGATTTAAGTATACCGCCATCTTTATTGCAGCCACCTCCAAAATATGGCCAAACAATTCTGACCACTTGGGGATGACCATGTTAGGGGTATGTACTGCCAAGCTAACTGTGTGAATAGACATAGCCAGTGAGGTTGAGGTGGCACGAGTCTGTTAGGGATTATTGGATAAAATGGAGGGTGAAAAGTTATCACACACACACACACACACCACACACACACGCACACACACACACACATACACACACACACACACACACACACGCAGACACAGACACACACACATGCACACACACCACACACATGCCTCCCTGTATGCATACAAAATACATGTACACAGAGAGGTGCATACTGTATTTGCGTGTGTGTGTGTGTGTGTGTGTGTGTGTGTGTGCGCGCGCGCGCGATGTGTGGGTGATTATATATGTGTGTGTGCTATTTGTGTGAGTGAGTGTGTGTGTGAGGGATCACTGTGATTCAACACAGTTTGATACACAACACGCCACAAAACACTTCACGAACAAAGGAAACACGTCCCCCACAAAGCCATTCCTCAGTGGCCCAACAAAACAGCCTTCTCAAAAAAACAAAAACAAGCCATTACCTATGGATCTATGTCAAAAGACCTCCTAGCTTTAAGCGCCGATCGCTCGTTTCTTATCTTCTAGTTGAGATTACACGCAACACGATCCCAAGGTGCCCAAATATTGCGATCGATATATGCCCCCGTGGTAACGGAATATACTTTTAACTTCTCTTGGTAAGATCCATACCAGGAACATTTCCAGTGATAAAAACTTGAACAGTTCATAGGTAAAGTTATTTGGACAGAAAACTCCTCATCTGGTTACATAGGAACTCGTTGGCGATAGCAACTTCATATCATCACGTGAGAGTTGTTAAGGAGGCATTCGTGTTTTATGGACCCTTCTAGGACGACATGCGAGCACTAGAAATTTTATTTTTGTGTTTAAACACAACAGTAGACTTCACCGAGTGTGGAAATGGTACCAAAACTTGCCTGCCATACGAAACTTGCTAGGCTAAAAGCAGGGTCTTTGGTGACGTCACAACATTTTGGCTAACCTACGGCCATTGTATAGGTCACCGACATACGCTTATAAGTTCGTAAAACGGCAACCAAACAACTTCTGTATTCGTATATAACTAGAAAACTACCATTACAAATGGTTTTTATGATAAAATGTGATGTACTACAACGCGAGGGCCTTCTGAAGCTTTACTTTGTTCTGCCCATTACGGGTATCATGGAGGTAGGTGTGCTTCCTACTTGAGTTGTATGGCCGATCTCCTCCAAGACCGATTGCATTGGTGAGCCACTATTTATTGCTTTCGATAGCCCAATGTATCTACTACCTGCGCAAAAGAACTGAGAGCTGGGCATTTCTAGGAGCGAGTGGTACTGGACATTTACGAACCACTCCCCTGTCAAAAAACCATGAGTTTGCCGCGGGGCCTTTTATAGCTCTGTACACAGACGTTAGCAGTCCCTCAGAATTAACAGACGTAAACTTCAACCAATCCTCTATACATTAATGGAAGGTGCGCTGGAATCGGACGGTGCGATCCAGAGTTACACGCAGTTAAAAATTGTAAGTAAGCACACGCAGGCAGCCATTCCCTCCACAAATAATGATTACGATTCAAATTAATAAAAGTGATCCCAATCACGTGCGCGCTCCCCGAAGACGTCCGCGAATGTTTAGTATATAATTGGTGCGTTTTATACCTCGCACATTCAGTTCGTCTACCGAGTGCGAATTTGTTCTTGCGAATTTCAAGCCGTCGAAAAAAATCCCGAGAGAATGTCTGATGCAGCAGCAGCTCCCGCGCCAGCTCCAGTAGCTCCAGCAGCCACCCCATCGAAGCCCGCCAAGGCGAAGTCCACCAAGCCCAAGAAGGCCAAGGCTCCCGCCGGTCACCCGACCTACAATGACATGGTGCACGCCGCCATTGCCGCCCTGAAGGAGAGGAACGGGTCGAGCCGACAGAAGATCATCAAGTACATCCAGTCCAACTACAAGGTCGCTGAAGGGTTCGACGTTCACGTGAAGCTGGCACTGAAGAGGCTCGTTCAGAAGGGAGACCTCGTCCAGACCAAGGGAACGGGAGTGTCCGGAAGCTTCAAGGTGGCCAAGAAGGCCAAGGAGGCCAATGCCAAGCCCGCCAAAAAGGTGGTGGCCAAGAAGCCCAAGGCTGAAGGAGAGAAGAAGGTCGCCAAGCCTGCCGCCAAGAAGGCAACGGGTGAGAAGAAGGCCAAGAAGCCCAAGGTGGCTAAGGCAGCCAAGCCCAAGAAGGAGACTCCCAAGAAGGCTGCACCAAAAAAAGGCTGCCGCTAAGAAGGCCGACAAGCCAAAGAAGGCGGCGGCCAAGAAGCCCGCGGCAAAGAAGGCGGCAGTCAAGAAGCCAAAGGCAGCCAAGCCCAAGGCCACCCCCAAGAAGGAGTAAATCGCTCCAAGCGTTTCTTCATCCCGCTGTACCTCTACCCTTTCTCATTTCGTTCCCCCTTAAAGGCTTTTTCAAAGCCACCACTTCTTGCAAAAAGGTTGCGCTTCCGTAATCTGGCTATTTATTCTCTCGACGAAAACTTGTACGTGTATATTCCTCCATGTTTCATGTGTTTGCATAAAGTGCAGGCTTCTTTCAGCCGTTCAATTCGTTGGTCATGAACGTGCAAGTGTGGACTTAAAACAAATTGGCGGGAAGGCGGGAAATAAATTCAACGTCCGGTTACCTTATATATGTGCGTGCCGCCAACTCAATTGGCGGATCTGCTAAGACACAATGGCAATATCCAGCAGCCATAATCACGCCTTGAGGCTTTCTACTGCTATACCAAGATTTGTGTTAACTTTATGTACGTATATAAAGTACATAAATGTTGAATGTTGTACTCTATACTTTTTTGAACACTAGTTCCGATGCAGACGTGCGCGTTGCTGTGGTGGTGGGGGCTGCTCTCATAATCAAGGTTTAATTGTTATCGTAATCCACTACACTATGATATCAGCTTTTGGAGAGGGGGGACAGCGCTTTTATTCCGCACAGACTAGGCATAGTTTTACGCGCATAATAAAAGCACACGCTTTGTCGCCCTTTTCTGTGCTATGCTATGAAAATGGTTATCGCGTTATTAAAATTTGCTCTTTTCTTTTCCAACCTCCCCCTTTTATTCTCACGTGATGACATTAATACTATTAGCCTTGCCAATTTGATGATGGCTTGGGTACGTAGGCTCTTCAGGAATCGCCCAGCTGCCGAACCAGAGCCAGCCGGCGTTTCGCACGATGAGCTGGGGCTCAGAACACTCAAGCAGCAATACCACCTCTACAATCAGATTGGAAACCCGGCGGAGAAGGAGCGACAGTTGTACAGGCTCCTGCCCCTCTTTCTACAGAACTGTTCCACCCTGCGAATTGAAGAACTGCAAGTCAGATTCGGCGAAGTGTGCGAGTTTGGGGAGAACGTTGCGCGACTTCTGTACCGGCACGTGACCAAGCTCACCCAGAGCTCCAAGCCGACGCTCTCCTTGCTTAAGTTCTTCAGCGAGGAGGGAGGGGAAGGAGAGGAACAGGAGACCGAGGCGGGTCTACTCGTGCTTAAGGTCATCCGGGTCCTCTCCAAGGGGCCCGAACCCGTTATCACCGCCTTGATGAAGGCCAACTTGGCCGCCATACTGATTCGCTGCCTGCATCACTCTTCCTCGACCTCCCTCAGCCCACGCCACCGCCAAAGCCCGCCACGATACCACCACCTTCGACGAAGGGCGTCGTCGGGCACGGGAACGAGGCTGCCACGCACCACGCAACCCAAACGACGACGACGGCGACCAAACACGTCGACCCGCGTCACGAGCTCGAGCGCCTGCTGGTGGAAATCCTCACGTCCCTCGTGCACCACCTCTCGGCCGTGGAGGACATGCTCCAGTTCGGGGACCTCTCTCTCCTGTTCGGAGCCATTTCCACGCCCTGCGCCCGCCACAACAAGCTGTGGCGCAAAGCTGCGGCCCAGACGCTCTTGGCCCTGTGCAGGTACAACCTGAACAACGAGGTCATCGACTTTGTGCACAAGAAGGGGAGCATCGGTTTTTGCATACGCAACATCCGACAGGCCATGGACCAACCTCCCGGGGAGGTCATAGAGATATTCGCCACCATCTTGGACTGCCTCAAGGCGTCTTGCGACTTCTCCCAGGTACTGATGGACGATTTCTCGTCTGGCGGGGGTTACAAGCTGGTGTACGACTTCTGCATCAAGCTAGAGAAGAAGGGTGGTACTGTGCCACAGACCTCTGAGGAGGCCCTGAGGGGGATGGTGGGACTGATGGGGGATTTCGTCGTGCACGGGTTCATCGCTCTCAAGCCCACGCTGACTGATAGGGGCCCGTTCCAGGCCCAGGGCTTTTCCATTCCCACTCCGCGAGGTTTGTGCAGTGTGTGTGTGTGTGTGTGTGTGTGTGTGTGTGTGTGTGTGTGTGTGTGTGTCTTATAGCTGTATATCTGTTTATGTGTGTGTGTGTATGTGTGTGTGTGTGCGTGCGTGTGTGTCTTGTAGCTGTATCTGTTTATGTGTGTGCGTGTGTGTGTGTGTGTGTCTTGTAGCTGTATATCTGTTTATGTGTGTGTGTGTGTGTGTGTGTGTGTGTGTCTTGTAGCTGTATATATGTGTGTGTGCTTTAGAGAGGGAGAGAGTTGTGTGTGTGCGTGTGTGTGTGTGTGTGTGTGTGTGTGACTGCAGTGTCGCTGCTTGAGCGTGTTTGTGTATGTGAACGTTGCTATGTGAACGTTGCTCATTAGTATTTATGTGTTGGTGTGTGTAGGTGTGCATCTGTGTAGTGTGAGCGTGTGTAAGGTGTGCACGTGTGTAAGGTGTGCACGTGTGTGAGTGTACAAGGCCTGCTAGGTTCTTGTGTGATGTACTGATGGGATGGGATGCTGGTGTGGGTTTTGTTTGCTGTCCTGACATCTACCTAGTGGGTGGAGTTAGGGGTGGAGGTGTGATCATGGAGAGGATGGAGGTGTGGTGATGGAGGATGGTGTGGTGGAGAGGATGGAGGGATGATGGAGAGGATGGAGGGATGATAAAGAGGAGGAGGGATGATGAGAGGATGAGGGATGAGATGGATGAAGGGATGGGCGGTGCTGATGGAGGCGGAGTGGATGGGATGGGATGATGCGCGTGGCGGGCTAGGGATGCTGGCGAGCTGGGGGCTGCTGGCGCGCTGGCGGGCTGCTGGCGCGGCTGGCGGGCTGCTGGCGCGCTGGCGGGCTGCTGGCGCGGCTGGCGGGCTGCTGCGCGGCTGCGGGCTGCTGGCGCGGCTGGCGGGCTGCTGGAGCGGCTGGCGGGCTGCTGGCGCGCTGGCGGGCTCTGGCGCGGCTGGCGGGCTGCTGGCGCGCTGGCGGCTGCTGGCGCGGCTGGCGGGCTGCGGCTCTGGCGCGGCTGGCGGGCTGCTGCGCGGCTGGCGGGCTCCTGGCGCGCTGGCGGTCTGCTGGCGCGTGGCGGGCTGCTGGCGGCTGGCGGGCTGCTGGCGCGGCTGGCTGGCTCGGCTGCTGGCGTGGGTGGCGCTGTGGTGCTGGCAGGATGGAGGGATGATAGAGGGTGGAGGTGTGATTGTGGAGAGGGTGTAGACGCACACAGCTCTTTCACATTGCACATTTTTGCCACCGTATCCAGTTAATTACTCAGTTACAGAACAGCTTTTATGGAAACTGTTCTCGATACGGTGTGAATGCAAACCACTGTTCTGTTGTGCAACGAAACCACACATTGAGCGGGCCACAAATGTGACCAAGAACCTTACTGGAAGCATTTCTCATCAATTTAATAACTAGTAATAACTTGACACAAGGGCAGGCAGAAGCGGGGTGGGGCTCAAAGTTGGAACTGTTGGAAGGTACAAAAACGAAAAGAAGAGGTGTATGCAAAATGTTCTGCTCGTGTCTACCTTCCAAAAAAAAAAACAAACAGACGAGCATATAGCGATGTAGCATCCACTCTATGCTAACAATCGTCGAAAAAGGCTACAATTGCGTCACATGAACCATAATTAGTTTTATTTAGCCACACCCACCCACCACCCAAAGCGCGAAGTTGAGGCTTTGTAACACTGCATGAAAAATAGTTGGGAATCGAGTTCCCTCGGAGTGTTCCCCTGGAACCGTTATGGCACGTACCCCAGGTAGCACTGTGTAGTGTATATATGTCATCACTGTCCTTAACATGTCTGCGCACACACACACATCACCGATGTCACATATGGCACACACACCACTACACATATTACACTCCCACATGACACACCGCACATGACACACACTCGCACATATCACACGTGACTATGACACGCACACACTCCGCAAACGCGCCACAAACACACCACACTTGCGTGTATCGCACGTGGCACACACACACACACACACACACACACACACACACACATACACACACACATACACACACACACACACACTCATGCAGGTCACCTGAAAACAGTGAGGAACAAGGATGCTTTCCTCGTCCTGCAAG
>JABACO010000002.1:10652173-10697173 GCA_013339895.1 Ephydatia muelleri | reverse complement strand
CTGTGGAAACAAGGCTGATGGTAAGCACCTCCCCCATTTTTCCGTTGACCCCTCCAATCTTGCTGGGCCTTCTAAACTCTCCGCCTTCCCCAGGCTTGCTGCCCCATTGTGGACCCCTCCCCCCCTCCCCTTCCCCTCCCCCCGAACATTGCATTGTTCCATTCATAACCTATCATTGCTACAGTACCCATGTAAACATGTACATGTATGTATTTACTTGTTTCCATGGCTACTCTCTATCACTGTATCAGATTCATTCTCTGGTGTGTGGTTTGTGCATTTTTGTTTGTGTCCCTGTTGTTTGTGCAGTGGTGAACCTATCAGAGGTTGGTTGGTGTAAGGTGTGGGTTGTGTTTGTTTTTGCATGTTACATTGCTCTGTTGTCATCTGAGGGTGTGTGTGTGTGGCTGTGTCACATGCTAACTTATGTATGGGCATTGACTCACTTTTGCTTTTGCACACACACACACACACGCACACACACACACGCACACACACACACGCACACACACACACATGCGCACACACACACACACACACACACACACACACACACACACACACATCCAGCCCCCCCATGTGATGTGGACATTGAGCAGGCGGTGGGCCTGACGAGTGGAGTGCACTCTCCCAGCCTCACCTTGGAGGATGTGCATGGAGCCGATGAAGAGTACATCTTCCTCCTGGTGGAGTGCTTGAGGGCCATACTGACTGGTGAGGGAGTGAGGGAGGAGGAGGAATGAGGAGAGGAGGGGAGGAAGGAGTTGAGGAGAGGAGGAAGGAGGAGAGGAGGGAGGAGGAGAGGAGGAATTAGGTTAAGGAGAGAAGGGGAGAGAGAAAGGTGCACAACTTGTTATGCAATACGTACCATAAGGCCCGGAGGAGACTTGTTTACCCAGGTGTGCTCTAGTAGGAATAATGTACTGGGACATTGGGCTTGTGTGGCGTTGCAGTATCAGATCAGGCATAGAGTACTGGTTCTCTCTGTATGTGTGTGTGTGTGTGTGTGTGTGTGTGTGTGTGTGTGTGTGTGTGTGTGTGTGTGTGTGTGTGTGTGTGTGTGTGTTTGCGCGTGTGCGTGCGTGTATGTTTGTGCATCTCATTACATGTGACCAATGGTTACATATTGGTTCACATTTTGTACATCTACTAACATTGCTTTTTGGTCGAATTGTGTTTGAACATTCATTTTATGTCAGTCGCCTGTGTGTAAATGTCAAGCCTTTCTCTTAATATCTAGTTGTTCAAGTTTATTGTGTATTTTCATATGTACCTATTATGTACATGGTAGGTGGTTTTGTCAGGCTGCATGGTTATGAGGTTTCTGTGTTAGTGTGAGCAATTAAACATTTGGCAATACCATTTTGTCTGACCGGATGAGAACGGGACCTTATTTGTGCAGTGTAACATTTCCAGTTGGTTATTTATGGGTACTCAGGAATGCTGACATAGTTATGTAACCTACATCCAGGTGAAAGAAGGATGTGCCACCCTTCACGTGGCACTTAGATGCACTGCCCAAGATGGCCAATGTAGATAAGCCTTTGATGTGGTTATAGACATTCATCACTGATTGCTGGTGGGGATGTGTGGGTGCACAAACATTGACATCATCACAGCAGTGTTAAACCACCACAGCTGGTTATAACCAGTTATGGTGGTTATGGCAACTGAACTACTTAGTAATAGACCAAGCACACAAATATGTATACAAGAGTTATATGATTGTTGTACATGGACCTGTATACAAGAGTTATATGATAGTTGTACATGGACCATATCAGATTGTCGTAGTTATAGCAGAGTCATACCAAATTCTGTGGAAACTAATGTGCAATTGTCATAACATGATATGACCATGTGTGTGTGTGTGTGTGTGTGTGTGTGTGTGTGTGTGTGTGTGTGTCTTGCAGTGCAAGTACTTGCATGATCGAGTATCTCATGCGTTGGGGGTGCAGTTTGACCTTTTTCTCTCATTCACTTCCATTGGTACATCTATTGCTGACCTACATGTGCTTTTTTTCGTAGGCTCCCTGTCATTTTGTTCCATTCATAAATATAATCATTTACTAGCAAACAACTAGAGCAGTTACACCCATGTATAGCCTGCTATGAATAACCATAGCAACAAACTATCACATCTTCAGGTTGCTTAAGGCTGACAGACAGACATACAGGGGGGGGGGGGAGGAGAGAAAATCCAGTAAACTATAGTTTTTACGCATATTCATTTGAGTTGAGTTGCAGGTGATAAAAGTCGACCGTGTATCTAGGCCTTTAGATACATGGTCAGGGGTGATGTCCAGCTGCTGCACTCTTTTGTATACATGTGTACACTGGTGTGTGTCATTGCAGATAACAAGATGAATGGACAGATGTTCTCAGAGAAGGGTGGTACCAGCTGTGCCCTGGAGCTGATAGCCTACAAGAAGCCCAGGAGGATGGCCCTCCGCCTCATCACACAGATATTGCTCCTACAAGGTGAGAGAGATGTGTTTGTGTGTGTGTGTGTGTGTGTGTGTGTGTGTGTGTGTGTGTGTGTGTGTGTGTGTGTGTGTGTGTGTGTGGTATGTGCATGTATGCATGTATCATGTGTGCGTGCATGTGTGTGTGTGTATGCATACATGTACATGTGCATATGTTATTTGATGATATGTATGTATGTGCTTTTTGTGAAAGTGTGGAGAAGATAAATTTAGAAGCAGCTGGTGTGAGTGAACATAGTTTTGGAAGCTGTACCCTCCCACCCTACTCCCCTCACTCCTTTCCACTTCCCTCCCTAACTCCTTTGCACTCTCCTCCCTCACTCCTTTCCACTCTCCTCCCCTCTTTCCACCATTCCTCTTCTCCACACCTTACACTCCTCCTCCCCATCCCTCCTCTAGACTGTGCCGCTGATTTCACCGCTCTTTTGGGCCAGCTCAACGCTCGTGCCCAGACCGCTGTCATTGTGAAGGTGGAGATCCTGAACACAGTGCTGGGCGTGTTCCAATTAGACTCCTCCAAGAAGACTGTGTTCAGAGAGGTGTGTGGCTTCCACTACCTCATATCTGTGTTGGCTTGTCTCTATGGCAGCCTGTCTCCTAGAAGAAGCCCACCTTGGACTGGAGGTGTGTACAGTGTGTGCTTGCGTGTGTGTGTGTGCTTGTGTGTGTGTGTGCTTTGTGTGCTTGGTGTGCTTGGTCTGTTTATGTGTGTATATGTGTGTATATGTGTGTATGTCTGTGTGTGTGCTTGTGTGTGCATGTGTTGTATGTCTGTGTGTGTGCCTATGTGCTTTGTGTGCTTGTGTGTGCCTGTGTGTGCATGTGTGTGTGCTTATGTGTGTGCTTGTGCACGTGTGCTTGTGTGTTAATTTGTCATCGTATGCATACATGCGTTGAAGTACATGTGCATGTATTATGTGTGTGTGTTGCACAAGTATGGGGTGTGCATAATACCATCTCATAGCTTGCTAGCACTGCTTGTCTAATTTACACCTTTTTAGTGTAGATCCATGTCTAGGCATGCTTGGGCAGGTCTAGGCATGCTTGGGCAGGTCTAGGCATGCTTGGGCAGGTCTAGGCATGCTACAGAGTCCAGCATTTGAATAGTGAATGCGTATTGTATGTTCTTGTCAATTCTAATTCTACTGCCACTCCTCCATTGTGTAAGAACAATTTTTTTTCTTTATGTACATGTACAGCAAAGGACTTACAATACCATTTATTAACATTATTTATTTAAAACTTGGAATAAACTCTGCAGCTGTGTGAGTTTCAATCAGTATGCAATAGGCATGTAAGTATATTAATGTCTGTTGCCATGATAACGCTAGGAAACAAGTGCACGTCAGAAACCCTGGGCAACACAAGGGAGCACAGCATGCAGACAACCTGACAGGGTTATAGGCTTAAACTTTTGTTTGTAATGAGAGGAGTTAGTAACCAAGGGAGTGTGTCTGCCTTGTGTGGAACACAATGGGACTTGGTAATCTGGTAACCAATCAAAAGAGGATGAACACATTGTAGTTGTTAACTTACAGTGTAAATGTGTTGGGAGATATGGGCAGCCCTGCCTCACACTAGACTATAGGTGATGGTGGTGACCTTGTCTACCTCCTCCCCATGCCTTTGCATTCAGCTCCCTTGTGGTCCAACTTTCTGCCTTCCCAGGATGACAGCTTGCTTGATTCGAGGGAAAAGTTTAAGTTTTGCATTCCCAAGGTTGGATTTTGATCCACAATCCCTGGGTGGAAAGGCTTAAATCAACATTGGGCATTTTGTTGTGTCTACTGTGATTGCTTATCACATTGGGATCGTGGATCAAAACCCAATGTTGGGAACTCAAACTTTTCCCTGTGTAGTCTTTGTATTTTGGCATTGGCTTACCCATTCTTTCTTTCCACCTCTCTCTCCTCCTCCTCCTCCTCCCCTCCCTCCCCTCTCCCTCTCCCCTCTTTTGTCTCCCTCCCTCCTATCTCCCTCTCTCCCTCTCTCCCTCCTTTCCCTTCCCCCTCTCCCTCTCCCCCTCTCTTCTCCCTCCCTTTCTCCCTCACTTCCACCTCTTCCATCTGAATTAAGTACTGACAGCAGCCAAACTGTTAAAGATTAATTGTTTCTACATGTAATTGCTGTCAATAATTTGGTACATGTGTGGTGTCATTTGTGGCCTTGATGCTGTTGTGTTTCTCTTATTCATGTGCATGCTCAACAGATCACTATGTGAATGTTTGTTCTCTGTTACCCTCACAAACACATCCTCCCTCCTGTTACCCTCACACACACACACACACACACACACACACACACAAACACATCCTCCCTCCTGTTACCACTCATCACACACACACACACACACACACACACACACACACACAAATACATCCTCCCTCCTGTTACCCTCACACACACACACAAACACATCCTCCCTCCTGTTACCCCTCACACACACACACACACACACACACACAAACCGCAACACACAAACACACACTCCCTCCTGTTACCCTCACACACTCCCTCCACACCACTCCCTCCCACACACACACACTCCCTCCACACCCACCCTCCCACACCACACACCACACTCCTCCCCACACACACCCACACTCCCTCCACACACACAACACATCCCTCCACACACAACCACCACCTCCCTCCCACCCACACACACTCCCTCCACACACACACACCTCCCTCCACCCCCACACTCCCCACACCACCCACTCCCTCCACACACCCCACTCCCTCCACACACACACACACACTCCCTCCACCCACACTCCCTCCACACACACACATAACTATACACATCTTTCCTTCCCAAACCTCCTCACTTGTATAACTTCTCCCTTCCCTCTTGATGTTCCCATACTTCACCACTGGCTCCACCCCTATTCCCTGGCCACACCCTTCAACATGGCAGTCCCTCGGTCAGACATCCTCCAGTTGGTGAATCTGGTGTTCTGTGTGCTCACTACGGCCATGCAGGACGACCTGGCCAACAGAATGTTCTTTGACACCAATGTGAGAAAGCTGGCCGTGTGTGTGTGTGTGTGTGTGTGTGTGTGTGTGTGTGTGTGTGTGTGTGTGTGTGTGTGTTTGTGTGTGTACACGTGTGTTTGTGCGTGTCTGTGTGTGTGTACGTGTGTGCATATGTGTGTGTGCATGTGTGCATATGTACATGTGTGTGTGTACATATGTGCATGTGTGTGTACTGGGGTGCTTGTGTACAAGTGTTGTTGCTCTTGCTATTTGGGTCCAGAAAAGGTTGCTAATTACTTCTAGCACTGCTAGGATGTTACACTGATGTACATGTATGTACCCAATGTTCACTCATGTTGCCTCTCCTCCCCCATCCTTTCTCTCTTTTCCCCCCCCCCCCACCCTCATAGATAAGATTCGAGAGCTTCACTGCCCCCCTCCACCTCCTTGGTTGCTTTCGTGCCGACGTGGAAGCGTTCGACGGCTCTTCGGCTGTGACGCTCCAGAAGTCCAAGACGCACGCCTTCGAGCAGGACATCCTCTACCTCTCTGCCCCGGCTGAAACACTCACCGAGTCCAGCTTCGTCCACTCTGCGGCCGAGATCTTCAGGTTCCTGAGGGACATGGCTCTGGGCATCTCCCCCACCCACTCCTCCTCTCTCCTGGCGCACCAGCAGAACAAGATGGCCGCCACCTCCAAGTACGCCCAGACCCACCTGGTCCACCCGGGAGCCCTCCTGTGCATGGTGGACCTCCTGCCCTCTGTGGACATTGACGAGGCGCAGTTTGGGAGGGCGGTGCAGGAAGGAGAAAAGACGGAGGAAGAGAAGAAAGATGAGGGTGTGGAAGAGAAGATGGGGGGGCGAGGATGGAGAGGGTGGGTACAAGAAGGGCGTGGCAGCTGATGGGTTGGTTGAGCCAGTCCACGTGAAGTCACTGCTGCAGGTCCCTGCTTCTGCCACGCCTCCGGGGGACGCTACTGGAGGTGATGGCAAGGAGGTTTGTGAACAAGATGAGCTGTCAAAGATGACCTACCTAGAGACAAAGAAGGTGTGTGTTTTGGTTTCCGGTGTGTTTATTCTGGTGTGTGTGACGTGTGTGTTTGTCAGTATGTGGTGTGTGTGTGTGTGTGTGTGTGTGTGTGTGTGTGTGTGTGTGTGTGTGTGTGTGTGTGTGTGTGTGTGTGTGTGTGTGTGTGTGTGTGTGTTCTGGTGGTTTTCAGTATGTGTGTGTGTTTTTCTGGTGGTGTGGCTCTTCCTGCTTTGCTGGGTGGGTGGGTAGCACAGGGCGATGTTGTGCATGTGAATGTGTGCATCACACGTGCATACGAAATGGACATGTGCGTGCTACTACAATATGTGTCTTGCTGTATGCAGTAATGGTCGCCTTCCCTTCCTTCAGTGGTGTCTGTTTCTTCAAGAGAGAGTGATGACTGAACTGTACGCCATTGCCACGTACGAGCGCAACCAACAAGCTATGTGCCAGGTTTGCTGTGTGTGTGTGTGTGTGTGTGTGTGTGTATTTGTGTTTGTGGGTTGTGTGTTTTGTTGTTTGCTGTGTGCTACTGTGCATGTGTATGTGTGTGTGTGTGTGTGTGTGTTACGAGTGCATACTACTGTAGATGAGTGTACTGTGTACTGCTGTACATTTACTTTCAACTTCCGCCATATCCTCTACCTCCCCACCTCTCTCCCTCCCTCCCTCCCTTCCTCCCTCCCTCCCTCCCTCCCTCCCTCCCTCCCTCCCTCCCTCCCTCCCTCCCTCCCTCCCTCCCTCCTCCCTCCATCCCTCCCTCCTTCCCCTCCCCTCCCTCCCTCCCCCCTCCCTCCCTCCCTCCCCTTCCCTCCCTCCCCTCCCCTCCCTCCAGATTGGGCTCCCGGAGAAGCTGCTATACAGATGCAGTGCAGTGTTGGCCAACGAGGCCCACCCCCTCAACCAGTGCATGGAGAGGACCTTTGAGAGGCTGTCCTATCAGGCACTCAAGCCTGCTGACTTCAGGTCTGTGGGTGTGTGGGGTCAACACATGTACACGTAAACATGTAACGTGTGTGTACATATGTGTATGTGTACATGTGTGTATGTGTACATGTGTGTGTACATGTGTGTGTACATGTGTGTATGTGTACATGTGTGTGTACATATGTGTGTATGTGTACATGTGTGTGATGAACTGTGTACTTGTGTGTATGTGTGTACATTTGTATGATGGTGAACAATGCAGTATGGTAGTATTTTCATGTGTCTGCGGTTCGTGCTTCTGCCCAATGGTTTATGAGATTCAGTGGAAGTGTGTGCATGTGTGAGTGAGTGTGTATGTATGTGTGTACAGGGGTGTTCACTCACATGTATGAAGTCAAAGGTTTTAAATTAATATAACTCAGGATTGACATTAAATAATTAACCACTTTATTTCTTTTACATACATTAGGCAAATACTATTTATTCAGTTAGATTTTGATAAGGGGTTAAATAACTATCGTGACCCAATTATTAAAAAAGTTATTCAATAGTAAGGTTATTTAATGGTTATGTATAAGTAGCAAGCGGTGAAGCAAATTAATTTCAAGTTACCAGGTTCAATACAGTAGTAAGTTATTGCATTTTAACGTCATGATTAGTTTAAGTTATTTGATGACTAATTCCAGTAAAATATGAAGTAAAAACCACCATTTGATTTTGTATTAAAATTATCTAATAGTGAGTTCTTGAAAGTCAAATTCCAGTAAAATGGTAGTGGTTTATAGACAAAGTTTGATTTGTTGTTTTGAATATTTACTAATAAAACACAAATCAAATTTATTAATTTTGGAAATTCAGGTTAATATGTTGTTTATAAATTATCCAATTAATTATGATACATTATTGTATCAATTAGAAGTATAAAAAGTAATCGGATTTTAATCGCGTGCATCTCTAGTTCATATTATGTCATTAAGATAAATGATCCTATTTAGAAATTATATTCATTAGCTCTTCCATGGGTGAAGCCAATTACTGCTATCCACATGTAGTGTGAAATAAGTGTTTCCGCGTTGCAAGGAAATGTAGTTTGTAAATAACTTGCGCTAATATGACCAGGATTGCATCACTCTGTTGCCAGTGAAAGAGTTAAAAACCTTTGCCTTCATTTGCGAACACCTGGTAAATGTTACATATGTATACACAGTGTATGTCTGTGTGTATGAACATACGTACATGTGTATGAACATATATACATGTATATACATGTGTTTCTATATATGTACTGATTTTACATGTGTGAATGTGCATAAAAGTCTGTAAACAGTTGCATGTCATAGTTTTGACTTTGCCCTTTTTCTTCAATACAACAAAACAACAATCAAAACAACAAAACAACAACAAAACAACAAAACAACAGGAACTTCCTTCGCTTGGGAAACCCCCTTTGCTGTGGGCTGCACCTGGTCAAGATGGCCGACCTCCAGAAGATGGCCGACCTACCCCCGGCCGAGGCCTCGGAGAGCCTCCTCCTCCTCAAGCACCGCCTCCCCCCGATGGGCGGGTCCCTCTCCTTCGCCCGGATGCAGAGCCTCGTCTCCATGACGACGCCAAGGGACACGTTTGTCCTGGATGGGAGCCCGAGCTTTGTGGAGTTTGACCTCTCCATTGATGGCTTCGGATGCCTCTTTGTCCCAAATGTCTTCCAACAGTCGTTCCTCCCTCCCCAGAACCTCCAGACCGTCAGTTCACCCTCTACGTCCCTCACGACGGGTGGTGGGGGTGGTGGGGGAGGAGGGGGAGGAGGAGGAGGCGTGTCCGCAATGGACCGCCCTTTCCCGCCCAACGCCGGGCTCACCTTCTCCACCTGGATGTGCTTCTGCAAGCTGCCCCAGGGGGACTCCTGCCCCCTCAACCTCCTCACCCTCTCCCAGTCCTCGTGCACCAAGGAGCAGGACAGCCACCCCTTGCTGAGAGTGGCTTACGTTTCCTCTGAGACCAAGGTGGTCGTGAGCACAGAGGCACACCGGCACAAGGGACTGCTGGGTGGGTCTGGGGAGGAGGGGAACAAGATGCAGGGGGCGGAGTTTCTGTGCGAGGCCCTCGGGCAGGGGAGTGGCTGGCACCATGTGGCTGTGATGGTGGAGAAGAGCTTCAGGGGGAAGGCCAAGGTGTCTGTCCTGGTGGATGGGAAGAAGATGGGCCAGGAGACGGTGAGTGGAGAGGGAGGAGGGAGGGGTGTGAAAGGGGGAGTGAAGAGAGGGAGGGGCAGGAGGAGGGAGGGAGTGAAAGGGAAGGAGGAGGGAGTGAAAGGGAGGAAGGAGGAGTGAAAGGGAAGGAGGAGGGAGGAGTGAAAGGGAGGAAGGAGGAGGCGGGAGGAGGGAGTAAGGGAAGGAGGGAGGGAGGAGGAGAGGAGAAGAGAAGGGGCAGAGAGTGAAAGGGGAGGGAGGAAGGATGAGAGTATATGAGAGGGAGTGTAGAGAAGGGGAGGTGAGGGGGTGTGAGGGGGTGATAGAGGCGTGAGGAGAAATAGTGGCATGTAGGGCAGGTGGGAATGGGGAGATCCAGCGGGGGATGGTGTGGAGGAGGTGGAAGTGGGTACATGGTTGTGGATAACCTTCGCTGTTTGCTACATGTACACTATGTGTATCTGCAGTAATGAGCCTTGTGATGTTATACATAACCACCATTCGGGAAATGTTCTCGACCAAGAACATTTCATAAACTTTATAGTGTGAATATAAAAACTTGCATTGGCATGTAGGATGCGAGTTTTGTATAATCCACACCATATCTCAACATTTAAAATGCGATAGTATTGATGGATGTGGATAGGTGATGGTATTGAGTTGAATGCATCTCACTTCACTATGTCCCTCCTCCCTCCCCTTTCCCCTCCTCCCCTTTCCCTCCCTCCCCTTTCCCCTCCCTCCCCTTTCCTCTCCCCTTTCCCCTCCCTCCCCTTTCCCCTCCCTCCCCTTTCCCCTCCCTCCCCTTTCCCCTCCCTCCTCCACTCCCTCCAGATCAACTACATTCAGTCAGTCAACGTGCTAATGCCAGGTGGAGGGGTTACCCCTTACGTCGTCAACGTCCACCTGGGGACCTACGTCTCTGAGCGCCATCTCTCCCAGGTGGTGTACCGGATGGGCCCCACCTTCCTGTGTGACGAGCCCCAGACCCCTGCTACCATCCAGAGCATCTTCAAGCTGGGTCCCTTCTACTGGGGCTCCTTCCAGGGATCAGCCACTAGTGATAATGTGAGTGCGCTTGCGTGCCTGTGGGTGTGTGGGTGGGTGGGTATGGGGCATGTGTGTGTGTGTGTGTGTGGCATGTGTGGGTATGTGTACTGTACGTGTATGTGTGAACCATGTATGTGTGTATTGTATGTGTATGGCGTGTGTGTATGTGTGTTGTACGTGTGCAGTATACATGTATTTGCCTGCAGTCCTGTGTGCATGTGTGGGGGGGATATTGTATGCATGTGTGGGGATATTGTATGCATGTGTGGGGATATTGTATGCATGTGTGGGGGATATTGTGTGCATGTGTGGGGATATTGTATGCTTGTGTGGGGGGATATTGTATGCATGTGTGGGGATATTGTATGCATGTGTGGGGATATTGTATGCTTGTGTGGGGATATTGTATGCATGTGTGGGGACATTGTGTGCTTGTGTGGGGATATTGTGTGCATGTTTGCAGCATATAGCATGTACATGTACATGTACAGTTATGTATGTGGGATCTTTTCCGCGAAAAGGGACCTAACGCACACATGACAACATTTCTACAGCTGTATGTTGTATGCACCCTGTACATACGCTGTGCAACACATCACTGTACACATCGCTGTACACATCTCTGTACACATCGCTGTACACATCGCTGTACACATCGCTGTACACATCGCTGTACACATCGCTGTACACATCGCTGTACACATCTCTGTACACATCGCTGTACACATCGCTGTACACATCACTGTACACATCACTGTACACATCACTGGTAACACATCGCTGTACACATCACTGTACACATCGCTGTACACATCACTGTACACATCACTGTACACATCTCTGTACACATCTCTGTACACATCACTGTACACATCACTGTACACATCGCTGTACACATCACTGTACACATCTCTGTACACAATCGCTGTACACATCACTGTACACATCACTGTACACATCACTGTACACATCACTGTACACATCGCTGTACACATCACTGTACACATCACTGTACACATCACTGTACACATCACTGTACACATCACTGTACACATCACTGTACACATCACTGTACACATCTCTGTACACATCACTGTACACATCACTGTACACATCGCTGTACACATCACTGTACACATCACTGTACACATCTCTGTACACATCACTGTACACATCGCTGTACACATCACTGTACACATCACTGTACACATCTCTGTACACATCGCTGTACACATCGCTGTACACATCACTGTACACATCACTGTACACATCACTGTACACATCGCTGTACACATCTCTGTACACATCGCTGTACACATCGCTGTACACATCGCTGTACACATCGCTGTACACATCGCTGTACACATCGCTGTACACATCTCTGTACACATCGCTGTACACATCGCTGTACACATCACTGTACACATCACTGTACACATCGCTGTACACATCACTGTACACATCACTGTACACATCGCTGTACACATCACTGTACACATCACTGTACACATCTCTGTACACATCTCTGTACACATCACTGTACACATCACTGTACACATCGCTGTACACATCACTGTACACATCTCTGTACACATCGCTGTACACATCACTGTACACATCACTGTACACATCACTGTACACATCACTGTACACATCGCTGTACACATCACTGTACACATCGCTGTACACATCTCTGTACACATCGCTGTACACATCACTGTACACATCACTGTACACATCACTGTACACATCACTGTACACATCTCTGTACACATCTCTGTACACATCACTGTACACATATACATGTACATGTGATGATTATGTATATGAAAAGGGACCTAACACATACATGATAACAGTACGCACAGTAGAAATATAACGCTTGCATTGAAATGTGTGGCTAATTACAACATTCAGAGACTTACAACTCCATGATAAGATACTTCGATTCTCAATGCATAACAAGCAATATGTAGAGGACGTTTCAGACTTCTAGAATATATGCATAATGGCATCTAACAAACATGTGTTAGGTCCCTTTTTGTGGAAACAATCCGATATGTATGCTTGAGTTCTGCATTCAAATATCCCTGCTGTGCCTGTTCAACTTTATCTTGTACACATACAAGTACTCAACTAATCCGTTACTTTGTCAAATGCATGCACACACGTGCGCACACACACACATGCACACACACACGTGCACACACACATGCACACACACACGTGCACACACACATGCACACACACACGTGCACACACACATGCACACACACACGTGCACACACACATGCACACACACACGTGCACACACACATGCACACACACACGTGCACACACACATGCACACACACACGTGCACACACACACACATGCACACACACACATGCACACACACACACGTACACACACACACATAGTTGTCCTTTGCGGCCATGCACAATGTGGACGGATCAGGAGGAGGATCTCTCATAGCAGAGGAGCGCATCGTGTTTGGTCTCATAGCCAGCACTCCAGTACAGACCACAATGAAGGACATGTCTGCCAACAAGGACTACTCGGTAGTGGACATAGTGGCCCTTTCCAAGGAGGTAGGCCTGTGTGTGTTTATTAGTCTGTTTGCTTCTTTGTTTGTTTGTTTGTTTGATATGTTTGTAGGCTTGTTTGTTGGCTTTTTTTTTTGTGTGTACTTGTATCTGGTCGATATATATATTGTGTTCCTTGTTCATTGAATTCTCAATCACATCACACACACACATACACATATAAAAACACATACACACATGCGCACACACACACACACGCGCACACACACACACACACACACATGCACACACACACACACATGCACACACACACACACACACACATGCACACACACACACACACACACACTCCCTCCCCCCCTCCCCCCCAGCTATCGGTGAGTGAGGACGATGACACTACTCCGGTCCTCCTCTTCACCAACACGGCCCGTCACCTCTCTGGTCCCACCAGACCCCTGGGAGCGGCCATGTGTGGCTTCTCTGGGGTGAGGGCCTTTGAGCCCCAGACCCTACGCCAGCTGCTGTCCGCCGTTGGGGGGACCTCGGTCATGCTGGGGCTGGTTGCCATGGCGAGCACGGTGGACGGACTCTATGCTTCGATGAAGGCTCTGGTGTGCATTGTTGGGAACAACGAGACGGCTCTGAAGGAGATGGAGAGAACCGGAGGCTTCAAGGTGTGTGTGGGTGTGGGTGTGGTGTGTCTTTGTGCGTGTTAAAGTGTGTGGAGAAATGTTACTTGTGTGTAGAATGTCATGTACATGTGTACGTGTTTGTGTTCTCCTACACACTGTACCTGTTTACATGTACAAATGTGTTTATGTTTTGGGGGAGGGGGTTCGTGAATAAATTTTACCCTTCTCTCACCTCCCTCTCCCTTCCACTCGCTCCCCTCCCTCTGTTACTTCCCTCCTCCCTCTCCCTTCCACTCGCTCCCCTCCCTCTGTTACTTACTTCCCTCCTCCCTCTCCCTTCCTCCCTCTCCCTTCCTCCCACTCCCTTCCTACCTCTCCCCTCCTCCCTCTCCCTTAGGTTCTGGCCATGTTGCTGCAGTCCAAGGCTCACCTGATCAACACCAACATCCTCCATCTTACCTACACCTTTGTGGGGACAGTCAACTCTCAACACGAGAGTGCCTTCATCCCCTACCCAAATGCCTTTGGAGACCTCTTGGCAGGTGGGCCCCGCGTGCCAAGGACCAGACAGGAGTCTGGTTTACACAAGTCTTATTTGTTGTCTTTTAAAAATAAGTATTTGTGTGCATGAGGTGTGCAGTATGTGTGGTGGTTTTTTGCTGTGTGTGCATATGCGTGTATGTTGCCATTGTGTGAGCATATATTAGCATGGTGTATGCGTTTTATTCCATTTTGTGCTATTGTTTTGAAGACCTCTCGATATGGAAGAGTTGTGCTGAAGATGTGCAGAGATCCCTCGTGTCCCATTTCTATGACCTCGTCTCCCATAGCAGGTACTGTTGTGTGTTTGGTCAGTGTGGAGTGTGTGTTTGGTCAGTGTGGAGTGTGTGTTTGGTCAGTGTGGAGTGTGTGTTTGGTCAGTGTTGGCAGTGTGGAGTGTGTGTTGGTCAGTGTGGAGTGTGTGTTTGGTCAGTGTGGAGTGTGTGCTCGGTCAGTGTGGAGTGTGTGTTTGGTCAGTGTGGAGTGTGTGTTTGGTCAGCGTGTCTGGTCAGTGTGGAGTGTGTGCTCGGTCAGTGTGGAGTGTGTGCGTCTTATGAACCATGCTTTTGTGTGTGTGGTGTTTGTGCACATGTGCATGCCTGTACATGTGGGTGTGGTCTGCTGTGTGTGTGTACGTGTGCATGTATTAGAGGTATACAGTGGATGTATGCACACACATACATGTACATGCACAAGCGCACAAACAAATGCACACGTCCATGTGATTGGTTGGTTGTACTCTACGTGTGCTGTGTGTGTGTGTGTGCACATGTGTGTGTGTGTGTGTGCGTGTGTGTGTGCACATGTGTGTGTGTATGCGTGTGTGTGTGTGTGCACATGTGTGTGTGTGTGTGTGTGTGTGTGTGTGTGTGTGTGTGTGTGTGTGTGTGTGTGTGTGTATGCACTTACATGTACCAGCGTGCGGGCGTGTATCGTGTATGCTTTTGCAGGTGTGTTTGTGCAGACCAGTTCTACTTATGTACTGTGCGTCTCTCTGTGCATGTGCAGTTGAACTCACTGATGGGTCCATTTTTAAGGCAATTAAAAAGGTTCATAGAGTGTACGGGTCAGATGTTACGTTAGAAATATCAAAACCCTCTAAAATCAAATGAGATTGTAATTAGAATATCCATGAGGAATTCTTCATAACGCGTAGCGTAGTACGCAATGGAACTGGGATGTACATGTAGGCTTGGATTTGGTACATGTTTTAACGATTCCACTAACATACAGGTACATGTCCCTTCAAAGTTATCAAACACTCAATGATTGATTACAACAAAGAAGCCAGATGACTTCCAAATTACTAATGAGTAAATAAAGTAATAATTTTAGTTAATCAATTTGCATTATATTTTTTCAATTGGGATTTGGCGACTAATAATTTGTAATGTGTATGCCTTTTTATAATCAATCAAAATGAAACAGTGCGGTACCTATACATGTAAATACACTACTTCCATATAGAAGTTCATTGATAGCACACCTGAAAGCACGTACATGCATGTGTGTGGATCGAGTGTGTTACCCCCCTCTCCCCTCCTCCTCCCCCTCCCTTCCTCCCTCCTCCCCCCCCCAACCTCTACAGTGATGCGGTCAGTAACAGCAAGGTGATGCTCCAGTTGAAGGTCGTCAACCTCATCCTGGTCAGGATGCACGACCACACCATCTCAAGAAGCCTCGTCAAGGCCATGTGCAACGTGCTCAACGCACTCTTCTCCCGCAAGACACCCAGCAATGATGACCTGAGGAGGTGTGCTACATGTGGTGTGTGTGTGTATGTGTGTGTGTCTGTGTGTGTGTGTGTGTGTGTGTGTGTGTGTGTGTGTGTGTGTGTGTGTGTGTGTGTGTGTGTGTGTGTGTGTGTGTGTGTGTGTGTGTGTGATTTTTTAGCATGTGCAAGGCACTGTTGAGTGTTCATGTATAGAAGTCTAGTCCATGTTATAATGGTATCTATCTATTCGAGTATGCCACCTTCCATCTCCACCCTCCATATGCCACCTTCCATCTCCACCCTCCATATGCCACCTTCCATCTCCTCCTCCCTCCATATGCCACCTTCCATCTCCTCCTCCCTCCATATGCCACCTTCCATCTCCTCCTCCCTCCATATGCCACCTTCCATCTCCTCCTCCCTCCATATGCCACCTTCCATCTCCTCCTCCCTCCATATGCCACCTTCCATCTCCTCCTCCCTCCATATGCCACCTTCCATCTCCTCCTCCCTCCATATGCCACCTTCCATCTCCTCCCTCCATATGCCACCTTCCATCTCCTCCCTCCATATGCCACCTTCCATCTCCCCCTCCTCCCTCTCTCTCTCTCCACAGGCTGGGCCAGTACATAGTCAGCACCTTGCCTCTTACAAGGGACTACTCTGAGGTCAACATCGACCTGTATGCAGAGGTGCCGACCTCTTCTCCCGGGCTAGTGGCGGGCTCCCAGAAGAGTGTGGCCAATGACAGGGAGGGGGAGGAGGAGGAGGACGGAGGTCACCTGGGAGACGGAGGGAGTGTGAAGGATGATGTGTCCAGCACTAAAGAAGATGCAACCAGTGTCAAAGGTGACACTGTCAGTGTCAAAGGTGACACCACCAGTCCCAAAGGTGATACAACCAGTGTCAAAAGTGACACCACCAGCATCAAAGGTGATACAACAAGTGTCAAAGGTGACACCACCAGTGTCAAAGGTGATACAACAAGTGTCAAAGGTGACACCACCAGTGTCAAAGGCGGGATAACACACTCTTCTTCAACGGTTTCGTTTAGCCCCACCCCCTCTGCCCCGCCCAATCCAGCAAAGGCCATCAGACAAATCGTTGTTAGGAACTTTCTTTTGGATATGTTATTGTCACTGTCTCAAACTGAATATCTGGAAGTTGACTCCAAGTTAGTGTGTCATGTGCATGGTGGTTGTTGTGTCATGTGTGTGTGTGTGTGTGTGTGTGTGTGTGTGTGTGTGTGTGTGTGTGTGTGTGTGTGTGTGTGTGTGTGTGTGTGCATGTCTGTGTGTGTGTATGTGTGTGTACATGTGTGTTGTGTGCATGTCTGTGTGTGTGTATATGTGTGCATGTCTGTGTGTCGTGTGCATGTGTGTGTGCATGTCTGTGTGTGTGTGTGTGTGTGTATGTGTGTGTGCATGTCTGTGTGTTGTGTGCATGTGTGTGTGCATGTCTGTGTGTGTGTGTGTGTGTGTGTGTGTATGTGTGTGTGCATGTCTGTGTGTCGTGTGCATGTGTGTGTGCATGTCTGTGTGTGTGTGTGGGGGGGGGGCATTATGTTGGGTGGGTGTATGTACTAGTCTTATGAATAAAATCTGCACACAAGTCATGGCGATGGTAGTAAGACATGATGGCCAATAGCAGTGCCTTCTGTGGTGTGTGCATGTGTGTATGTGGTGTGTGTGTGGTGTGTTAATGTGTGTGGTGTGGTGTGTGCATGTGTGGTTGTGTGTGTGCATGTGTGTGGTTGTGTGTGTGTGTGTGCATGTGTGTGGTTGTGTGCATGTGTGGTTTTGTGTGTGTGGTGTGTGCATGTGTGTGGTTGTGTGCATGTGTGTGTGTGCATGTGTGGTGTGTGTGGTGTGTGCATGTGTGTGGTTGTGTGTTGTCTTCGCACGAAGGTGACAATAACATCCTTATTCGTACCTTTGCAGGTTTGCCCTCTCCCTGTGCCAGGTTCTGGGCATGGACTGGCTGGTCCTCTTCCTCCAGCCACACCTCCACATAGAAACCCTCACACGCGCCCTGCGTCTCCTCTGCCAGCTGCTGAGGGAGCACACCCTCATGCAGAGGTTCCTGGCGGGAGAGGTGTTCGGGGGCTGGCTGCACGGCATGGAGTCCCTGTGCCCCGAGATGTGCGTCAAGTTCGAGAGGAGCAAGTTTAACCCCTTGCGTTCCAGCGTCGCCGCCTCCCTCCCCGGAGTGTCCCTCCTCACCCACCTCCTCCCCAGACACCCACAGTGCTCGCGCGCCCTGCTCATTCTGTTTGGCCTGATGCTGGGCACGCCCCCCACGGAGGTTCCTCCCTCCAGCATGGTGGACGTGGAGACCATGGACTCCATCTTCAGTCTCAAGGCCACCAAAGGTCCGGTGTGCTATGATGCTGCTTTCATCCTCCTGGCTGTGGTGAAGGACATGTTGCACAACGTGAGTCTGCGGTTGCTATGGCAATGTAGGCTCGCAAATTTCCTTTGCGCTACGTGTGTGTGGGAATGCTTTTCGATCAACCCGATCCCTGGCATAAATGTGTTGATGGGACAGGGATCTTTAACAATGTCCACTTGTGTTTTTCTTGCTGGAATAGTATATCTATGTGTGTGTCGCTAGGACTTATCTCCATGGGATTGGGGGTGGAGTCAGGGGCGGGGCCATTGAATGGCTTCTAGTAATTCATTTTGGGACAGGACAGGAGGGAGGAGGGAGGAGGGGAAAGGAGGAAGGAGCGGTGCGTGTTAGTTATTTCTGTCTGTGCAGGAGTTCGTGCAGGGAGGTGGAATCCAGACCAACCATCCAGTCCTGGTGGTGCTCAAGTTCTTTGAGAAGCTGTACCAGAAGGTCTCGCAGTTTGCCCTCTTCTGCCAGAGCCAGGAGATGATAGAAGCTCTGGCCGCCATTTTGTTCCCCTGCGTGAAGCCCAACATGGAGGAGTCGGAGGTGCTGCCGGACATGCAGGATGAGGAGGTGGGTGTGGTCTAGTGCACATGTGCGTGTATGAATACACAGTATTGGAAATGTGTACTTTAGCTCCAGAAGATGGAGAACTACATGTAATCATACTGAGTACCTACAACATTTTTTCTTCTAATTTGATACCATTTTTATAATACATTTTTGTCATTTGGCTTCTGAAAATTGCATTTATCAGTGCTTGTGCATCAAAATATCTATGAAACTTGAAATCTTTGAAAAACACCACTCACAGACCTACATGTACCTTCCATCCCCCTCCTCTCTACTCTCTTGCTCCTCCCTGCTCCTCTTCTCCCTTTCTCTCCTTCCCCTCCTCCTCCCCCTTCCCTTCCTCCTCCCCCTTCCTCCTCTTCCTTCCCTCTCCTCTCCACTCTCCCTTCCATCCCATTCTCCCCCTCCCTCCCTCCTCCTCCCCTCCCCCTCCCTCCTCCTCCCCTCTCCCTCCAGTACATAGTGGTGACGGCAGCGGACAGGTCCCAGGACCCTGAGGAGCAGTCCAACGTTCACCTCCTCCAGAGCGACAACCTGGCGGTCTTCACCGTGGTGCGCCTCCTCCGCAGCATAGCCATTGACGGCATGGCCTCCACTACCCTCCCCCAGAAGGACAAGCCCCCCACCTGCGCCGTACTCGACAACGTCCTCTCGGCCTTCCCTCAAGACACCTCCCCCAAGCTCCAGAACACCTACCAGTGCATGCTCATGTCCCGAGTGGCTGAGCACCTGGTCTCGGGACACGAGAACGTCCTGGTTCTGCTCCAGCAGAACTCCGTGTCCGGGTTCCAGGTCGCCAACTCGCTCAACGGGATGGTCCTGTTCTGCACCAAGCTGGTGGACAAGCTCTGGCAGAGGGCCTACGACAAGCCGGCCATGAGCGTCTACACATTCTTCATCCATCTCATCGAACAGGCCAAGAGGCAGCCGTCCGCAATGCCTCTGGCGGAGCTCCAGCGCTGCCTGAACCGCACGATCCTCTACATGGTATCAGAGGTGCCCAGCTCGGAGCAGGACCAAAAGGCCCTCATGGACACCCTGTGCAACTTCTCCAGCCAGGCGGCCACCATCTTTGACGAGAGCAACAACGACTCGGAGTTCCTCCGCTGCCTCTCGTACAGGCTGTTCCAGCTGGCCTTCTCCGAGATCCCCTCTTCCCCGGCCTTCCCTTCTCCCTCTTCCCCCCTCTCCTCGGCCGACGCTCGCACACAGGTAACCATGCACGCTGCCTCGGTCTCCATGATGAAGAGCGGGGCCAATCGGTTGTGGGGACGAATGCTGGACCTCAAGCACTCCACGCTGGAGAGCATCTTGGGGCTACCCCTTCCCACCACGACCAACCCAGCCTCCGTCGTCCCGGACATCATTTCCAGGGGTGCCGTGGGGGTTGGGGCGGGGGGCGTGGCTCCAAACCCCACCCACGCCAAGCTCCAGAACTGCAGGGAGCTCATGACCCCCAAGCTGCAGGAGACGTGGGAGAGGTACGCGGCGTTGGAGGGGAACGAGTGCCGGGTCCCCGGGACTGCCAGGAAGAGCATTTTCACCCGGCTGAGGGGGAGGGTCCCTTCGGAGAGGGAGAAGTCCAAGAACGTGATGCACCTCATCCAGGTGGGTGGAGCTGACCACGCCCCCTTGTCAAATGTAGTACTTTAATATCGATTGAAATTGTGACCAAATACTCAACACAAATATGCTAAACAACATTTAATAAGTTGAGCAATAACTGATATTATATTTAGTTGGTTTGGATTTCTTAAGTTGTAATGATTGCTAGATAACTGATTACTACATGTGCAAATTTCTTTAACATGGTACCTGCCGTTACCTGATCTCCTGTACTCGCAGGAATATTCTGAGGAGGCATGTCCTGTGCTCCTCCAATGTGCCAAGAGGATCGAGGAGGTCCAGCTCTCCAAATATCAGAGGGTACACAGCTGTGACTTTTTGGTGCAACTGTGTGTGTATTAGACATGTGTGTGTGTGTGTGTGTGTGTGTGTGTGTGTGTTTTGTGTGTGTGTGTGTGTTGTGTGTGTGTGGTATGTGTGTGTATGTGTGGTGTGTGTTGTGTGTTGTGTGTGTGTGTGTTGTGTGTGTGTTGTGTGTATGTGTGGTATGTGTTGTGTGTGTGTGTTGTGTTGTGTGTGTGTGTATTGTGTATGTGTTGTGTGTGTGTTGTGTGTGTTGTGTATGTGTTGTGTGTGTGTTTTGTGTGTTGTCTGTGTTGTGTGTGTGTGTTGTTGTGTTGTTGTGTGTGTTGTGTGTGTGTCGTGTGTGGGTTGTGTTGTGTGTTGTGTGTGTGTTGTGTGTGTCGTGTGTGGGTTGTGTGTGTGTGTTGTGTGGCTGTCTTGTCTGTGCGTGTGTTTTCTGCTGCTGCCCTTTTTCATTCTTCTCTCTTCCTTCTCCCCTCCCCCTCATCCTCCTCCCCTCCCATCCCCTCCTCCTCCTCCTCCAGAACACGGACTATAAGCTTCGCTTCACTGGTTCACAGTGGGCGAGGATAGAGCAGGAGCTGACTAGGGAGAGGGGATTGTGGGGACCGGAGAGAAGCTCACCCTTGGACAAATGGACACTGGACTTCATTGAAGGTTTGGGCATGAGTTTGGCAATGGGATGGACGGTTGTCTAATGATAACCAGCTTAATAACTAGTGATAGTCCTGGATAATGAACCATTAACTCTTTCACTGGCAACAGAGCAATATTGCACCACAGGTGCTATACTAAAGCCACTCTGTTTATCTAAACCGTTAACACTTTGTAGTGACAACACATTTGAAAAGTTGTTTCCTGGTCATATTAGCATTAAGTTGTTTGCAAACTAGGTTTTCCTGCAACGCACTACATGTGTATGGCAATAATTGGCTTCACCCACGGAAGGGTTAAATCCACTGCAATTTTAGCCTCGGACACACATGTATGTCTCATTCTTCAAATCCACTTCATCAGCGCTGGATGTCGTATTTTCGACCAGTAGCGGTACACAACTGCACACATCAATCAGTTTAATCTTCAACCAGAGATCAAACCCCTAAAACCAAGGGAAAGGCACACCACCAAATTGTAACTGTATTGATGTATTAGGTAGGACAACACACATATATCTCGATTTACACCTAGCAACGATTCCCATTTTGAAATGAGCGTCTAAATAAATATTCAGGCCGTATAACTCCCCTATGGATCCACAATGTTTAGTGCTTAAGAATTATTTTGTAGAGGATCTTACCATCCCTTGAAACAAACCTTGAACTTGAGTTAAAATATTCATTATGTCCTTCATCGTGTGGCACTTTCCCCAAGTTATTAAATTGCAACGATTATGTGCGTGTGTGTTTGTTGCTATGACGTAACCTCCATCCCCACCCACCTACCAGGTCCCAGTCGTATGAGGAAGAGGATGTGTATGAATGATCAGTTCTATATCCACTACAAGTACAACCCTGCACCCCTGGTGGTAAGGACAGACACAAACCCTCACTCTTGAGCATTGTGTCAACTCAGTCCCTCACATATCATCCTCTCTCACACATCCCTCCACATCAGTCCCTCACACCCCCCATCAGCCCCTCCCCTCACACCCCATCACCCCTCACACCCCTCCCCTCACACCCCCATCAGCCCCTCCCCTCACACCCCATCACCCCTCCCCTCACACCCCATCACCCCTCCCCTCACACCCCATCACCCCCTCCCCTCACACCCCCATCACCCCTCCCCTCACACCCCATCACCCCCTCCCCTCACACCCCATCACCCCCCTCACCCCCTCACCTCCCTCACCATCACCCCTCCCCTCACACCCCATCAGCATTACACTTCTTACACATCACACACTGTCAACACCTCGTCCCATCAATGTGCCATGTGGTGGTGTGCCATGTGGTGGTGTGTGGAGGTGTGCCATGTGGTGATGTGCCATGTGGTGGTGTGCCATGTGGTGATGTGCCATGTGGTGGTGTGCCATGTGGTGATGTGCCATGTGGTGGTGTGCCATGTGGTGATGTGCCATGTGGTGATGTGCCATGTGGTGGTGTGTATTCACGTTATGTTCTGTGAGGTAGCTGCATAGGATGTAGTCATTGGAAGAGAAACTGTACAAGACTATGATGGAAACTCTGAAAATTGTAACCTCATGTCCTTGCACTCACTTATGGAGCAGCCATCTTGGCTGCCATGTTTCGTCCATCCCTTACCACATGACCTCCTCCTCCCCAGACCAAGTCCAAGCACCACAAGGCCATGAGCACACACAGCAAACTGCATTACTTCCGTTCCCAGCTGTGTCCCCATTCCGTTCTGCTGCCCTTGGAGGACATTCAGAAGAACTCAGCTGTTGTTGAAAGTGAGGAGGTGTGGTGTGAGGTGTTGAAAGTGAGGAGGTGTGTTGTTGAAAGTGAGGAGGTGTGGTGTGAGGTGTGTGTTGTTGAAAGTGAGGAGGTGTGGTGTGAGGTGTGTGGTGTTGAAAGTGAGGAGGTGTGGTGTGGTAACTCTTGGGTAGGAAATGACACTCTCTGTGTTCTCCTAGATGCCACCAGTACAGCTCTCACTTCTTCCAAAGACCTTTTCAATCTACTTGTACCTGATGCTGATGACAGTTTAGCACAAGCCTTGCTCAAGATGATCGAACCAGATGATAGGGTAGGGAAGGGTGACATTGGAGGGGAGGGTGACATTGGAGGGGAGGGGGGAACTGTTCTGTGTGTGTGTGTGTGTGTGTTTGTGTGCTTATGTACATATACATGACTAATGGCTGTGTCCATGTGCAAGTGTGTGGTATACTGTACTTGTGTATATTGTACATGTATCTGTCTGTGTACATGTGCGTGTGTGTTGAATAGTTTTATTTATAGTATCCATGGATGTATGTGTGTGTGTGTGTGTGTGTGTGTGTGTGTGTGTGCACATGACACAGTGCATACACATGGCACACACTACAATGTAGGGTGTGGTGCTGTGTGTACTGGTTGTGAATAAATGGGATGTTTGATTACTCATCATGCCATTGGGGTGGGTGTGGTGAGGTTTAAAGGGTGTGGCTAGGGTTTAGAGGGTGTGGCTAGGGTTTAGAGGGTGGGGCTAGTTTTAGAGGGTGGGGCTAGACATGCGTAACATTTGCGGGTCCTCTATAGGACGAGGAGCACACTGTGTGCGTACAATTGTATTGAGATGTGCACCACGCATCTACACCTCTGCACATGTGCACCAACACATCTACACCTCTGCACATGTGCACCAACACATCCACACCTCTGCACATGTGCACCAACACATCCACACCTCTGTACATGTGCTCACGTGGTCATTGGTCGCAGTGTGGTAACACAGAGTGATACCTACATGACGGTCCCTGCAGCTGTCGATAGTGAGGTGGCCCTCTGTTCATTCCCTCCTAATGTCGTGAGGTAATGATCACTGCGTAATGAGATTCATTGCTCTCCTCAGATAACTGCGAGGTACCAGTGTGGGAGGTTGAGGGGATTGGACAGCAGAGATGGTGTGCTCTTAATAGGGGAGACCCACTTCTATGTGGTTGAGGGTGTGACCTTGTTGGATAATGGAACCATCATGGACATTCAAAATGCTCCACCAGGGTGAGTGTGTGTGTGTGTGTGTGTGTGTATGTGTGTGTGTGTGTGTGTGTGTGTGTGTGTGTGTGTGTGAAGAATTCAACAGAATCATGATTATGTAACCAACCATTTCAAGCCTTAGGCACTTGGTTAACTTAGTGTTATTGATTATTCGAAGCCTTGAAGCTGTCACTAAGGAATTAGCATTGCTTTGATCCCAACCATTACAAGTAATTTCCTCCCATCACTCTGTCTATTGGACTGCTAGAAGTTACCAGTGATAACACACCCACAATGAAGGAAAATTCACTAAATCAGGAAGAAATGAAATTTAAATTTAAATTAGTGGTGAATACGACTAGTTACATCTATAATCAAGTGCCCAAAAATCAAACGTTTCACCATTAATTAATTTGCAGTGGAATAATTTTAGTTCTAGCCAAGTAACGAAAAGTATTATTTTATTTTTCATACTTGAATATGGGTGGTCATTTAATCTTGAATGGAATAAATTACTTGACTTTAATTAAATAAAAATTAACAAGCACGATATTCGGAATGGTTTTTCTTTGTTTATTAATTTATTTGCATTAATTAATTATTTGGGTTACAGCTTATTGTAAGTGTTAGATATTAATTATTAATCCTCCCTCCCTCACTCTCTCCCTCTCTCCCTTCCTCACTCCCTCCCTCACTGTCCTCCCTCCCTCCCTCCTCTTATCCTCCCCTCTTTCCTCCATGTGTAGTTCCTATGAACCAGTGGTCCCAGAACATCTCAAGTACTCGGGCTCCACAGTGGTTGAAGAACCTCTCAGCATCAAGTACGTGTGATGTGTGTAGGTGTGTGGTGTGTGTGATGTGTGTGTGTAGGTGTGTGTGGGGTGTGTGCACACAACCATAATTGTAGGATGGACTTTGATCTGTGTACATGTGTGCACTGCTGATGGGCATGAGGGATTGGAGTATAATCATCGCTCGGATCATAATTTGCTGTGAAGCAACAGTACACGCAAATGTGCGTGTGTTTATCGTGATGTGGTGTGTTGCTAGGGGGAGGGGTCAAACATGGAGGATCGATGGCTGATGTAGTGGCTTTTGGGACTCTAACCTGCTACGCTCACTGTAACCATAGGAACACAACGTCATGACCATGAATGCTGGCTCACACACACAGCACACATCCAAATCACTTATATATGCATATTACATGTCCTTCCTCTGTCCCCTGTGATGTGCAGCTGTATCAAGTGGCCGTACAGGTCCATATGTGAGATCCACAAGCAGAGGTATCTGCTGAGGCAGTGTGCCTTGGAGGTGTTTGCTGAGGACGGAAGAAACCATTTTCTCGTGTTCCACATCTCCGAGAGAGACAAGGTGTACAACAAGTGAGTGACGTACATTATGCCTGTGCGTGTTTGCCCGTCGATGTGTTGGTGTGGGTGTGTGATTTGTGTACACTTTACTGTATTTGTAAATATACACTGCTTTTGTTAGCGTACAGGGTACATGTGTATTGATCTGTGTACATGTACATGTGTATTGTACTGACATACAGTATGAGCATGTGTGTGTATGTGCATGTGTGTGTGCATGTGTGTGTGTGCATGTGTGTGTGTGCGTGTGTGTGTGTGCATGTGTGTGTGCATGTGTGTGTGTGCATGTGTGTGTGTGCATGTGTGTGTGTGCGTGTGCGTGTGTGTGTGTGTGCATGTGTGTGTGTGCATGTGTGTGTACACATGGAAATCATTTTCTGTTCTAACGAACCATCTTGTACATGTACATGCATTGCAGATGGTGCTAGGACTTTGGTATGCAAATCACTAATGTTTTTTTTTAATAACTCATTTGCAGGTTCTATCAGCTGGCCAAGTCCTTCCTCAGTGAAGGCTCCACAACAGGCAGTGATCCTGACCAGCTCCCTCTTGGCATCATCTCCTTCATCACTGGAGAGAGGTCTCTGACACAGAGATGGGAGGTGAGTGCATCTGTGTGTGTGTGGGTGTGTGTGTGTGTGTGTTTGCGTGTGTGTGTGTGTGTGTGTGTGTGTGTGTGTGTGTGTGTTTGCGTGTGTGTGTGTGTGTGTGTGTGTATGAGTGCATCTGTGTGTGTGTTTGCGTGTATGTGTGTGTGTGTATGTGTGTGTGGGTGGGTTTGCTGATGACCATCGCATCTCACAAGGAAGTAAAATTCACCACCAATTAAATGAAATGTGACCTGGCGTTCCCCTGCAGAATGGTGAGATCACTAACTTTGAGTACCTCATGCACCTCAACAAGCTGGCCGGACGCTCCTACAGTGACCTCATGCAGTACCCCATATTCCCATGGATACTGGCCGACTACTCCAGTGAAGTATGTACCCTCCTTGTACCACACCACCTTGCATTCATTCCCCCTTCCTCCCTTGTTGCCATGGTGACAGACTCTAGACCTGACCAATCCAAAGACCTTCAGAGACTTCTCCAAGCCCATGGGTGCCCAGACCGAGGCACGTCTGAAGCAGTTCCTGGACCGGTACAAGTACTTTGAGGACCCTACAGGGGAGAACACGCCCCCTTATCACTATGGCACCCACTACTCCTCGGCAATGAGTGTGGCAGGATACATGATCAGGATGGAACCATTCACACAGTACTTCCTTAAACTGCAGGTGTGTGTATGTGTGTGTGTGTGTGTGTGGCTGTGTGTGTGTGTGTATTTATGTTCATGTTCATGTGTGTGTGTTTGTCATTTGTTTACAATGTGGTATACACTGTATATGTGTATGTGTCTGTGTGCACATGAGAATGTTTTGCTGTAGAAATGTGCACTTACACACACATGCATGTACAATACGTGCATGAAGACATTGGTGAGGTGCAATGCCTTGTACTGTACCCTCTCAATGCCACTGTCACCACATCCAGACCCAACTGGGGCCCTTCTGTCTGTAGCTTACATGAAGCTTCACGCCCAGCATTTTACTTTGTGTCTCTCGTCCCTTCCCTTGTAGGGCGGCCATTTTGATCTGCCAGATCGGTTGTTCCACAGCATCCCTGATGCCTGGAAGTCTGCCAGTCAGAGCAACATGGCCGACATCAAGGAGCTCATACCGGAGTTCTTCTACATGCCAGAGTTCCTGAGCAACAGCAACCACTTCGAACTAGGTATGCAGGCTGTGTTTCATGTGTGTTTAGTGTTTCATTTGGTGTTTACGTGGAAATTAGAAGTTTGTACTTCACAAATATCAGTACAGAGTCGAGTACCTTGTCACTTTTTACACCACAAATGAAGTTCATGCTTTTACTGTTACAGCTGTATTAGAATCGTTATGCAAATGAGTCAGAGCAATTAATCTCTAACACACACGTGTACACACACACACACACACACACACACACACACACACATACACACGCACACACACACACACACACGCACACATCTCCACCATCAGGTACAAAGCAGTCTGGGGAGGAGCTGAATGATATCATACTTCCCACCTGGGCCAAGGGGGATCCCCATGAGTTCATTCGGGTTCACAGGGAGGCCCTGGAGTGTGACTATGTCTCGGCTCACCTTCATGAGTGGATAGACCTCATCTTTGGCTACAAGCAGCAGGGGAAGGAGGCTCTAGAGGCATGCAATGTCTTCCATCACCTCTTCTATGAGGGCAGTGTGGGTATCCGCCATCATCATGTGCTGTGCTGTGGGGTTTGTTCACTAGTGTGTGTGTGTGTGTGTGCATCACCAGTGTGTGTGCATGTGTGTGTGTTGTGTGTGTGTTTATCCACACTGAGTGGTATGGTATGGGAATGGGCCACCCACACTGAGTGGTTTCCTTGACTTGTGCCAAGACATTGACAAGATTGAAGATCCTGTTAAGAAGCAATCCACCATTGCCTTCATCCACAACTTTGGTCAGATGCCTAGACAGGTATGTACATGTGTGTGTGGTGTGTGTGCTTGCTCATGGTTGTGTGGCTCGACAATGGTTTATGATTATGTTTCTGTGCGATGTGCCATACAAATAATGTTGCCATGTCATGTGATAGTCATGTGACTCTTGTACAGTACCTGTGATGCCCATGTGATTATGTGTGTGTGTGATATTCAGCTCTTCAAGAAGCCTCATCGTCAGAGGAAGGTTGTGTTTCTTCCCACGGTCACATCTGGTACAAGCATGACTCCAGATGGCACCACAACATCCGGTCTTGAAGGAAGAAGACTGTCGCCATTCAACAAGAACTTGTTCCAATTAATGCCAACCAGGGACCCTATTCTTAGTGAGTCATACGAATGAGTGGCACATGCACTGTAGTATGTGAGTGTGTACACCACTGAGCTTTGTACCTGGTACCAGGGGTACATGGAGAGGTGTGTGAGTGTGTACACCACTGAGCTTTGTACCTGGTACCAGGGGTACATGGAGAGGTGTGTGAGTGTGTACACCACTGAGCTTTGTACCTGGTACCAGGGGTGCATGGAGAGGTGTGTGAGTGTGTACACCAC
Source organism: Ephydatia muelleri (assembly GCA_013339895.1). Taxonomy (NCBI): domain Eukaryota; kingdom Metazoa; phylum Porifera; class Demospongiae; order Spongillida; family Spongillidae; genus Ephydatia; species Ephydatia muelleri. Next base: position 10,668,054 of record JABACO010000002.1, on the reverse strand, counting down.
TGAGCTTTGTACCTGGTACCAGGGGTGCATGGAGAGGTGTGTGAGTGTGTACACCACTGAGCTTTGTACCTGGTACCAGGGGTGCATGGAGAGGTATGTGAGTGTGTACACCACTGAGCTTTGTACCTGGTACCAGGGGTGCATGGAGAGGTGTGTGAGTGTGTACACCACTGAGCTTTGTACCTGGTACCAGGGGTGCATGGAGAGGTGTGTGAGTGTGTACACCACTGAGCTTTGTACCTGGTACCAGGGGTACATGGAGAGGTGTGTGAGTGTGTACACCACTGAGCTTTGTACCTGGTACCAGGGGTGCATGGAGAGGTGCACCAGATCATGTGCCTCGACAAACAACACGTGGTTGCCGTGGAGAAGAACAGAGTCCTCCTGCCGCCCACCTACAACCGCTACTTTGCCTGGGGCTACCCTGATAGGAGTGCTCGTGTGGCTGTGATGGAGAAGGATGGAGATAAGGTGAGGACCGTGGAGGTGTGAGGGTGATGGGGAGGAGGTGAGAGAAATAAAGGTGTTAAAGTGATGCGTATTGTGAAACCGTGGCAACAGATGTAGAACAGACTGATCACCTCAGGATACCTCTGTTCACCCCAGGTTACCTCAGTATACGAGCAGCTGCACCAGGGGAAGATTCTATGTGCCACTGTTACAGAGAACAACCTCCTGCTAACAGCTGGAGATAGTACTGTGAGTTATGACCTCACCTGTGCTATGCATATAATGGTGTGCCCACCTGAAGATGCTATGTGGTTTGTATCTAGAATCTGGCTACCTTGCTTTTATTGTACGTGCTGTGTTAGTAGTAGCTAAATAGCAGTTGGGTGAAAATGAAAGCACACTGGGGATGACTGGTGCAGACCAGGTACATGTACAAGGTAGCATGTTGAGGTCATGGATGTGTTTGTAGGCTCCATACAGTTTAGTACGTGCAGTCTTTGCATGAGCATAGTTGAAATGGTGCAGTTATGAGCACACACTTGTGACCTCCCACCACTTCTCCTCTCATGGCTACTTTCTTTAAATACTTCTACATGTATTGTCTTCTTCACCATTTCTCCTCTCCACTTACCACACTGTGTGCACTTCCATCTTTTGTGTGCAGGTGGTGTATGTCTGGGAGATCACTGCAGGAGGACTGAAGGAAAGGGGCCGCCTCCAACTCAATTTAAAGCACACCCTCCATGGCCACACAGCCGCCGTCACATGTCTGGCCACCTCTGCCAACTACAGCATCATCGTCTCCGGATCAGAGGTGAGAGGCGTGGCTCCACCATGATGGAAGGGGCGTGGCTCCACATGGTGGGAGGGTGTGGCTACATAGTGGGAGGGTGTGGCTCCACATGGTGGTAGGGGTGTGGCTCCACATGGTGGGTGGGTGTGGGGAGTTGTGGGTTAGCAAGATGAAGGTGGTTTGAAGTGACACCACTTGAAACTTTGAAACAACAATTTTTTGTATATGGAATGGAATTCTTCTTGTACACACACACCAATGTATTTGGCTGCTTCAGATCAAAGTATAACTTACATGTAAATGGTCATTTGTATTTTAGTAATTATATTGTATTTGTACACCACATGTGGTCTGTCTGGCAGGTAGTTACATCTTTGCCATCAATTCTTACTTACATGTGGATTGTTGGATGATGGGCGCATCCTTCTCTTACAGGACCGGACATGCATTGTTTGGGACCTGGCCAAAGAGGTGTACTTTGTGAGGGAGCTGGGTGACCATCCCGGACCAGTGGTCATGCTCGCCATCAACCAGATGAATGTAATCTGTGTGTGTGTGCATGTGTGGGTGTGGGTGTGTGTGTGTGTGTGTGTGTGGGTGTGTGTGTGGGTGTGGGTGTTGTGTGCACGTCTGGGTGTGTGCATATGTTGTAGGGGTATGCATGTGTTGGTGTGTTGTGGGTGTGAGTGTTTGTGGAATGATGGCAGAAAAGTATTGTGGTCTTGGGCTTTCAAATAGCATGACATCATTGTAGCACAAAGTTCATTTGATTTTGGGTGGCTAAAGCTCAATTCACTTTTACAACCCGAAGACCACATTTGATTCCATTCGAGTGCATGTGATGGTTATTAATTAACCACTGTATTAATTCCCATCTCCAGGGCAACATAGTCACAGGCACAGACTCCACCCTCCACCTCTGGACCCTCAATGGCACCTTACTGGCAGAGGTGAATGTCTTCCCGACGGGCAAAAGCAGGTTCTTGTGTTGCACCGTGTCTGAGGTAGGTGTGGCTAGGGAGCAGGCTGCAGTGGTCTGGGGCCCTGGTGGTGTAGCATTGGTGTTTCATTGGGTGGTTCATCATTTAGATGTTTGACTGGGACAGAGATAATGTCATCGTTACTGGATCGTCTGATGGTGTTGTCAGGGTAAGTGCATGTACACTTCAACATGATACTTGGTGTACACATACACTGTATACCTTATATGGTCATGCAACATGACTACATTTACATCTTTTGTGCAGATGTGGTCATTGGATTATGAAAAGGAGGGTGCCCTGACTCAGAAATAAGGTCTCAAAAATCAGGTGTGGTGTGTGTGTGTGTGTGTGTGTGTGTGTGTGTGTGTGTGTGTGTGTGTGTGTGTGTGTGTGTGTGTGTGTGTGTGTGTGTGTGTGTGTGTGTGTGTGTGTGTGTGTGTGTGTGTGTGTGTGTGAATATACGGCATTGATTCTTTGCTCATTCGCTACAGAGATCTGATATGATGTGTACTTCACATACATGCAATGTGTCACATGATCCAGATGATTGATGCCACACAGACTTGAGCGTGCTTGTATTTGTATATAATATATAATTGTGCATTCATTCAGTATGTTGATTGTATCAGGGTAATGAATTTAATCAAGTCAAGGTTTATTTGACCAAACATTTGAGATTGCTAGTATCAGTGTTAATAAATATTGATGTCATGGATATGTTTGCCATTAATTAATTTTAACAATGGGATAAGAATACATGAACATGGATTGTACACCTATTATTAATACATTATATTCACACGCTAATTTACTGAAAGCTAAAACACCTAGCCTACCTACAAAAGTTTTAATTAACTGTCTCTCTTCCCATAATGGACCTAGCCACAGACTTCACCAGTGAGATGCTGAGGCAACCATCCAATCTTAATTTGAACAATGGAATAATTTATTTCATGATTGTTTTATATAGTCAACAATCCCATTTGGGTACTATTTGTGAATCTTCTGTACAATGTCATTTTCATAGGCAACTGTGTGGTGTTGAGGGTGTGGTCAGTAGTTTGGTACACATGCTGTAATGTCTACATGTTGTGTTGAATTTGTCATTTGTACTTTAATAGTCGCTCCTGTGGGAACCAAGTCACCTTCAGACAAGATGGCCGACCAAGACACACCTTCCCCTGTGCCCCAGATCAGTGAAGGAGAGGGGAAGGAGGTGAAAGAGGAGGGGAAGGAGGAAATAAAAGGTGAGGTGGAGAAGACCAAGGTCGAGAGAAGGTCCTCCACAGACTCTGAAAGTAAAGTGTATTTTAATGCAACGTCTGAAGATGTGGATGCAAAGGGAGAAGAGAGTAATGAAAGTGATGGGGCCACAGACCAGCAACCCACAACTGGTACAAAGGATGAGGGCGACGCCTCCACACCCACTGGTCCAGTGACATCATTGCCTGTTGTACAGTCACCTGAGACACCTGTTGCTCCACCCACCACCACCACCTCCCCATTGAGGAGCGATGTCAAACAGCCCACTGCAATGCCAGAGAACCCGATTGAGGAAGCTCGAAGGAAGGTGGAAGAGAGAAAGAAAGGTGACCTCTGTTGTTGGATGTATGATATCACAGTGAAGAGTCAGTGCAGTGTAGTTATATACACTGTAACTAAGGGTGCATGCTTGTGATGAAGATTTAGATTCTGGGGAGTGTATGAATTGTGTTTATTTTATTTTATTTTATCTTTACAGCTCCCAAATGGTTTCGGAAGTTGTCACAGGTACACACCTTGACAATGCACACTGCTTTTGAAAGGAAAGATAATGAGTCTCCAGCTGGTGTGACGGCCCTTTGCATTGCAAGGTAGCTGCATCACAGGGGAGGGCATTTTGTCAGTTCCTCTGTAACTTTATGTTATTTTGCAGGGACCATAGGAAGTTGGTTGTAGGAGACTCGAATGGACGAGTGTATCCATGGACTGTATCAGAAAGTGTTGGTCAGTGTGTGTGTGTGTGTGTTATCTGCATGTAGGAGGTGTACAATGTTGCATCACTTTCAATGCCATGTGTGTTTACAGTATGCATATTTTGTAGTGGGTTTGTACTTGTGTGTTCTTGTTTGTGAGCCTACATGTATGCTTGTATTCAGGCTTACATATCTCTCCTTATGTCCACTAGGAGGCTTAATGGAGCATTGGTTGAGGGATGAGGCAGTAGACAGCTGCATGAAGTGCAACAGTGTGTTCTCCTTCACTGACCGAAAGCATCACTGCAGGAGCTGTGGGAAGATCTTCTGTGCCAGGTACTGTAGGGAACATATGACCATAGTGCTGTAGGGAACATATGACCATAGTGCTGTAGGGAACATATGATCATAGTGCTGTAGGGAACATATGACCATAGTGCTGTAGGGAACATATGACCATAGTGCTGTAGGGAACATATGACCATAGTGCTGTAAGGAACATAGCGGATGTAATTTATTTAAATGAGATATGAACAGTATGTTTCCATGAGTGTATTTTATTTCCCCTCCCTCTTCCCACTTTTGCCCTCCATGTTTTGATTGTTGCAATGACTTTCATCCCTACCTCTGTGCATCTTCAGATGCAGTAGTTACGAGAGTGAGGTGGAAAAGCTGAAAATATATCGGAAAGTCCGTGTGTGCGAGGACTGTTATGAGAAAGCTCCAACTTCAGCAAGGAGACAAGAGCATCAGGAATAATGTGTTGAAGTGTCTGTGGTCTGTTTGTTATGTATTTGTGTTTGTGCCATTTTTGTGTCACTTGTGTGTGGAAAGAGACTATCTTTAAGCCACACCTTCTAATGTCATGTTAATTGGTGACTGAGTGACTACAGTGAGGGTATAAGTGACTTGCAATGTGTATGTCTCCATTGCAAATGAATACCGTGAAGTTATCCAAGTTGAGGTAACTAATTCTATCAGGAGTGAAACAAGTTGCATTACAGTAGAACTCATGCAGTCTTAGACTCCCAGTATTCATCATATGGAGAAATGAAGATGCATGTTGATAGTCTGGAGGTGTGGGGTAACTACTGTAAGCAGCTGGCCCTTAGGAGAACAGCTGCTGCACCCTTATCCTCTGCATCTTGTCACGTGGTGTGTGTGTGTGGGAACTGTGAGGATTGCATGCATGCGTGTAATGTAGAGATCATGTAGACAAGTTTAATACTTGATTAGATGGAAATATTTGCTGCGAAAGTAGCACACGTGACGTAAGCATGTCGCATGTCAGACTATCCGAGCAAAGACCATGGCTTCATGGTGACCAACTAGACACTTGGACTACATGTGTGGTAAGTGCGCAAAAGAGATCATGCTCTTCTGAACTGAAAGGATTCCATACAACCAAAGTGAATTGTAGACCAGGCCTATAGATGTGTTTATGGAACATTTCATCTATCACTTGCACTTTCGAATGGCCATGAATTAACAGATAGAGTGTCTGTGGAAAAAGCCTCATGCATATCAAGTGAAGAAACCACTCATTACAGACACCCTATGTTGTAAAGCTCACAACACCTCGGAACAGCAATAAAATACAGCCCAACACTAGGTTTATTCATAATGCGTTTGCGCAAGGTGGTCTCGTACCCAGACCCGTATTCCCGCAGCTGCGGATGGATTACATCACCGCTACGCGGAAAGAAAATGTCTAACCAAAGTCGTTCTGAGAGGTACCGATTTTATCAGAATGCAGAGCACCCGTGACGTCATTTAATTGATCAATAAGTTAGAGCACGTTTTAGTCATGGCAAGTAACGATCTCGACGCCATCATCTTAAAAGCTTGTGTAAAGTATCACTCCCTTAGGGAAAATCAGCCTAAAGCCGTGATGTGCTTTATGCAAGGAATGATGTATTCATCATTCTCCCCACTGGGAGTTAGTCTCATACCCAGACCCACCATGACGTAAGCGTTTATCGCTTACTCCTGTCTTTTGTAGTGGACGAGGTCCACTGTAGTCTCGTACCCAGACTCTTATTCCCGCATCACCGCTACGGATGGATTACATCACCTCTTTCCGCTTAGCGGTGATGTAATCCATCCACAGCTGCGGGAATAAGGGTCTGGGTACGATACTATACGCAAGCCAAATCCAGCTGTCATTGCTACCACCTTTTTTTACTACGATGGCTGCATTACCTGTTCCCGCTCTGGCTCCTGCTGTGGTGATTCCCACTCCGGATCTCCACGACTTCAAGTATTCTGACCTCTTCAAGGCTACGGAAGACGAGATAAGTGCAGTTGCATGGTGCCAGAACAACGGCCTCATAGCTAAGGACAAAATGTGCGCTTCTTGTGGTAGTCCGACGGCATTGAGGGAAAGAGATACGGTCAAAAATAAGGAATTTTATTTCAGGTGTACTCTTAGAAGCTGTAGAAAAGAGATTAGTGTACGTAAAGATACATGGTTTGAAGGGTCTCATTTACGGATAGCTACTATTATTCAATTTGTATATTGACTACGTTATTCAAGACGAACTACAGTTTCAGCTAGGGATCGTAGGAGAACATGCACCCATAGTCGACTGGAAGAACTTTTGTAGGGATATTTGCTTGGAGCTAGTACTTTATAAGGAATCCAGTCGTCATAGGAGGACCAGGACAGACGGTAGAAATCAACGAATGTTTGTTAGTGCGCAGGAAGTACAACGTAGTTACGTAGGACATCTAGTTAGAGGATACGACGTCGCAACGAAAGTAGGATTCATGGTTCCAGTCGATCGCAGAGATGCAGCAACTCTTCTTCCAATCATACAACAGTACATCGCACCTGGAACTACTATAATCTCGGACCTCTGGGCGGCATACAACACAATAGGAACACTCGGATACCAGCATCTCACCGTTAATCACAGTTTAAACTTTGTAGATCCAACCACAGGAGCATGCACTAATCACATAGAAAGCGTATGGCAAAAAAGCTGAGCAGAAACATAAACATACACGCACGTATTTAGCGGAATTTATGTGGAAACAAAGATTTGGATGTAGCTTTCATGACTTTGTAGCACATGTTAGGGCAGTTTATCCAGTGTAGGTTTATTTGTATATATTGTTTGAAGTAAATCGAATAATTAAAGTGGGGGGGGGGGGGGGGGGGGAAACTGCATAAGTGCCGCCAAGGGCATGCCAGCACAAGATTTGACGGACCACATCCAGCGCCGAAGTTTCTGTCTTCAGGAAAACCCAAAGTGTATCTTATGAATAATCTATGCATGTTGCTTGAAAGTATATGTACTTAAAAATAGGTTACAGGGGATGGGTTATCACCAGAAACAGCTACCGCTGCACTGTGGAGTGTGTGGACAAAGGCTAGTCAGAGATAATATATATTATCTCTGGGCTGGTGAAGAGGGAAAAAAAAAAGGAGTGCTATGAATGCAAAGCATTTGCAGCTGATCTGCATATTGCTTTTACCATCAACACCCTTACTGTTAACCCTCAAGTGCACTCTAAACATTTTTGTCACTGCTGCCACCATTCAATGCAAAGGGTTATCAGTGCCAGGGCAGGAGGAGTGCACCACAGATGTGCACTGACACCGTTTGTAAAATGATTATTTTATATATTATTACACATCATCATACTGCAGGTGTGTGAGCACTTCAATGTCAGTGCAAAGGGTCATGCAAGAAAGCACACAGTTGGCAGATGTCATCAACCAGGCCTCACACCTAACAAGCTCCATTGCACATCTTTTGTCAAAGACTGCCCCTCCTTCAGTCTTCTCACATGAGCCCTACCCACCATTGGCAAGCCAAACAATGTGACCATCCTGAATGAGTTGAAGCGTGTAGTGTGTTCAAACATTCTGTCGTGGCCCCTTGAACTGCCATGTCGTAAGTTGGTCTGCACCAGGTGTGTTGTGGAGCGGGTAGCAGCATCAACCACAGTGCGTCCTTGCTGCTCTGCGGTTGCTGAAGGATGTACTGGTACAGAGTATGGGATGCCACAGAGATGTGAAGGCTGGTAGCTATGAAGGGCATGAATGCACACCATCTCTTACTGCTGGTGAGGAAAGAGAAGCAGCAGCATTACTGAAGAGGGCCATCTCCACCAGCTCCGATAAAGGCACAATACAACTGCCTACAGAAGGAGCAGTTAAGTGTATTCAGTATCAGTTATCTAGTTATGTCATAATTAACCATACCTAATAGCTGATGGACTTCATGCACCTAACAAAAGCCAACAACCGACCACAGCTGCTTGCTCCAGGACTGTGAAAACCAGGTGTGCAGAGATGCAGACTGTAAGAAGTACCTCAGTGGAGGGGAATCATCTGTCCTGATGGAGAACGAGGTGCTCACACTGAGTGATGAAGAGCGAAAGTCTCTATTGCAGAAGGCAGGCATCTCAAACATTGCAATTGGCTCTGCTGAAGTATTGGCTATAAAAGCTGGCATGGCTATTCCCTGGAACAGAATGAGACTTCTTAGACGGTAAAGTCTTACACACACAGCACCAAATATAACTTACCGCTTCTCCAGGTGGCTCAAAGTATCAGGAGTTTCTCTGGCTGGGGAGAGAGGATGCGCCACATCTGCAGACAAATTATGGGTGCCAACTGAAAGGAGAGATGGGTCTTTTTTTTTACCTTTCCTCTCCCTTCTGTTGGTGAGGAGCTTAGAGGAGCTCCTTTGGTTTACATTCCGGATCTGGTCAAAAAGGTTGTTGACCTTTTGGAAGAGAATTAAAGGTTAGAAGATCATGACATACACATGACACAATAATTTTAACCCAGTGCAGGACAGGATGGCTTACCTGGCATAATGGGGTTATACCTGCCAGTGAAGTAAATTGGAGGTGACAAAGGAGGTGGCTCATTCAAAATGAACTTTCAGATCGTAAATGTTGCAGCTCCTAACTCTGTCCACAACACGTGTGTGTTTTGCTGCTAATTAAGGTTTGCCCACCTGGGCTTCACATCACTTTGGGTGTCTTTACCAAGCTATATGGGTTGCTTGAAGACAAGTGTCATAACCTTGACCTGAGCTGGCTCTGCATTCAAGAGAGGATGCCCACTCCAGCTTTTCCACATATAGCCAAGAGCTGCAAAAGCTTCACCTACAAGCAGAGATGGAGCACGCCCAACAGTCATATGATGAATTGCAGCAAATGTGTCACTAGTAATTGGGGAGAATGATCCAGTCACTGTTGAATTCTTCAGACAATGTGAAGACAAATGAAATCTCTTAAACAACTAGTAAGTACATGCAGCGTAATCAAAACAAAGAATTAATCACACTAGGAAACAGAGGTAGCCAAATGCACAGCCACAGTGAAAAAGAAAGTCCCTTTGTTAAGGAGCTCTTTTGGATATGTATATGACTGCAACCAGCAACAGCAATCCATAGGCGTCTTGTGCCCTGTGCACATTATAGAAGTGCACAGGGCACAAGACGCCTATGGATTGCTGTTGCTGGTTGCAGTCATATACATATCCAAAAGTAGAGATAATTTTCATATTACCTCTACCAAAAGTGAGAAATAAGTTAATTTTTTTCTCTTTTGTGGTGGGGGGATGGCAGCTACAACTTGTGGGGTAATACTTATTAAGTGTTACTTGACTATACACAGCAGATGCTGTACTTTATCAGTCACTGCTGTGTGTGCTAGGCCAAGTTGTGTAAGCTAAGCATGAATGAACTCGGTCCCCCTGTTCACCTAGGAGTCCAAAACCAAAGTGGGTTGAATTGGCCCATGGGACCTCCAGTCTATGCATTTTGATGGGGATGGTTGTCTCAGGAAAGGGATTCACGGAAGAACGTCATAAACTGTTCAATGGACTGGTCTGTATAGAAATCAATTGTGCAGTGGATAGATCTAACATTCACATGAACTCACAAAAGTGTTTTACCCACCTAATGCATGAGTTTGTGCCTCATCGATGAAATTCAGGTCATAGATGTTGTGGCATTGTGCGAACATCGAGAATGCATTGACTAGCATTTCTGAGCGGTGTGTTTTGCCTCTGTCGATCGATTAGACAATTTCTTCAGTGCAGTTTGAGCAAGGGACTTGCATAATGTCTGAATGTTAGCTAGCTGACAGAGTGAAGAAGGTACATGATCAATGTGCTTGTACGTTACAGTTGCAGTACCTTTAGAGCCTTATGCACATGGTTACCAATAAAGGCTCCCCCAAAGTATTGCTGGCGGTGTATGCCTATAGACTGCAATGCAGAATCCAACTCCTTGACCATTTGCTGCAATTCATCATATGACCTGGAACACAAAGGGAAGATAAGATTTTAAAACTGTCATACACACCCCAACAATAGTGTGTATAAACAAGATGCTAATCTGACCTCGTCCCACCTAGTCTGAATTTGGGCTACCATTAACCCATTCACTACTACGAAACATGTGCACAATACAGTGTACATGTTACTTACCAGCTCAACATTAAAATGTACTGTTGACGTCTCCCTGGACCAGGTCCTTGGTGGTGCTCTTGATGTGACCCATCTAGATATCTAGAGTAGCCAACTTCGCTTCCAGTAGCTGGAATAAGGCTCGTGCAACTTGTATGTAGTAATTGAGGTGAATGCAGGTTGTGCGTAGGATCAGTATAAGACCTTCAATGACAGCTATGTACCCAAGTTCAACTTTGCTGCCGCCTAATAACACAAGTTTCATCCTGATGATACTTGTACCAGCAGCAGATTGTTGCAAATGCTGTTTCTACGACTTCAAATGTCACAACTGCTTTGCAATCACTGCATGATGTGCACCAACTGGAGAAGAAGGTTATAAAAACATAGTGAAGTCAAGATTGTATTAATGAACAGACATGCTATCACGAGTGATAAAAATAGACATAACAAAACAACTTGATTAGACAATATAGCTGTGTTTGATAATGCCATGTCTATATAGGAAACGTCAGAAATAGGTGATGAAGCTAATGTGCTTATTATTACCACTGCCTTTTATGATATAAATAGAACAGAAGCGTCATCTAGACTAGTTGCCCAGGGCCCATGGCAGTCTAAATCGCTGCACACCACCACCTTACCTTCTCCATCACAGCCACACGAGCACTCCTATCAGGGTAGCCCAGGCAAAGTAGCGGTTGTAGGTGGGCGGCAGGAGGACTCTGTTCTTCTCCACGGCAACCACGTGTTGTTTGTCGAGGCACATGATCTGGTGCACCTCTCCATGCACCCCTGGTACCAGGTACAAAGCTCAGTGGTGTACACACTCATACACCTCTCCATGCACCCCTGGTTCCAGGTACAAAGCTCAGTGGTGTACACACTCACATACTACAGTACATGTATGACTCATTCGTATGACTCACTAAGAATAGGGTCCCTGGTTGGCATTAATTGGAACAAGTTCTTGTTGAATGGCGACAATCTTCTTCCTTCGAGACCAGATGTTGTGGTGCCATCTGGAGTCATGCTTGTACCAGATGTGACCGTGGGACGAAACACAACTTTCCTCTGACGATGAGGCTTCTTGAAGAGCTGAATATCACACACACACAATCACATGGGCATCACAAGTACTGTACAAGAATCACATGACTATCACATGACATGGCAACATTATTTGTATGGCACATTGCACAAAAACATAATCATAAACCATTGTCAAGCCACACAACCATGAGCAAGCACACACACCACACACACACATGTACATACCTGTCTAGGCATCTGGCCAAAGTTGTGGATGAAGGCAATGGTTGGATTGCTTCTTAACAGAATCTTCAATCTTGTCAATGTCTTGGCACAAGTCAAGGAAACCACTCAGTGTGGGTGGCCCATTCCCATACCACTCCATGTGGGGTGGCCCATTCCCATACCACACTACTCCATGTGGTGGTGGGTCCATTCCCATACCACACCACTCTGGATCTGTGGGGTGGTCCATTCCCATACCACATTTTACTTCATCACACAAAGATGCACACATATAGTGTATACATGTACAGAGACAACACAAGCAATGGACTCCACTGAACACTGTTTTAATCTGCCCGCCTACTAAACGTGCATTAACCATGGGTACAAAGGATAAAACAAAGTGACAGCACACAGACACACACACGAAGATGAACTAACACATGCACACAACACATGCACACACACACACACACACAGACACTAGTGAACAAACCCCACAGCACAGCACATGATGATGGTGGATACCCACACTGCCCTCATAGAAGAGGTGATGGAAGACATTGCATGCCTCCAGAGCCTCCTTCCCTGCTGCTTGTAGCCAAAGATGAGGTCTATCCACTCGTGAAGGTGAGCCGAGACATAGTCACACTCCAGGGCCTCCCTGTGAACCCGAATGAACTCATGGGGATCCCCCTTGGCCCAGGTGGGAAGTATGATATCATTCAGCTCCTCCCAGACTGCTTTGTACCTGATGGTGGTGATGTGCGTGTGTATGTATGGTGTGTGTGTGTGTGTGTGTGTGTGTGTATGTGTGTGTGTGTGTGTGTGTGTAGAGATTAATGCTTTGACGTATTTTCATAACGATTTCTCCATTCTTATACAGCTGTAACAGTAAACGCATGAACTTCACTTGTGGTGTAAAAAGTGACAAGGTATTCGACTCTGTACTGATATTTGTGAAGTACAAACTTCTAAACCCCATGTAAACACCAAATGAAACACTAACACACATGAAACACAGCTTGCATACCTAGTTCGAAGTGGTTGCTGTTGCTCAGGAACTCTGGCATGTAGAAGAACTCCGGTATGAGCTCCTTGATGTCGGCCATGTTGCTCTGACTGGCAGACTTCCAGGCATCAGGGATGCTGTGGAACAACCGATCTGGCAGATCAAAATGGCCGCCCTACAAGCCGAGAGACACAAAGTAACATGCTTGGCGTGAAGCTTCATGTAAGCTACAGACAGAAGGGCCCCAGTTGGGTCTGGATGTGGTGACAGTGGCATTGAGAGGGTACAGTATTGCTGACACCATGCCCACAGTGAACATGAGAGGTTACGCATATAAACAAGACATTGCCAGCAAAATCGTGCAGCTCCATCTTACCAACACCAAGTCACACGTACATGCATTAGCAGTCATGGACTGGCATAGTACATTCCAAAGCTTTGCACCTATGATCTGTAGCTTGACGCTTACAAGGCATTGCACCTCACCAATGTCTTCATGCATGTATTGTACATGCATGTGTGTGTAAGTGCACCATTTCTATAGGCAAACATTCTCATGTGCACACAGACACATACATACACAGTGTATACACACTGTACACAGATGACAAATAACACACACATGAACATATAACACCACACATGCGCACACACAACCACACACACAGTAACACACACACACACAACGCACACACACACACACACACACACACACACACACACAACACACACACACACCTGCAGCTTGAGGAAGTACTGTGTGAATGGTTCCATCCTGATCATGTATCCTGCCACGCCCATGCTGAGGAGTAGTGGGTGCCATAGTGATAAGGGGGTGTGTTCTCCCCTGTAGGGTCCCTCGAAGTACTTGTACCGGTCCAGAACTGCTTCAGACGTGCCTCGGTCTGGGCACCCATGGGCTTGGAGAAGTCTCTGAAGTCTTTGGATTGGTCGGTCTAACTCCTGTCCCCATGGCAACAAGGAGAATAAACACAGCTGGGTTTGGTAGCTCTCAGAGATGTGGAAACACGAGGAGAATGGTTTCTTCCTCTCCGCAGCAAACACCTCCAAGGCACACTGCCTCAGCAGATACCTCTGCTTGTGGATCTCACATATCGACCTGTACGGCCACTTGATACAGCTGCACATCACAAGGGATGGTGGGGACATGTCAGCATGTAAGTATTCTTTACTGAGAAAGTGATTTAGATATGTACGTGTGAGTGCCCATGGACATTATTTGTGTTCCTATGGTTACAGTGCATGTATCGAATATGGTGTGGGCATTTTGGCATGCAAAACATAACCCTTGCATGTTCAGCTGCTTCACAACAGGGTTATTCCATTATTATTTGATATAGGAGTGTGCTGCATGCCTTCAGATGTTCATGTCATGTCTCGTATTTGTTTGTCTTTGGATGAATCTTACTTGTACCATTTATGACGTTAATAACTAATGGTTTACGAAATATACAGCACTGAATCATATAATTGTACACTTGGCAGGCTCATATCTTTGCCTTTGTTTGATTGAGACGTGCTTGACACAAATTGAAGCTCAACGTAAGTAGAACCTATATGTATAATCATTTTTGTAGGTGGTGAAAGGGTTAAATAAATACTAGGTTTATCGTGCAGATTGCAAAATTTTGATACCGTCCGGAATATCAAGTTTTATTTTATTAACACCGGTTCCATGGCAATAGAGTACTACTTAAGCCTATTTTGTTGCACTCGGATTTTGGAAGATTAGTCGGAAAAGCTATGTTTCTCAAAAATAGATATTTTCGGTACAGTTCAACTCTCTACACAATGTTTGGTGCTTTTTATGAGCTTCCGTTTGTACACTGTACTCTTGGCTCAAAAACGGTATATTTATTTTCATTTCGATCAAATAGATGGAGTTCATACAAATTCTGGCGTTATCTTTTCATGCTGGCGTGGTAAACAATGCAACAAGCACCACAGGGACTCTGTGCCTCGTTCCTGGACTAAATATAGGCCTATTGTACACGCACGCGCTAAGGAGTTACATAGTACACAAACAAAAAATCACTGCAGAGTGGAAGCAATATGTTCTTGAATGTGCCTGATGAGCTCAGGCACATTCCCAGTCTTCTTGATGAGGTCATTGATGTGGTCTCTCAACATGCTACCTTTTTGAAAGATCTCTAGTTCAACGTTGGCACGGGCCCAATTTAGTGCAGTCTCTTCCAGTTTCACGCGGGTCCCACATTTAGGCCTGGGTAACCGCTACGGCAGCCAGTTCCAGCCCTGGCAATAGTGTTAGCTACTGAAAGAGCCAAACCCACTTGATATTCTGTAGACCTAGAACCGAACCGATGTCTTTGTACCTTTCCCAGCCCTGACTCTGGTGCTTCAACGAAGTGAACGAACATATGAGTGCCATGGCGTGTAGGATTGTCAATCCCCAGACCACAATCAATTGAACCAAAACCACCAAGCCTGGATGCGAGGCACAGCTGGTTTTCTGTAGTTTTCTGCAAGAACCAAGCCAATTGAGAGCACGATTTCTACTGTGGTCTCTGTTGGTACCAAATGAAGTCTAAAAGTGCACCCAGATCTGTTCCAAACAGCTCCAAAAAAGTGTACTCAGCAACGCCTGTTGACCGAAAAATGGCAAACTGTGTTGCTTTGAATGCATACAGGTTAGCCACTGCTCTAGATAAGAGGCTAGGGATAACGCCACACATCGATAGTTTAACTAACTGAATAAGCACTTTTCCCAACAATCGGCACTTTTCTGACTAATTTGTTAAAAGTTGGGTTCGACAGAAAAGGTACTTGATTGTCACGGAACCGGTGTTAAACAGAACTCAAAGGACGACTACTATCATGGTTTTTCATTTTAAAATTTCTGTGTATAAATAACCTCTGAGAACCATATAGGTTTGATCATGTGGCAGCCATATTATTATTTTTTACTTGGCTTGTATTACTAAGTGGTGCTCAGTGGTTACATAACAATCACCAC
>JABACO010000002.1:10636519-10651173 GCA_013339895.1 Ephydatia muelleri | reverse complement strand
TGCAGCACAAAAATGTATAGACACACAGATTTAGGTATGGTCAACAGCAGAATCATACATTTGCATACAGGCACCATCAACACAACAACTCAGATATAGATCCATTAGGTAGTAGTGATATCATCCATAGCAACCATTAAGTAGTAGTAATATCATCCATAGCAACCAGGTTAGTAGCCCAAGGTATTTGGATGAGTCGGTTGCTCCTCCTGCCACCATCTTAAGAACGGGCAGGGAATGCACTTCATGGTACATTCGAACCCTTTGATTGCCCTCTATTTCAAGACATACTTACTATTGGAACATTTACATCACGACCATAGGACGTCCCACATTCCACAGGCGTATAACTACACTCCAGCATTCTACATTTCCTGAAAACCCAATACACATGACACATAGGACACACACACACACACACATATATGTATGTACATAAACCTGCGTATGAACATAATGCACACAATATGCACACATGTACACACAAAGAATATGAACTGACACATAATACACATATGCACATACATGTACCACGCAATCATTTGCATAAAAATGCAATGCAACATACAGCAGGAAACGAACTTATAGCATGTTACCCTCGTAATGTGAATCCATTGCATGAGTAGAGGTGTGTGTGTACAGTATCTCTAAAATGTGCACATGTGTATGTCCAGTGTAGAGGTGTGCGTGTCCAGTGTAGAGGTGTGTGTGTTCAGTGTAGAGGTGTGTGTGTTCAGTGTAGAGGTGTAATGTAGAGGTGTGTGTGTGTCCAGTGTAGAGGTGTGTGTGTCCAGTGTAGAGGTGTGCGTGTCCAGTGTAGAGGTGTGTGTGTCCAGTGTAGAGGTGTGTGTGTCCAGTGTAGAAGTGTGTGTGTCCAGTGTAGAGGTGTGTGTGTCCAGTGTAGAGGTGTAATGTAGAGGTGTGTGTGTGTTCAGTGTAGAGGTGTGTGTGTCCAGTGTAGAAGTGTGTGTGTCCAGTGTAGAGGTGTGTGTGTCCAGTGTAGAGGTGATGTAGAGGTGTGTGTGTCCTGTGTAGAGGTGTAATGTAGAGGTGTGTGTGTCCCCAGTGTAGAGGTGTGTGTGTGTGTACAGTGTAGAGGTGTAGGTGTGTCCAGTGTAGAGGTATAATGAAGAGGTGTGTGTGTTCAGTGTAGAGGTGTGTGTGTGTCCAGTGTAGAGGTGTGTATGTGAGTCCAGTGTAAAGGTATAATGTAGAGGTGTGTGTGTGTGTCCAGTGTAGAGGTGTGTATGTGAGTCCAGTGTAAAGGTGTAATGTAGAGGTGTGTGTGTGTGTCCAGTGTAGAGGTGTGGTGTGTGTGTGTCCAGTGTAGAGGTGTAATGTAGAGGTGTGTGTGTGTGTTCCAGTGTAGAGGTGTGTGTGTGTCCAGTGTAGAGGTGTAATGTAGAGGTGTGTGTGTGTGTGTGTGTGTCCAGTGTAGAGGTGTGCGTGTCCAGTGTAGAGGTGTGTGTGTCCAGTGTAGAGGTGTGTGTGTCCAGTGTAGAGGTCTGTGTGTGTCCAGTGTAGAAGTGTGTGTGTCCAGTGTAGAAGTGTGTGTGTGGTCCAGTGTAGAAGTGTGTGTTCAGTGTAGAGGTGTGTGTGTGTCCAGTGTAGAGGTGTAATGTAGAGGTGTGTGTGTGTGTGTGCCCAGTGTAGAGGTGTGCGTGTCCAGTGTAGAGGTGTGTGTGTCCAGTGTAGAGGTGTGTGTGTCCAGTGTAGAGGTCTGTGTGTGTCCAGTGTAGAAGTGTGTGTGTCCAGTGTAGAAGTGTGTGTGTCCAGTGTAGAAGTGTGTGTGTGTGTCCAGTGTAGAAGTGTGTGTCCAGTGTAGAGGTGTGTGTGTGTGTGTCCAGTGTAGAGGTGTAATGTAGAGGGGTATGTGTGTGTTCCAGTGTAGAGGTGTGTGTATGTCCAGTGTAGAGGTGTGTGTGTGTCCAATGTAGAGGTGTAATGTAGAGTGTGTGTGTGTCCAGTGTAGAGGTGTGCGTGTCCAGTGTAGAGGTATGTGTGTCCAGTGTAGAGGTGTGTGTGTCCAGTGTAGAGGTGTGTGTGTGTCCAGTGTAGAAGTGTGTGTGTGTACAGTGTAGAGGTGTAATGTAGAGGTGTGTGTGTGTCCAGTGTAGAGGTGTGTGTGTCTAGTGTAGAAGTGTGTGTGTCCAGTGTGTGTGTGTCCAGTGTAGAGGTGTGTGTGGTCCAGTGTAGAAGTGTGTGTGTCCAGTGTAGAGGTGTAATGTAGAGGTGTGTGTGTGTCCAGTGTAGAGGTGTGTGTGGTCCAGTGTAGAAGTGTGTGTGTCCAGTGTAGAGGTGTGTGTGTCCAGTGTAGAAGTGTGTGTGTCCAGTGTAGAGGTGTGTGTGTCCAGTGTAGAAGTGTGTGTGTCCAGTGTAGAGGTGTGTGGTCCAGTGTAGAAGTGTGTGTGTCCAGTGTAGAGGTGTGTGTGTCCAGTGTAGAGGTGTAATGTAGAGGTGTGTGTGTGTTCAGTGTAGAGGTGTGTGTGTCCAGTGTAGAAGTGTGTGTGTCCAGTGTAGAGGTGTGTGTGTCCAGTGTAGAGGTGTGTATGTGAGTCCAGTGTAAAGGTATAATGTAGAGGTGTGTGTGTGTGTCCAGTGTAGAGGTGTGTGTGTGTCCAGTGTAGAGGTGTGTATGTGAGTCCAGTGTAAAGGTGTAATGTAGAGGTGTGTGTGTGTGTCCAGTGTAGAGGTGTAATGGAGAGGTGTGTGTGTGTTCCAGTGTAGAGGTGTGTGTATGTCCAGTGTAGAGGTGTGTGTGTGTCCAGTGTAGAGGTGTAATGTAGAGGTGTGTGTGTGTGGGTGTGTGTGTGTGTCCAGTGTAGAGGTGTGTGTGTGTCCAGTGTAGAGGTATAATGTAGAGGTGTGTGTGTCCAGTGTAGAGGTCTGTGTGTGTCCAGTGTAGAGGTGTGTGTGTCCAGTGTAGAGGTGTAATGTAGAGGTGTGTGTGTGTTCAGTGTAGAGGTGTGTGTGTCCAGTGTAGAAGTGTGTGTGTCCAGTGTAGAGGTGTGTGTGTCCAGTGTAGAGGTGTAATGTAGAGGTGTGTGTGTCCTGTGTAGAGGTGTAATGTAGAGGTGTGTGTGTGTCCAGTATAGAGGTGTGTGTGTGTGTGTACAGTGTAGAGGTGTAGGTGTGTCCAGTGTAGAGGTATAATGAAGAGGTGTGTGTGTTCAGTGTAGAGGTGTGTGTGTGTCCAGTGTAAAGGTGTGTATGTGAGTCCAGTGTAAAGGTATAATGTAGAGGTGTGTGTGTGTGTGTCCAGTGTAGAGGTGTGTGTGTGTCCAGTGTAAAGGTGTGTATGTGAGTCCAGTGTAAAGGTGTAATGAAGAGGTGTGTGTGTGTGTCCAGTGTAGAGGTGTAAAGTAGAGGTGTGTGTGTGTGTTCCAGTGTAGAGGTGTGTGTATGTCCAGTGTAGAGGTGTGTGTGTGTCCAGTGTAGAGGTGTAATGTAGAGGTGCGTGTGTGTGTGTGTGTCCAGTGTAGAGGTGTGCGTGTCCAGTGTAGAGGTGTGTGTGTCCAGTGTAGAGGTGTGTGTGTCCAGTGTAGAGGTCTGTGTGTGTCCAGTGTAGAAGTGTGTGTGTCCAGTGTAGAGGTGTGTGTGTGTGTCCAGTGTAGAGGTGTAATGTAGAGGTGTGTGTGTGTGTTCCAGTGTAGAGGTGTGTGTATGTCCAGTGTAGAGGTGTGTGTGTGTCCAGTGTAGAGGTGTAATATAGAGGGTGTGTGTGTGTGTGTGTGTGTCCAGTGTAGAGGTGTGCGTGTCCAGTGTAGAGGTGTGTGTGTCCAGTGTAGAGGTGTGTGTGTCCAGTGTAGAGGTCTGTGTGTGTCCAGTGTAGAAGTGTGTGTGTCCAGTGTAGAGGTCTGTGTGTGTCCAGTGTAGAAGTGTGTGTATGTCCAGTGTAGAGGTGTAATGTAGAGGTCTGTGTGTGTCCAGTGTAGAGGTGTGTGTGTCCAGTGTAGAAGTGTGTGTGTCCAGTGTAGAGGTGTGTGTGTCCAGTGTAGAGGTGTAATGTAGAGGTGTGTGTGTTCAGTGTAGAGGTGTGTGTGTCCAGTGTAGAAGTGTGTGTGTCCAGTGTAGAGGTGTGGTGTGTCCAGTGTAGAGGTGTAATGTAGAGGTGTGTGTGTGTCCAGTGTAGAGGTGTGTGTGTGTGTACAGTGTAGAGGTGTAGGTGTGTCCAGTGTAGAGGTGTAATGAAGAGGTGTGTGTGTTCAGTGTAGAGGTGTGTGTGTGTCCAGTGTAGAGGTGTGTATGTGAGTCCAGTGTAAAGGTATAATGTAGAGGTGTGTGTGTGTGTCCAGTGTAGAGGTGTGTGTGTGTCCAGTGTAGAGGTGTGTATGTGAGTCCAGTGTAAAGGTGTAATGTAGAGGTGTGTGTGTGTGTCCAGTGTAGAGGTGTAATGTAGAGGTGTGTGTGTGTTTCCAGTGTAGAGGTGTGTGTATGTCCAGTGTAGAGGTGTGTGTGTGTCCAGTGTAGAGGTGTAATGTAGAGGTGTGGTGTGTGTGGTGTGTGTCCAGTGTAGAGGTGTGTGTGTGTCCAGTGTAGAGGTATAATGTAGAGGTGTGTGTGTGTCCAGTGTAGAGGTATAATGTAGAGGTGTGTGTGTCCAGTGTAGAGGTCTGTGTGTGTCCAGTGTAGAGGTGTGTGTGTGTCCAGTGTAGAGGTGTGTTTGTGTGTGTGTCTAGTGTAGAGGGTATGTGTGTGTCCAGTGTAGAGGTGTGTGTGTCCCCAGTGTAGAGGTGTGTGTGTACAGTGTAGAGGTGTGGGTGTGTCCAGTGTAGAGGTATGTGTGTCCAGTGTGGAGGTGTGTGTGTGTCCAGTTTAGAGGTGTGTGTCCAGTGTAGAGGTGTGTGTGTGTCCAGTGTAGAGGTGTGTGTGTCCAGTGTAGAGGTGTATATGTGTGTGTGTGTGTGTCCAGTGTAGAGGTGTGTGTGTCCAGTGTAGAGGTGTATATGTGTGTGTGTGTCCAGTGTAGAGGTGTGTGTGTCCAGTGTAGAGGTGTGTTTGTGTCCAGTGTAGAGGTGTGTATGTCCAGTGTAGAGGTTTGTATGTGTCCAGTGTAGAGGTGTGTGTGTGTCCAGTGTAGAGGTGTAGGTGTGTCCAGTGTAGAGGTGTAATGTAGAGGTGTGTGTGTGTGTGGGTACAGTGTAGAGGTGTGTGTGTGTGTGGGTACAGTGTAGAGGTGTGTGTGTGTCCAGTGTAGAGGTGTGTGTGTGTACAGTGTATAGGTGTAGGTGTGTCCAGTGTAGAGGTGTAATGTAGAGATGTGTGTGTGTTCAGTGTAGAGGTGTATGTGTGTGTTCAATGCAGAGGTGTGTGTGTGTTCAATGTAGAGGTGTGTGTGTGTTAAATGTAGAGGTGTGTGTGTGTTTGTGTCCAGTGTAGAGATGTGTGTGTGCGTCCAGTGTAGAGGTGTGTGTGTGTCCAGTGTAGAGGTGTGTGTGTACAGTGTAGAGGTGTAGGTGTCTCCAGTGTAGAGGTGTGTGTGTGTCCAGTTTAGAGGTGTGTGTCCAGTGTAGAGGTGTGTGTGTGTCCAGTGTAGAGGTGTGTGTGTGTCCAGTGTAGCGGTGTGTTTGTGTGTGTGTCTAGTGTAGAGGGTATGTGTGTGTCCAGTGTAGAGGTATGTGTGTCCAGTGTAGAGGGGTGTGTGTGTTCAGTGTAGAGGTGTGTGTGTGTGTGTCCAGTGTAGAGATGTGTGTGTGTTTGTGTCCAGTGTAGAGATGTGTGTGTGTGTCCAGTGTATAGGTGTGTGTGTGTCCAGTGTAGAGGTGTGTGTGTGTCCAGTGTAGAGGTGTGTGTGTACAGTGTAGAGGTGTAGGTGTCTCCAGTGTAGAGGTGTGTGTGTGTCCAGTTTAAAGGTGTGTGTCCAGTGTAGAGGTGTGTGTGTGTCCAGTGTAGAGGTGTGTGTGTGTCCAGTGTAGAGGTGTGTGTGTCCAGTGTAGAGGTGTGTATGTGTGTGTGTGTCCAGTGTAGAGGTGTGTGTGTGTGTGTGTGTGTGCCCAGTGCAGAGGTATGTGTGTCCAGTGTAAAGGTGTGTATGTCCAGTGTAGAGGTTTGTGTGTGTCCATTGTAGAGGTGTGTGTGTATCCAGTGTAGAGGTGTAATGTAGAGGTGTGTGTGTGTTCAGTGTAGAGGTATGTGTGTGTTCAGTGTAGAGGTGTGTGTGTGTGTCCAGTGTAGAGGTGTGTGTGTCCAGTGTAGTGTCCAGTGTAGAGGTGTAATGTAGAGGTGTGTGTGTGTGTGTTCAACGTAGAGGTGTGTGTGTGTTCAATGTAGAGGTGTGTGTGTGTGTTCAATGTAGAGGTGTGTATGTGTGTGTGTGTGTGTCCAGTGTAGAGGTGTGTGTGTGTGTGTCCAGTGTAGAGGTGTGTATGTGTGTGTGTGTCCAGTGTAGAGGTGTGTGTGTGCCCAGTGCAGAGGTATGCGTGTCCAGTGTAGAGGTGTGCGTGTGTCCAGTGTAGAGGTGTGTATGTCCAGTGTAGAGGTTTGTGTGTGTCCAGTGTAGACGTGTAGGTGTGTCCAGTGTAGAGGTGTAATGTAGAGGTGTGTGTGTGTGTGGGTCCAGTGTAGAGGTGTGTGTGCCCAGTGTAGAGGTGTAATGTAGAGGTGTGTGTGTGTGTGTGTTCAGTGTAGAGGTGTATGTGTGTGTTCAATGCAGAGGTGTGTGTGTGTGTGTGTGTGTGTGTGTGTTCAATGTAGAGGTGTGTGTGTGTGTTAAATGTAGAGGTGTGTGTGTGTGTCCAGTGTAGAGGTGTGTGTGTCCAGTGTAGAGGTGTGTGTGTCCAGTGTAGAGGTCTGTGTGTCCAGTGTTAGAGGTGTAATGTAGAGGTGTGTGTGTGTGTGTGTGTGTGTTCAATGTAGAGGTGTGTGTGTGTGTGTGTGTGTTAAATGTAGAGGTGTGTGTGTGTGTCCAGTGTAGAGGTGTGTGTGTCCAGTGTAGAGGTGTGTGTGTCCAGTGTAGAGGTGTGTGTGTTCAGTGTAGAGGTGTGTGTGTGTGTCCAGTGTAGAGGTGTGTGTGTCCAGTGTAGTGTCCAGTGTAGAGGTGTAATGTAGAGGTGTGTGTGTGTTCAATGTAGAGGTGTGTATGTGTGTGTGTTCAATGTAGAGGTGTGTATGTGTGTGTGTTCAATGCAGAGGTGTGTGTGTGTGTGTGTGTGTGTGTGTGTCCAGTGTAGAGGTTAGTGTGTGTCCAGTGTAGAGGTGTAGTGTAGAGGTGTGTGTGTGTCCAGTGTAGAGGTGTGTGTGTCCAGTGTAGAAGTGTGTGTTCAGTGTAGAGGTGTGTGTGTGTCCAGTGTAGAGGTGTGTGTGTCTTCAGCAGGCCATTTGGTGTCTAAGAGTTCATCTGTTGAGTGGCTTTGTCTAGTTGGGGGAAGTGATACATGGCAAGAAAGAAATCACGCTACTTTTGATTGGACAAGCACCTAGCTGACACCAATCCCCAACACCTAGCTGACACCGTGACTCAGCACCGAGGTGCTGTGGCATTGTGTGTGTCCAGTGAAAAGATGTGTGTTCATGATCATCCTGGGGAGTGGTGTTGGGGCATGGTGTCAGCTAGGTGTTGGTGCATGGTGTCAGCTAGGCATTGAGGCATGGTGTCAGCTAGGTGTTGGGCATGGTGTCAGCGGTGTTGGGGCATGGTGTCAGCTAGGTGCTGGAGCATGGTGTCAGCTAGGTGTTGGTGCATGGTGTCAGCTTAGCATTGTTGCATGGTGTCAGCTAGGCATTGGGGCATGGTGTCAGCTAGGTGTTGGGGCATGGTGTCAGCTAGGTGTTGGTTTATGATGTCAGCTAGGCATTGAGGCATGGTGTCAGCTAGGTGTTGGGCATGGTGTCAGCGGTGTTGGGGCATGGTGTCAGCTAGGTGTTGGGCATGGTGTCAGCTAGGCATTGGGACATGGTGTCAGCTAGGTGTTGGGGCATGGTGTCAGCTAGGTGTTGGTTTATGATGTCAGCTAGGCATTGAGGCATGGTGTCAGCTAGGTGTTGGGCATGGTGTCAGCTAGGCATTGGGACATGGTGTCAGCTAGGTGTTGGGGCATGGTGTCAGCTAGGTGTTGGTTTATGATGTCAGCTAGGCATTGAGGCATGGTGTCAGCTAGGTGTTGGGCATGGTGTCAGCTAGGCATTGAGGCATGGTGTCAGCTAGGTGTTGGGGCGTGGTGTCAGCTAGGTGTTGGGGCATGGTGTCAGCTAGGTGCTGGTGCATGGTGTCAGCTAGGCATTGAGGCATGGTGTCAGCTAGGTGTTGGGGCATGGTGTCAGCTAAGTGCTGGGCATGGTGTCAGCTAGGTGTTGGTGCATGGTGTCAGCTAGGTGTTGAGGCATGGTGTCAGCTAGGCATTGAGGCATGGTGTCAGCTAGGTGCTGGGGCATGGTGTCAGCTAGGTGTGTGTCCAGTGTAGAGGTGTAGGTGTGTCCAGTGTAGAGGTGTAATGTAGAGGTGTGTGTGTGGGTCCAGTGTAGAGGTGTGTGTGTGTGTCCAGTGTAGAGGTGTAATGTAGAGGTGTGTGTGTGTGTTCAGTGTAGAGGTGTATGTGCGTTCAATGCAGAGGTGTGTGTGTGTGTGTGTGTGTGTTCAATGTAGAGGTGTGTGTGTCCAGTGTAGAGGTGTGTATGTGTGTGTTTGTGTGTCCAGTGCAGAGGTATGTGTGTCCAGTGTAGAGGTTAGTGTGTGTCCAGTGTAGAGGTGTGTGTGTGTCCATTGTAGAGGTGTGTGTCCAGTGTAGAGGTGTAGTGTAGAGGTGTGTGTGTGTCCAGTGTAGAGGTGTAGTGTAGAGGTGTGTGTGTCCAGTGTAGAGGTGTAGTGTAGAGGTGTGTGTGTGTGTCCAGTGTAGAGGTGTATGTGTGTCTTCAGCAGACCATTTGGTGTCTAAGAGTTCATCTGTTGAGTGGCTTTGTCTAGTTGGGGGAAGTGATACATGGCAAGAAAGAAATCACGCCACTTTTGATTGGACAAGCACCTAGCTGACACCAATCCCCAACACCTAGCTGACACCGTGACTCAGCACCGAGGTGCTGTGGCATTGTGTGTGTCCAGTGGAAAGATGTGTGTTCATGATCGTCCTGGGGAGTGGTGTTGGGGCATGGTGTCAGCTAGGTGCTGGGGCATGGTGTCAGCTAGGTGCTGGGCATGGTGTCAGCTAGGTGTTGGGGCATGGTGTCAGCTAGGTGCTGGGGCATGGTGTCAGCTATGTGCTGGGCATTGTGTCAGCTAGGTGTTGGTGCATGGTGTCAGCTAGGCATTGAGGCATGGTGTCAGCTAGGTGTTGGTGCATGGTGTCAGCGGTGTTGGGACATGGTGTCAGCTAGGTGCTGGGGCACGGTGTCAGCTAGGTGTTGGGGCATGGTGTCAGCTAGGCATTGAGGCATGGTGTCTTGACACCATGCCTCAATGCCTAGCTGACACCCACTTCCATTGCCAACAAAATCCACTTGAAATCAATACTGGCCTTCGACAGCATCAGATAATTAGTAATAAATTTCTAATTAAAAATGAAATCTTTAAATGCGATATGTTGTTAGGCTCTTGCAATGCAAAGAAGTCTGCTAAATACGCGAAGGAACGTCAGACTACAGTCTACACATACCCAGCGGTTGGTTACTTGAATATAGCCATCACATCCAGTTTAGGACGGTCCCGATTTAAGCAACTGCATTTATACCATCTGTATTGCAGCCACCTCCAAAATATGGCCAAACAATTCTGACCACTTGGGGATGACCATGTTAGGGGTATGTACTGCCAAGCTAACTGTGTGAATAGACATAGCCAGTGAGGTTGAGGTGGCACGAGTCTGTTAGGGATTATTGGATAAAATGGAGGGTGAAAAGTTATCACACACACACACACACACACACACACACACACACACACACACACACACACACACGCGCAGACACAGACACACACACATGCACACACACCACACACATGCACACACATGCCTCCCTGTATGCATGCAAAATACATGTACACAGAGAGGTGCATACTGTATTTATGTGTGTGTGTGTGTGTGTGTGTGTGTGTGCGCGCGCGATGTGTGGGTGATTATATATATGTGTGTGTGATATTTGTGTGTGTGAGTGTGTGTGTGAGGGATCACTGTGATTCAACACAGTTTGATACACAACACGCCACAAAACCTATCGCATAGACTTCACGAACAAAGGAAACACGTCCCCACAAAGCCATTCCTCAGTGGCCCAACAAAACAGCCTTCTCAAAAAAAAACAAAAAAACAAGCCATTACCTATGGATCTATGTCAAAAGACCTCCTAGCTTTAAGCGCCGATCGCTCGTTTCTTATCTTCTAGTTGAGATTACACGCAACACGATCCCAAGGCGCCCAAATATTGCGATCGATATATGCCCCCGTGGTAACGGAATATACTTTTAACTTCTCTTGGTAAGATCCATACCAGGAACATTTCCAGTGATAAAAACTTGAACAGTTCATAGGTAAAGTTATTTGGACAGAAAACTCCTCATCTGGTTACATAGGAACTCGTTGGCGATAGCAACTTCATATCATCACGTGAGAGTTGTTAAGGAGGCATTCGTGTTTTATGGACCCTTCTAGGACGACATGCGAGCACTAGAAATTTTATTTTTGTGTTTAAACACAACAGTAGACTTCACCGAGTGTAAAAATGGTACCAAAACTTGCCTGCCATACGAAACTTGCTAGGCTAAAAGCAGGGTCTTTGGTGACGTCACAACATTTTGGCTAACCTACGGCCATTGTATAGGTCACCGACATACGCTTATAAGTTCGTAAAACGGCAACCAAACAACTTCTGTATTCGTAGATAACTAGAAAACTACCATTACAAATGGTTTTTATGATAAAATGTGATGTACTACAACGCGAGGGCCTTCTGAAGCTTTACTTTGTTCTGCCCATTACGGGTATCATGGAGGTAGGTGTGCTTCCTACTTGAGTTGTATGGCCGATCTCCTCCAAGACCGATTGCATTGGTGAGCCACTATTTACTGCTTTCGATAGCCCAATGTATCTACTACCTGCGCAAAAGAACTGAGAGCTGGGCATTTCTAGGAGCGAGTGGTACTGGACATTTTACGAACCACTCCCCTGTCAAAAAACCATGAGTTTGCCGCGGGGCCTTTTATAGCTCTGTACACAGACGTTAGCAGTCCCTCAGAATTAACAGACGTAAACTTCAACCAATCCTCTATACATTAATGGAAAGTGCGCTGGAATCGGACGGTGCGATCCAGAGTTACACGCAGTTAAAAATTGTAAGTAAGCACACGCAGGCAGCCATTCCCTCCACAAATAATGATTACGATTCAAATTAATAAAAGTGATCCCAATCACGTGCGCGCTCCCCGAAGACGTCCGCGAATGTTTAGTATATAATTGGTGCGTTTTATACCTCGCACATTCAGTTCGTCTACCGAGTGCGAATTTGTTCTTGCGAATTTCAAGCCGTCGAAAAAAATCCCGAGAGAATGTCTGATGCAGCAGCAGCTCCCGCGCCAGCTCCAGTAGCTCCAGCAGCCACCCCATCGAAGCCCGCCAAGGCAAAGTCCACCAAGCCCAAGAAGGCCAAGGCTCCCGCCGGTCACCCGACCTACAATGACATGGTGCACGCCGCCATTGCCGCCCTGAAGGAGAGGAACGGGTCGAGCCGACAGAAGATCATCAAGTACATCCAGTCCAACTACAAGGTCGCTGAAGGGTTCGACGTTCACGTGAAGCTGGCACTGAAGAGGCTCGTTCAGAAGGGAGACCTCGTCCAGACCAAGGGAACGGGAGTGTCCGGAAGCTTCAAGGTGGCCAAGAAGGCCAAGGAGGCCAATGCCAAGCCCGCCAAAAAGGTGGTGGCCAAGAAGCCCAAGGCTGAAGGAGAGAAGAAGGTCGCCAAGCCTGCCGCCAAGAAGGCAACGGGTGAGAAGAAGGCCAAGAAGCCCAAGGTGGCTAAGGCAGCCAAGCCCAAGAAGGAGACACCCAAGAAGGCTGCACCAAAGAAGGCTGCCGCTAAGAAGGCCGACAAGCCAAAGAAGGCGGCGGCCAAGAAGCCCGCGGCAAAGAAGGCGGCAGTGAAGAAGCCAAAGGCAGCCAAGCCCAAGGCCACCCCCAAGAAGGAGTAAATCGCTCCAAGCGTTCCTTCGTCCCGCTGTACCTCTACCCTTTCTCATTTCGTTCCCCCTTAAAGGCTTTTTTCAAAGCCACCACTTCTTGCAAAAAGGTTGCGCTTCCGTAATCTGGCTATTTATTCTCTCGACGGCAGTGAAAACTTGTACGTGTATATTCCTCCATGTTTCATGTGTTGCATAAAGTGCAGGCTTCTTACAGCCGTTCAATGCGTTGGTCATGAACGTGCAAGTGTGGACTTAAAACAAATTGGCGGGAAGGCGGGAAATAAATTCAACGTCCGGTTACCTTAATTATATATGTGCGTGCCGCCAACTCAATTGGCGGATCTGCTAAGACACAATGGCAATATCCAGCAGCCATAATCACGCCTTGAGGCTTTCTACTGCTATACCAAGATTTGTGTTAACTTTATGTACGTATATAAAGTACATAAATGTTGAATGTTGTACTCTATACTTTTTTGAACACTAGTTCCGATGCAGACGTGCGCGTTGCTGTGGTGGTGGGGGCTGCTCTCATAATCAAGGTTTAATTGTTATCGTAATCCACTACACTATGATATCAGCTTTTGGAGAGGGGGGACAGCGCTTTTATTCCGCACAGACTAGGCATAGTTTTACGCGCATAATAAAAGCACACGCTTTGTCGCCCTTTTCTGTGCTATGCTATGAAAATGGTTATCGCGTTATTAAAATTTGCTCTTTTCTTTTCCAACCTCCCCCTTTTATTCTCACGTGATGACATTAATACTAATAGCCTTGCCAATTTGATGATGGCTTGGGTACGTAGGCTCTTCAGGAATCGCCCAGCTGCCGAACCAGAGCCAGCCGGCGTTTCGCACGATGAGCTGGGGCTCAGAACACTCAAGCAGCAATACCACCTCTACAATCAGATTGGAAACCCGGCGGAGAAGGAGCGACAGTTGTACAGGCTCCTGCCCCTCTTCCTACAGAACTGTTCCACCCTGCGAAATGAAGAACTGCAAGTCAGATTCGGCGAAGTGTGCGAGTTTGGGGAGAACGTTGCGCGACTTCTGTACCGGCACGTGACCAAGCTCACCCAGAGCTCCAAGCCGACGCTCTCCTTGCTTAAGTTCTTCAGCGAGGAGGGAGGGGAAGGAGAGGAACAGGAGACCGAGGCGGGTCTACTCGTGCTTAAGGTCATCCGGGTCCTCTCCAAGGGGCCCGAACCCGTTATCACCGCCTTGATGAAGGCCAACTTGGCCGCCATACTGATTCGCTGCCTGCATCACTTCCTCGACCTCCCTCAGCCCACGCCACCGCCAAAGCCCGCCACGATACCACCACCTTCGACGAAGGGCGTCGTCGGCCACGCCGGGCACGGGAACGAGGCTGCCACGCACCACGCAACCCAAACGACGACGACGGCGACCAAACACGTCGACCCGCGTCACGAGCTCGAGCGCCTGCTGGTGGAAATCCTCACGTCCCTCGTGCACCACCTCTCGGCCGTGGAGGACATGCTCCAGTTCGGGGACCTCTCTCTCCTGTTCGGAGCCATTTCCACGCCCTGCGCCCGCCACAACAAGCTGTGGCGCAAAGCTGCGGCCCAGACGCTCTTGGCCCTGTGCAGGTACAACCTGAACAACGAGGTCATCGACTTTGTGCACAAGAAGGGGAGCATCGGTTTTTGCATACGCAACATCCGACAGGCCATGGACCAACCTCCCGGGGAGGTCATAGAGATATTCGCCACCATCTTGGACTGCCTCAAGGCGTCTTGCGACTTCTCCCAGGTACTGATGGACGATTTCTCGTCTGGCGGGGGTTACAAGCTGGTGTACGACTTCTGCATCAAGCTAGAGAAGAAGGGTGGTACTGTGCCACAGACCTCTGAGGAGGCCCTGAGGGGGATGGTGGGACTGATGGGGGATTTCGTCGTGCACGGGTTCATCGCTCTCAAGCCCACGCTGACTGATAGGGGCCCGTTCCAGGCCCAGGGCTTTTCCATTCCCACTCCGCGAGGTTTGTGCAGTGTGTGTGTGTGTGTGTGTGTGTGTGTGTGTGTGTGTGTGTGTGTGTGTGTCTTATAGCTGTATATCTGTTTATGTGTGTGTGTGTATGTGTGTGTGTGTGCGTGCGTGTGTGTCTTGTAGCTGTATCTGTTTATGTGTGTGCGTGTGTGTGTGTGTGTGTCTTGTAGCTGTATATCTGTTTATGTGTGTGTGTGTGTGTGTGTGTGTGTGTGTGTCTTGTAGCTGTATATATGTGTGTGTGCTTTAGAGAGGGAGAGAGTTGTGTGTGTGCGTGTGTGTGTGTGTGTGTGTGTGTGTGACTGCAGTGTCGCTGCTTGAGCGTGTTTGTGTATGTGAACGTTGCTATGTGAACGTTGCTCATTAGTATTTATGTGTTGGTGTGTGTAGGTGTGCATCTGTGTAGTGTGAGCGTGTGTAAGGTGTGCACGTGTGTAAGGTGTGCACGTGTGTGAGTGTACAAGGCCTGCTAGGTTCTTGTGTGATGTACTGATGGGATGGGATGCTGGTGTGGGTTTTGTTTGCTGTCCTGACATCTACCT